>JAWMRA010000048.1:5202364-5427673 GCA_035584735.1 Pseudotriccus pelzelni
GGCCGCCTAAAGGTGCCACTTTATAGTCCGAAAACCGCGGGGAATAAAAAAAAAAAAAAAACCAAAAAAACCCCAAAAACAAGAGCACACGAAACCCCGAACCGGCGGGCCGCGCTCCCGCCGCGCTGAGGGGGGCGGTGGGCGGGGCCTCGCGGTCCCGCCCCCCGCGCGCGGCGCGGAGGTGACGCAGCCGTTGCCGCAGAGACGAACCGCCCCGGCCCCCCCCCACCAACCCCCCCTTCCCCCGGCACGGCCCCCCCGTCCCGGTGCGGCGCGCTCGGCTCGGCTCGGCTCGGCTCGGCTCGGCTCGGCTCGGCTCGGCTCGGCTCGGCTCGGCTCGGCTCGGCTCCATCGCCGTCCGGCAGCGGAGCGGCCCCCTCGTCACCTTCAGCGGGGCTGGCCCGGCCGGCAGGCGCGGCGGCACCGCCATGGTGCTCATCAAGGAATAGTGAGTGCGGCGGGGAGCCGCTGCTACCTCCCCCCCCCCCCGCCACCACCACCACCACCTTCCCAACCTCGGCCCCTCTTCGTCCCTCCGGTCACCTGCGGGCCTGGCGGGTGGGCGGCCGGGGCTGGCCCCCGCAGTGCGGCCGCGGGGAGGGAGGGAGGGAAGGGAAGGAGGGAAGGGGGGAGCGCTGTGAGGGCCGCGGCGCCGGTGGGGGCGGCAGTGAAGGTCACGGCGGGGCGGGGGCCGCCGCTGCCGGCGGGCACCGGGGCCGCTCGGCCCCTCGGCGGCTCCGCGGGGCCCCCGGCGCCCTTGGCCCCGCACCGGCGGTGGGCTGCGGGCTTGTTCCCGGTGCCGAGGGCCTCGCACCGCTGGAGTGTCAGCCCCGGTGGTTTCTGTGGGGGGGTTCTGTGTCTTGTCCCCTCCGCTCGTTGTAGCGGAGCCAAGCGCCAAGCCTGGGTTTGGTCCCCTCCCGCCTTGAGCTGTGGAGTCCCCAGCGAGAGGCTCCTGGAATAAGGTAGCGCCAGAATATTTTTGGATGTTGGAAGCCGGCCCTTGGAGTTCTTTGCTGACCCTGAGGCTGCTGCGGTTGTTCTGCCCCGCGATGGGGTTGAAGGGGTGGAAAACAGGCGAGGGTGTGGGACTATTAGTCACAGTCGCTTTTCGCAGTCCTCGGTTCAGCAGCTTTGGGCTTGCTAACGTGGGGTATGCTCTTGGACCGGTGCACTTTGGCTGGGTGTCTTCAAGCTCTGCACGGTCCTGCACGTAGTTCTTCCTTGAATTCTTAAGGTTAATTCAAGTGCATTCTTAAGTTGAGTGCATTCCATCATTTTAAACTCCTTTTGGCTGAGGGAAGAGGCTTTCTGTTTATATTTTCCTCTCCCCTTGTAGGATGTGTCTGTGATCCCAATGATAAATTGGGTTTTCAGGTCTTCTCTTAGACACATTTACCTACATGACCGTGCCCTCTTTATAGCCATTACTTTGCCAGATTATGGACCATGGGGTGGATTTAAATATTAAAACTGTGTTGAGAGTTGTACTGATCCTTGTGCTGGTCTTTAAACTTGATTAACTTTTTTTCCCCAAGCCTTAAACCCTTGCTATTTTTATCCAACAATGGGAGTGCAGAATTCAAGAGCAGCAGCAGGACTGCTCTTTGTAACACAGAGACATTGTTGCCTTCTGTAGCCTTAAACTGGATAACATACAGAAACCTGGCCTAAGTGCTTTAGTTTCAAGTGCGTGAAAATATAAATAACTCCTTCTATGACCTCTGTTTTGCTGATATTTTCCTATGGATTTACTACTTTCCCTCTTACAGCACCTTGGCTGGTTTATTTCTATCTTTTTGACGCTTCAGTTCACAACCTCTTATCCAGTAAAGCTCATTGCCAGTGAGCTGTGCTGTGAAGGTGGGAATTGGAATTGTCCTTGGAATTTTCAGATTTCTGAGAGTATGAACAGTTCATTTTGATGGACATCACTTCCAAAAGTCATTTTACTCGATATTATTTACCTCACCGAATCAACTGTCTACGGGTCTTTCACACTGCCTGTTTCAGAAACAAGATGTGAAGTGTAAATGTTAAGACTAAAGGTTAAAAAAACCCAGAATTCCTACCTTTGTTTCTTTTAACAGGCTTCCATTTCTATTTCCAGAAGGGCCAGCAAACCTTTTAAACGCTGTCATTAGTTACATTGTTCTGTTCCCTTTCTTCCCTTCATTGTGTCCTTAGTAAGACATATGTGGCTCTAAGGACAGTCAAGGTTGCTGCTGTGCTTTGAAATGAGCATTTATTTTTGACTTGGGACTCCCAGCCATCTCTAAGAGTTGCACATTCTGAGCTGTGTCACTGTATTGGTTCTGGTATGTATTTCCTTGATGTTGGATGTCGAAGTTGCCCATTTTACGTCTTATTTGAGCTGTTTGTTGATGAAATCTCCTGTTCCAGGAAGCAGTTGTTTAAAGCATATGGAAACCACTTGTTTTGGTGTGAGCTGGCTATTTGAAGTACTTTGCTAGGACTGTTTTGCTGTTATTTATATTAGTTCTGCTCGCCCAAACACTGCATACAGGTACCTTACAGCCTACCTAGTGTAGGTGGTAAAAATATAAGTGATCTGTAACTGCATGTCATCTAAACAGATTATTCTTCCGTCTCTTGTGACCCCTTGTCACATTCTCCCTACTCAATCAGATGGGTTTTAGTATGGGCTCCACAGGTATTTTAGGAGACCTTACGGAAGTAGAGCAATATAACAAAAACCTGATGTCAGATGTTTTATTGTCGGTCAGTCTGTATCACCATTTCTGTGCAGATTCTTGTCCTGATGGTTATGCGGTGATGACTTTAACTTTTCGTTTGATGTCCTGTCAGAGTTTCAGACTTACCTTTTGTTTCTACCCATCCGTGCTGCAGATGAGCTGCAGGGATTTCGTTCACTTGTTTGCATGGTTTTGGTTTCAGGGCTGGTAAATGCTGGTTGAAGCCTTTCTTGCTCTCCTTATTCTGATTTAAGCAGCATCGGAAGAAGCTTGAGGGGAATCAGAGTGTGGAGACTCACTTCCCTTTCCTGTGAAGTGACGGTGATGGCACTGACCTTCTCTGCAGCTGTACTTCCCTTTGCTGCCATTTGAGACAGATTTTAATCTGAGAGGGATCTTAAATGTTTGTTCCTCATCATTTTCAGGCCAACCACATTGTATAATTTCTCATAAGTTGAGCAAGTTCTGTCCTAAACGTAGGAATTTTTGTTCCCATTGCTGCTCCTGCAAAGCTTTTCCTCCAGATTCTCTTGAGAACTCTTCCCTCCTGCTTCTTTACTGCTTGACAACCTATAAGTGTTATTCACTCCTGCATTCTTGGCTTGCTGAACAAACTGTAAACCATTGAACTCGTTTGTGTTTCTGTTTCTTCGTTGATGAACATTAAACTCTAAGTTAAATATTCAGATCTAGCGTCTTCCAGTTTCCTAAATGGAATTTCATTAGCCTACATCAATGTTTTTACACCAGGTTTTCTAAAGACAAATATTTTAACTCCATTCCAAAGCCATTGTTTCTTCCCTCTTTCTTGGTCTCTCACCTTTACTTATCATCCTGCCCTTCTTTTCATTCTTACTGCAGTTTTATCCAGGTAACTAACCTAATGTCCTGCTTGATGAGAAGGTCTGCCTGTGAAAATCCATTTCTTCTTTTTTGTCCTGCCTTATGTAAGGAACTCCATACTGAATTGGAACCGAAGATCCTCTGCCATCTTGCCTTTTAGCAGATATTTTCAGGAAACAATATATAATAGTGAGTACAATGATTATTGTTCAGTGTATTCTACCGGTAAGTGGCATATGGATCTCCATGAATTGATCAAATCCCATTTAAGAATTGCTTATACTTCCATGTCTGGCAAGGAATCCCATGACTTCAGTAGACGTGATGTAAAGAAGAACACTTCATTTGGTCTCAAATTTGTTGCCTGCTGATTGTTCTGCTGTAAGGCAGCCACTGTTCCTTCGCCATTCACTTTTTCACACCATTCATAATCTCTAGTGCTCTTCCATACCTGAACTGCTGATGAGCTGATGTTTCCAGATGCTTGTCCATAAAGACACAAGAAATTTGTTGGCAGTAGTTAATTTGGGGCTGAATAACCCCATGTGTTTGGTGAAAACAAGTGCCTGTAGTGCATTATTCTGCTTGTGTTGACGTTGAACTTCATCTGCAGTTCTCAGTAGCTCTTTCTGCAGTACTTTGCAGCCAGCATAAAGCATTGCTGTCATAAGTAATCTTGCATAATCTGTAAACTTTTGCCTCTCTTGCCGTTTGTTCTTGTGGTGTCTTGCTGGCAATATGGAAAAAAATAATTCAATTTTCACCAGCACTGCTTTTTGAAAATCAGTTTGCTAATAAAGAGGACCTTTTTTTCCTGATCCCATTATGTCCTAGTTTCTTAGAGATTAATTCCCAAAGAATTGGGAATTCTTCCACCCACAGTAGCGGTATCCATTTCATATCTGTACCTTGCATTGGTTCCTTGCCCAACATCAGAAGCAGAAGTTAAATACAAATCTAGTTTTTTAGATAGATGCAATATTTTTAAAGGCCTCAACACATTTGTGCATTTTTTGTCAGCTTTACATTTATTCTCTTCCAAAAAAACCTCAGTGTGATTTCTGGCAGTTTTTGCTCTGCCGTCCGGTCAGTCAATTCTAAGAAGCCTTCAGGAAACCACCGCGTGAAAAGAAGTGACTCGTGTACAGAAGTGGCAGCACCTTCCTTTGCAGTGAGCTCTGAGAAAGCCTTCCCTCTGCTCTCTCTTCAGGGCTGTTTCCTGCTGGTTTGGGACATGTGAGCAGATCGTGCAGTGCCTTGTGGCTCTTGTGGCTTGTGACTGCTGAAAGGATGGATGAGGGGAAACTTACACGACTGTGTCGGTGCTGCGTAGATTTGTAGGGCCAGGGAGGTATCACCAGGGAGGATCTGTTGAATTATAGAGTTTTAGTCGAGGATTGCAATTACGCCCCGTCGTGCGTTGGTTCTCTTTGAGGTTATTACATGAATAGTCTTGGGATTAAAGAGTAAGAGCTAGGGATGGTAGCGCTGGGTGGATGCTGGAATACTGGGTGGAGGGCAGAGCTGTGGAGCCGTCGCTGTGAGGAATGTGCTGTGTAAATTTGGGGCTGTTTGTTAACATTCTGTTTCTGTGTTCCCTTTCAGCCGCGTTATCCTGCCTGTGTCTGTGGAGGAGGTAAGTTCTTTTCTTCTTGCCTTCTTTCTTTAGGACTGTAAATCAACTTGTGATCAAAGCAGTTTGAATGAAGAAAAACTGGAAAATGCAAGGGAAGGATATAGCTGTCTTCAGGACCCCTGTGAGCTGTTACTCATTCACTATCATTTTGACCAAACTAAAGTCTGAGGGCACTGATCTCTTATACTCTCAGATACGCTGATTATAAATCTTGACTTGTCAGACTGTTTTAAAGTGCAGTTTCCTTTTCATTAGTACTATTGTTCTTTTCTAACATGAAGAGGAAGCTTCAGTACAAATTGAAGTTACTCTTTAAACTGTGTTGCTGGAACTCTTTGTTTTTAAACTTATAGGCAAAGATCAAGAATTTCTTCTGCTTTAGGAGGCGGGTTTACCAAAAGAAAGATTGTGTATCTTTCCTTGGACTCTTTAAGAGCTGTCCTCTCTAGCTCTTACAGATAGAAAACTTCCTTTTTGTTTAGGTAAAGCTCTAATTGAGAAAAGAAGCGTAGTTTATAATGGGCATGGTGATTTTGGCCACCGGATTGGCCATGGAGTAGCTGTGCAGAGTCAGTGGCTGTTTCCCTGCTGTTTCCTCTGAGTGGCAGCTTGCCTTTCCCTCCTCCCTTCTGACTGAACACCACTCTTACAGAGAATCTCACCAGAGAAATGTTTTGAATTTTTTAACCTTCATACTAGCGAGGTAGAAATTGAAATGACTGAGTCTACAGCACCTCTGCAGCAGATTTCTTCTTCTTGATGTTTTTTTTTCTTTTTTTTTTCTTGTGATCCTTGGCTGTAAGCCTTAGGTTTGTGAGCTCTGATCAAGGGCTTGTTCTGACTCTTGAGGAGAGCTGTGATAACAGCACTCTTGTTCATTTTTCTTTCCTCTGAATATAGCAGCTACTGTGGCGTAGACAGTGGTGGGCTGGCTCATGGCAGCACTGTTTTAAGCATATCCCTTTTATAACTCTCTACTCTTTCGACAGAACACAGTTTAGGGGTTGATGTGGTGCATTCCTGCAGCCATGGGGCTGGCTAGTAAAACAAAAGCAGTGCCTGAGCGGAGTTTCTTGTTCCTGTGGATCAGTCTGCTGTGACAGGCATCACATGCCGATGGAAAGTCTAGGCCTCTGATCAGAGAGTGGTTTTAGATCTGTGTTCTGTGTTATAATGCCAGAAGTCTGTCTGTTGCCAGCTCCCTACCTGTAGCTTTTATCCTTTCTGCATTCATCTGTTTCAAGCAGTTTTAACAGAAGTCAGACTGAAGTGTTACAGTAGGGGTGTTTGGGTCTTTTATTGTGCCTGAGTGCCACTTGTGTGGGGAAGTCCTTGACAAAGGAAGGACTAACGTGATAACCTTTACCAAGTGATTGCAGGTTAGACAAAGCTGTGGGTAAATGGCAAGGCACTCAGGCCCAGAGGCCAGAAGCCCTCAGCCTGAATAACAGGAACCCTGCCCTGGTAGTGATACGGCTCCTTGGTACCAAGCTGTGTAAAAAGAATCTGCAGGTCAGTATAGAGATTGCTTCTTTGAGGGGGTTAGATTGGATAGAACCCAACACAGGGTTTTTCTGCGTTCTCTGATACTGGGATTAGCCTTCATCCAGTTAAAGCGAGTCCCTGGCTGTGCACTTTTCCCTGCGTGGCTGTTCTGTGCCAGGCATGTTTGAGCCCTGTGTGTGGGCTGGGGGGGGCACTGAGCTTTTGGGCTCTAAGTGAATCTGTTGCTCTCCAGCAACCTCCTTGTCTGAGGATGCCCCGGGGTTATCTGTTTCAGGAGGTGTGTTCCTCTACCCTGGGTCCAGTGCTTGGATTGTGGATAGATCCCCAGCTTGACCAAACGCAATTTCTCCTGAAATTTGTGTGTTGTCACCATGTCCCTGAGTGATGCCTCTTTTCAAGGTCTGGTGTTTTTTCCCAGGATAGACCAGATTTCAGGAGCCGCTTCCATGAACGGGAAGAGTTCTAAAGTTCACTTACCTTTGCATATGTACTGGGGTGATCTGGCAGTGTTCAGGGTGGTGTGCTTAAGAAGAAAGGTTGTTTCCAGTGTTGACTCAGAGGATGACTACTGCTCTGCTTATTGCCTCACCCCCTTCCTGTGTGGAAAGATGCTGACACATCTGTGCATCACTTGCTCACCACCCTGTTGTCTGTGCTACAAACCAGCTGTTAGGACTTCATTGCTTTCAAGGATTTCCTTGTGTACAAAACTCTTAAATAGGGCTCTGGAGACTTGTTATGGCTCTTGACTGTGTAGCTGTTCAATGAAGCATCTCTGGCGAGCAAGAGGACTTCTGATTTCACTTTAAAATGGGCCATTTTTGCTCCAAAGACACGAGTTCACACCTTCTGCATGCAAACTGTTGACAAAAGTCTGATGCCAATGTGAAAAATAGGGAATGAAATTAATGGTAACTTTGGGGCATCATCAAAGGGTTGAGGGAGTCCTCTGTGTGGTTCTGTGATAGGCTGAGGATTCTGTGTTCAGTCTCCTCACCCCTGGCAAATGGAGCTTAACAAATGGTATGGAATTCAAGGGAAAACTAGTGATTAGGAGGGCACTGAGGAGATCAGTGCTGACTAGTTAGCCAAGTAACTGCTAAGATGGGAATAAAATAGGGGAAGAGAAGCCCTGGTGATGACTAAAAACTTGAAGGCTGGGATGTAGGAGTTAGACTGTAGCAGACTGTCTTCTACAAGGAAACTCTGCCAAAATGTGGTCCCGCTCAAGTGCAGGCTGCAAGCTGCATTCCCATGTTTTATACATTGTCCCACTGCAGGGAGCAGAAGGAAAACTCCTTGTTGTATCTTGGGTGCCAACCTTTGCTCTCATACTCTGAACCAACGTCGTGTTGTGCGGTGCCAACTTTGGGAGCGTGGACTTGAGCGGCTGTGTGGGTGTCGTGCCAGCTGCCACTGAAATTCTGGTATGGATTAGAGTTGTGTGTACACATTCTGTGCTGCCTCTTTGTTCCTTTCACATGGGAAGGAGCTTGCCAAACACAGAGGAATCTTATTTATTAATTGTGTTCAAAGCTGCTTTTGGGAAAACAACTGTTCTTGGAGATGGCTGTGTTGAAATCAGGCCTTCTGAAAGAGTTTTGGTGTAATGAAGATGTCCTGTCAGCTGTATAAGGAGTATTGTGACACAGACCAAGAGGGATGATTTCTTGCACAAGAGAAGAAGCTCTCAGGTCTGCAAGGATAGGTCTGTCTGGAGTCCAGATTCATGGAGCCAGGATCTGTTTTTCTGTTAACCTTTGCAGGCAGATGCTGTGGGATTTGTTCATTGGGACAGTTTTATTTGGGCCTTTTTTATCAATGCGATTAAAGGCTCAGAAATAACAGGGAAGTTTAAATGGTGAAGATGTTAAACCAAAGGGTTTATCCTCTTAGTGTGTGAACTTTGACCCACGTATTTGAAAGGGAGAAGGAATGAATAAGAGATTGTTACTAAGAAGAATTAGTTTGTACCCCTGGAGACCTGTCCTGGGGCTCGCTGCAAATCAGTCAAAGCCATCCAGTCCTCCCTTCTAATACTGTATTTATCAAACTCATCACAAACTCTCTTCACTGTGAGTGTTATGTGTGACTCTAACTGTGCTAAAGGAACTTTCCTTCTAAGGTTTCACAACTCTTCGTGTTTTGCTCTTCTGGAGGGAGGTGAATATTCTTTTGTGCGTGGGTCATATGTAGGGAGTCATAAGGAAAGCAATGTGGTGTCTGAAATGTCAGAAGTCAGGGCCTTGTATTGCCGCCCAGAATCCAGCCTGAAACCCAACCTGCTGTGCCAGCGCAGGAACTGTCCAGCCAAGCAAGGGCTGCTCGTATAACCTGGGCCAGCACCTTCTGGAGAGATCCAGCAAAGCTGCTCTTCCAATAGGAATAAATGTTTCCATGGTCTTTGTTAGCACCAGATGGTACAAAACGCCAGAGTGCTTGGGAGCTGCTGTTATTTTGGATACTCCGACAACAAAATTTAACGACCGTAGAAATCTTCCATCGCTGCTGAAGATGTACCAGCCCAGTGAAGTATTTCTGGGTTGTATTCCACTTTTCCAGGCTGGGTTGCAGTGTGCTAAGTGTTATTCCTGACTGGTGCAGAGCTCTGTGATGCAGAAGGCGGCCTAAACAGTGTTATTGCTTTGTAGTTACGTTTTGGAGGTTTTTTTGATTTTGGTGGGGTTTTTTTAAGGCACTGCACTTCCGATGCCAAACACTTTGTGGATTACCCTTTCAGATTGCCTCTCTGTTCTGTTGCCTTTGGCAACAGTTGCTGTTTTGCTTGCTTAAGAGTTCTGAAGACTTAACTCTTTTAAGTTAGAACACTTCCTTTTGGCTTAGTGCTGTAGCTTCTTCGTCCTCAAACTTTGCCCATCTAACTCTGCCTCAGAGAGACCTGAGTGAATTTTCTTCATTTGATCATGTTTCTTTTGAGCTCTGCATCCCCTTTTGTAGCTACTAGAGGCAGGAGTGTATTAATCTTAACATCTTACACAGAGAAGAATGTTGTCTTTTGTTCATGTTCTTAATTTTTCTGCTGCTCTTCCCTGTGAAACATTTGTGGATGACTCTTATGGAAGCAACTGTATAGTATCAAGTGGTTTGAGTGATTTCTGACAAATAATGTGCCAAGTGAGCGTCAGTAAGAGACTGAAAAATGATCTTAGGATAAAAATTTTACTGCATGTTGAAATTCTGTGCTCTCCCTCTTAGTGGTTTAAGCTTGTGACTAAGAGGAAGTGCGATACAGGAAAAAACCACAAGCCAACACAAGGATCATAGGAAAAATAATAGGGGGAATGGTGACAGCATTTTGTAAAAAAACTTCATGTGAAGTTCCCTGGGACTCTTCTGGATGCAGTACTGTGTGCTTATTGATTCAGGACTGGCAGTGCTTTACTCTCCATTTGACCTGAACAATTGGGACACCTGCGTGCCAAAAAGAGTGAAAACAAAGGATTTTGCTACGGTATTCCTGAAGTCATCTGTGTTTTCTTTAAGTGTTACCCTGATGCTCCTTTAATCTTTTCTGCTTTCTCCTAATTTTGTGTTGACTTGGAGCTTGAGATTTAGGGGTTAAAGGTAACTATTTTATTGGCAGTGCTTTCCTCCTAACTACCACTCAAGCCTTCTGTATCAAATGGAATTAAATGAGCTTCTTATCTAGCCATACAAGTGGGTGTCCTTTTCTCTGCCCTTTCCCCAGGTAACAAATTTGCCCTTGGCATCATCTGATGAAGTTATTACTTCTGCTAAATTATAGCTGTCATAATACTGTGCCTTTAACTTCCTCAGTATCAAGTGGGGCAGCTGTATTCTGTGGCAGAAGCCAGTAAAAATGAAACCGGAGGAGGAGAAGGAGTGGAGGTCCTGGTGAACGAACCCTACGAAAGGGATGGAGAGCGTGGGCAGTACACACACAAGATCTACCACTTACAGAGGTATGGGAAACGCTGTGCTCCCAGGGTTGGCCAAGGGGAACTGGAGGAAGCTGCCTTGGGGTTGCACCGTCTGTAAATCACAGATTGTGTAAAGGCTGAAAGACGCGCCAGGAGCGGAGCAGCAGCTGGCAGTGAGCATCACTGGTACACCTACCCACCCCTGTCAGCGTGGCTGTTGTCCCAAGAAAATCTGGCTTTGAGCTTTTCAAAGCGAGTCTGATCCTGTTACCCGGTATTTTCATACTTGAATTTGGCTGAAGAGCAAAATATCCCCCAGATTTCAACCTGCTTTCAGCCTCTGATTTCTTTTTTTTTCTCCTTCTTTATATCCTTTATTATATAAAGAAGGTTTATATTAACATGTCCAGTTTGGCATCTCTGGATAACATTTTACTGGGGGTGGGGAGAGCTCTACAAATTCCACCCATGTGCACGAGTGCATATTTCTAGCAGTTGCATTCCAGGTGATGTCCTGCCTGTCTCAGAGTGTCTGGGCCAGAGCTCTCATTACATGAAGTCCTTATCAATGCCTTTCTTCCCATTTCCAAATCCTGCAGCAAGGTACCAACATTTGTGAGAATGCTGGCCCCTGAAGGAGCTCTGAATATACATGAAAAAGCGTGGAATGCCTATCCCTACTGCAGAACCGGTGAGTGCCTGAGGAAGGACTGTTGGATTCTGGCTTTTTGGTTTCTGAATGGGGGGGACAAGGGTAGGAGGGGCTAAGGAAGGAGGCAACCAGTATGGAAGCTGTTTCAGCTCTTAAATCTTGGATTTCTGTTCTCTACCACCTTTCTGTGGTCAGGAAAAGCAAAATATGAGGACTTAAAGAAGTGCCGCTGTCTATTCTGCTACTGAGTGACAGTGGAAAAGAACAGACCAAGGAACACGTTAGTCCTACTAAAGGAGCACATGTGTAACACTAATGAAATAAATATGAGGGATGATTTTAAGTACTCAAGTGCAGCAGAGCCAGGTGGGAAAAACAGTGGTAGATGCAGGAGGGGAACAGGGCAGATCTCAGTTGCCTCTGGCTTAGTGCAGTTTGAAGGGAGCAAGTGTTAACGTGGCGGTGTTTGCTCAGTTGCAGGATCTGAGGCTGGTGAAGGTTGAACAGGTAGTGCTGCAGTTGCTTGACACAGTTGTCCAAGTCTCATCCAACAAGCATGAAGTGAATCCATGTGTAAGGCAGGGGTGAGGCTCTGGAAGCTTTATAAAGTGGTGAAATAACATCAAACTCATTTTCTCACTGAAATTACCAGCCACAGTGTTTAACCACTACTGTTTTTCCGGTCTTGGCTGCTGTAGGAACCGAAAATTTGACTTTGCCTCCAAACTTATGTAGTGCTTTTGGCTGCTTTGTGCTGTTTGCGTCTTTGAAGGACACATTTTCTGCTAGTTGGTAGTGGTACAGTTGCTATGGGAACTAGAAACCTAAAAATTCCAACAGTACTTGAAACTCAATGTAAAAAAAAAATATTTTTTGACAGTTTACTTAAGAGAATTTTAAATGAAGTGTTTTAAAAGAAGGAAAAAGCTTTGCAGTGGGAGAGGATGGTGCTACTTAAGTATGTGAAATTACATTCCACAGTCTTGTGGAATGGGTATTTCAAATACAAAATTCAGATCCTGCACAATAAATTTTTAATGTGCCACATAATCCAAGATGTGGAAACAAAGTTATTTGCAACCTTTCTGGGTTTTATGCCGTTTTCTAGCTGCATATTACTTAAATGGTCTAGTAAATGTCTAGCTTATTTCCACGTTAAGCAGAGTGCACTGTTTTCAATGTCTGCTTTATCCTCCTCCTCTTTTCCTTCTCCACCAATTTCTGAAACAAAGGTGTGGAGTTACTTGTTTTTTCACTCCTACCTGCTTATCCTTCAGTTACCCACTGCTAAAATTCTACTTAAGTAAAAAAAAAAGGAAAAAAGATACTAAAATCAAGTACAAGACTTTCTAATACAATCAAAGAAATTTCAGATTTTGATATGCTAGAAATGATAACAAAACCAAAAAAAAACCCTCAACTGTAATAAACAGCAATAGAATATGAGATAGAAAGGGCTTTGTTGTGGGGGTTGGAGCAGAAGGCACTTTTGATGCGGAGGCTGATAAATCTGTTTAGAGAATCTGCCAGCCTGACATGAATCAAGGAAGGCTCAGGAAAGTTGCTGAAACCTTCCCTTGCTGGTATTGGGCAGTGGGGAAGAACCCATGGACGTGCTGTAGGGTTCCTTGTGCTTTACCATGTTCCTTTGGGATGCTCTCAGGTGTTCTGGCCATGCGTGAGAAGCCCTTGGACGGCCTCGTGTGAGTCTTTGGGGCAGCACAAAATGCCCTGCTGGCTTACAGCAAGTGGCGGGGCTTTCATCCCTCTCACCAGAGTCTGGCATTTAAGAGGCAGGGACACAGTAAGAGCCAAGCCTGGTTTGAGTGTAGGAATTCCTGGTGTTTGTGCCTGTGTCCTCCCGGGTCAGGGGGGTGTCAGTGTGCTGCTCCCCGGGGCACTGCATGCTTGCACATCAGCTACTACACAGAGCCTTCTAAACTGGAAAAAAAGCAGCACTTTTAGTTAATTGTGCCTCATGGTATTCTGTTTTTATTATATAAGATCATCCTTCTTACATTTCCCTATATCTCCCCGAAAAGCTCAATTATTACTTTAATATGCATATTATGTGCCATTATCAAAGCAGTACTGCTGATTGAGGGGATTCAAATGCCTAGTTTATAACTTCCTGCAGTTCTGCACACTTGCTGGTGCTGTAATATGTTGTTTTTATGTACTCTGAATGGAAGCCTTGCTTAGCTCCTTTGAGAGCATGAACAGTAAATGAGATTGTTGTGTGCGTTCACAACTTCTACAGTAAAAAGTGATAAGGGTTGCCTAATCCTTCTACCTGTGGGCTTGTGCCAAGGAGAACAGTGTTCCTGGGTGTTTTCTGCAGTCTGATGTAATGTTGCTTAAATGTTTTTAGAAAAGCAATTTGATGTGTGTTCCACTCCTGTGAGTATAAGAGTGGCCTGTGGCCAAGTGTCGAGAAACTGAGAAGTTACAAGTTCAGCTGAAATGTGTAGGAGTTGTTGCTGTAACACCTCAAGAGCAAGTCTTAATTTGTAACAAGCTGAGCATCTGAGTTTTAATGGACATTTCTAAAGAGATTCATTTGTTTGCTTTACAAATGAGGAGTCTTCCCCACGGGGAAGAAATTAAGAAGGTAAAGGAACCTGTTTTAAGGCAGCTGCATAGTCGTGGTACATAGTCATGGGAAGGTGGGAAGGCCCTGATTTATAATTATGGCTGGTTTATGCATTATTTTGTTGGGACTACCAGGAAAAAAAACCTCCTTCCTGCAGAAATAATGTTCTTTGAGATTAAGTTCAGCCTTTTAAGAGTTAGCCTCAGCTCTGCTTCCTTGTTCTCTCCCTCCATCCCAACACGTCAGTCTAAATAATTGGCCTTCTGTAAAATTGCTGTAAAAAGCAATGCTGGGGGTTTGGAACAATCCAAGGCCCAGCAGCAGGTGATTAAGGAAGCTGGATGTGCAAGATGGGTGATTTGGGATGGTAACTGTCTACAGGATGTTGGGCTGGAAACTCACAAATTGCAATTGTGCCTTTAAAACCAATTTGCTGTTTAATAAAACCCTCGTGTTAAACTTCAGAACAGAACAGTGGTGTTCCACCCCAGCTTCACACTCCCTTAGTCTTGAGTAGAATTGCTAACGTGCCCTGATGGCTCAGGTGGAAGAGATGCTGACTGTTACAGGATCTTTAATGGCTTTTCTGTGTTGAATAATTGAGCCTCCCTGTCCAGGGAGTTTGGTTTCCATGAGCAGTAGAGATGCAGAGGGTCTGGTTACCCCGTGCACGAACAGTGAGGTCTGCACTGGCCTGAAATCCAGCATGTGCTTGCTCCAGAACTATGGGGAGGTTTCTTATCTGCAAGCTGAGAAAGGATTGGTAAAATGCCGTCAGCTGAACATACTTATTCCATCTTCTCATCCAGCTGGCTGGAGTCCAGGGAGCACAAGTGGCAGTACATAATTAATTGCTGCTCCTCTGGGTTTCTCCAAGTCTGAGAATTTCCAGAGGAGAAGAGGGTGAACTTCACTGGTTTTTAACAACTTCCATGTTTTTTTAACTCAGTAGTAGCAGCAGCCCCCTGGGAAGCTGAAGCTGTCCCTGTTTTGCTGGCAGTGGGAGGAGGGCAGTGGTTGCTGTACAGTCTTTTTTCACTAAAGTACTGTATCTCTTTCTTTTCATGTGTTGGTTTCTTGGACCAGTTATTACAGTAAGTATTGCTTTTACTAATGATTTATGGAATAATGTCTGAAATGTTCTGGATATAAGAAACTCTTTAACTAAAGGCACTTCAGCTTTTACCACTGTAAGATCACGTAGATTAAAACCCCCCTTCCCAACACTTTGTGACCAGGACAGGGATCTGTCTGTGCTGCAGCAATGCTCAGCTCTGCAAATGGGAACGTGCCACTGCCTGGGGAAACTGAGTAAAAGCCAGTTAGCCCATGGCATGATGTCCCTCTGAGGAATGGTTTCTGAATTTGATATTTCCTTTTTACATGCTGAGTGTTTCACTGGCTTGTGCTTTTGTTTCTGCTCCCTTGAGGGAGGATTGGGTTACCTTTGGAAGTCCTTCGCCACTCACAGTAATAGTGAGAAATGGAAAGTTTTTTTGCTTACTTGGCAGAACTGTGCTTCTTGTCCCTCCCTCTTCCAGTGTCAGAAGCTCTCAGCACATCGGTTAAATATTGTTATTAATTTGAAGAATTGCATCAAAATATGTGCTCAGGGCTAGATCAATAATCTCCTTGAAGAGACAGCTGCTGCCTAGTTAACTTCTGTTATCCCTTCTAAACTCTGAGAAGAGTGACAGATATTATCCTTTAAAGAAAAAGATATTTATAAACTCCAAATGTTTCACTAAAACAATGGAACTTTTTTTTTTTTCAGTGAACAGCTTGTGCTTTATTTGATCTTAGGAAAATTAATTGATCACTAATTCCTTAAAAGCAATGATGTGGTTACAGATAATTCTGAAATTCCCTAAGTGAGACCCCAATCAAATTATAATTCTTGGAGTTGATTCTCCTAATGCTTATCTAGCTAATAAAAAGACAAGTTACATATCCTGAGACTAACAAGAAGCTTTTTTTTGATGACAGAATGAGTATATGAAGGATGACTTCCTGATCAAAATTGAAACCTGGCATAAATCAGATCTTGGAACACAAGAGAATGTAAGTACTTGTGTCATGTCATTTTACTCATCTCTTTAATGTCACAATGCTCCTTTCTGTGCTAGATTAGAGAACTGCCGTGTGGAACTGCCTATTCACTGTGTTCCTGGATTTGAAATGCTTATCTCCCTAGCAAGGCAGAGCCTCCTTCCTTTGGCTTCTCACGTATGTGAATAAAATTGGCCCCCAAACACTCGTTCTGTGTGAGCACCTTTGCTTCTTTAGCAGCTCTCACGCTGTGTGTTTACCACAGTGTCCTGTCTGTGTGTGGAAGGGGAGCTCTGGGTGTCGGCATCTCCTGCTGGCTTTGGGAATGTTCTGTAGTTGAATCAGTTAAATTGGTCTTGTTCTTTCACTGCAGGTCCATAAACTGGAGCCAGAGGTGTGGAAGAGTGTAGAAGCCATTTATATAGACATCGCTGATCGGAGTCAAGTACTTCCCAAGGTATGGTAGGTGGGTAAGAGTTCTCAATGTGGGAGGCCTTGTGCTAAGAGGGGGATAATGTACAACCTGTGTTCCCAGGAATGCTCACGGGTACCAGGACAAGTGAAGGCATTCCTTAAAAGTTCCAGCAAGTTAGAGGAAGAGCTCTTTTAAAAGCTATGTCAACACTGTCTGTAAAATGGGTTACCTTCTTACAGTGCCTGTGACAGGGTAGTTTTACAGCACTGCAGCTGACTGTTGTGTTTGACTAGCAGGAAATGACACTGCCCTTTCCATACAGGATCTCTCTGAACCTGCCTTGTTTCTGAGCCTGACCCATGGCTTCACAAGTCATGTAGTAACACTTTGTTCTAAGAATCACTACAGTTACTGTAAGAAAGTCAGGGATGTTTCTGAACTGGACTGGGAAAAAGCCCCAACTGTATGAAAATGGGATGTTGTTTGAGTTTCCTGACTTTGAAACAGTATTTGATACCATATTTGATACCTGTTCTCAGACTTAGTCTTGGGTCTTAAAGCAGAACGAGTACTTATTTTAGCTTTTCCTTCCACTGAAGATGAATTGGTGGAACATAAATAGCATCTGAACGCTGCCAACTTATTTCCAGTGCAATAAGGACCGTAACTGAAAGCCTCTTTCTTTTTGGTGGTACTGTGAGTTTAACTGTGCTTGTCTTCTGATGTGCAGCATGTGAGCATCACACTGATGCAGTGCTGTGAAAAGTCCTGGGTACCACAGCCCCAGAGAGTGTAGCTGTTTTCTGTAGCAGCAATGTTTAGCTCCCAAAGAACAAGTGCTACATGCAAGGAAACATATCCTGAGGGGTTACAGATTTTCTGATAGCCTTACAAAGGTCATATCAGTTCGGTACCACTTCATATAGGTCTGGGACCAGCACAGGGGGAAGAAATATGTTTCCTTTAAGAGTGCCTGGCCTAGTGCTGAGGTCTGAAAACAGCAGCTCTTGAGAAGGCAGTTAGAGGTTAGTGCTTTGCACAGAAAAAGAAATCCTTTGTGAGAGTCAGCAGCTGGGTTGCACTAGGAGAACTTGTGTTTAATCTTGTGGGTCTGTCCAATAGGATTACAAGGCAGAAGAAGATCCAGCAAAATTTAAGTCTGTCAAGACTGGACGTGGACCTCTGGGTCCCAACTGGAAGGTATGTATTGATGAGTTCAGGAGCTGTATCAGCTCACATGACTGAGGTACAGATGCTGGGGCTTGGAGCCAAAGATACAACTGTAAAATGTTGGATTCACTTCTGTAGAAGGAAACGGGGAACTCAGCTGTGAATCTGTTTTGCAGTTAAAGGAAATAGGAGAGTGTGGTACGATTTGCCAGAGCTGTCTGGTGTTCAGCCTGAGGGTCCACCCAAGAGAATTCAAGGATGAAATAGCTGAGTAATGACCAGTAGTATTTAACCTTTCACTGAAATCCTTGGAATGTGAAGACTCTACAAGTGCAAATACGATACCAGTCTTTAAAAGGGACCCTGAATGGGATCTGGGCAGCTACGGGTGTGCAAATCTGATCTGTAGGAGGCAAACCTGGCAGAAGCTGAGGCTGATACGATTCACTTGGAAAGAGTGGATATGGCTCCTGTAAAAGGAAGTAGGAAACCTTATGGAGTTTTCTCTAGGGCTTAATAATTATGTGGGTGACTCAGATGATATAATCTATTTCCAAAATGTTTTAGATAGGGAGACTTCGTCGAGAGACTTTTAAGGAAACCAAGTAGTGTCATAACGGTGAAAATACTGAAAGCATAATTTTAAATTGAAGAGAAAATGGACAACAGGGGAGGGGAAGGAATAACCCACTCTCAAAGTGGAGGGAAGGCGACCTGTGCAGAAAACCAGGGTCTGTTTTCATCATGCTCTTCTATACCCTGAAAAAGAGGTGACAAAAGATGTGACAAAACTAGTCAATAAAAGATAAGCAAGGTGTAAGGATGCAAGAGGACTGTGAGGAATTGTGGAAAAACTTCATAGTTAGGACTGAAGGAGCTGCTTTCCTGGAGACGCTTGGCCAGAGTCTTAATGTGAATATCTTTGTGTCTTTGCAGAAGGACCTGGGGAAACAGTCAGATTGTCCATACATGTGTGCGTACAAGCTGGTAACAGTCAAGTTCAAGTGGTGGGGCCTGCAAAATAAAGTTGAGAACTTTATACAGAAGGTGAGTTATTTGATGAAGAGAGTTGTTGAAATGGGGCATGTTTCATCTTCTACCTGCTGTAGCACCTCAGCAGCTTCTAATAGCGTGTCCTGCCTGGAGATACTAACTTGAAATCCTGTCGTGTCACCTCAGGCAGTGTAGTCAAGGCCTCTGAAATCCTGCAATGAGTTAAACATGGATTCAGTTTGTTGCTAATCCAAGGGCAGGGCTGGCTGATTGTTCTGTGAATTGGCTATTGAACCGTTCTGACTCCAGTGCATGAAGGTAAATTGGCTGTTTTGCAGTGTTTGATAGATCAGCCTGAGAATTGCAGTCTCTTGGTTTGTGAATGAAGAGATGATGCATTTATACTAGAATTACTTTGCTTAGGGGCAAGACATTTTTGTGGGGAGATAGTAACAGCTTCAGCTGTTCGATCCTGATCAGCTGAAGATCTTTCTGGCAAGTCCCAGTGCTGTAGTCATGATTTCCTCTCCTAGTCTTCTGCTTGAAAAACAAGCAGAGGGTAGGAAACTTCATTAGCTTAAAGCAAAATTGGTATCCTGAAAAGAGCTTTTTTCTGTGGCAGAGTCCATAACCCGTGAACTGCACCAGGGTGCTACACCCTGGGAATCAGGATGTGTGATTCTCCAGGCAATCCCATGTTCATAAAACACCAGTGCCTTCGGATCATGGAGGCTTCTCAGTGGTTAATATTGATAAACTGCAGTGCTGCTTCTGCAAAAGCAATTCTCTGGTGATATAATCTAAGGAGAACTCCAAGGGGGAATGACCATGGTGCTACAGGATTTCAAATACCTGTGTAACAAAAGCCCTGAACAAAGCAGTGTCTTCAATCCCTTTCTTTTTATGAGCATCTGCAGGTTCGGTTCAAAGTAGTCGAGCTGCTTTTGATAAGAGCAGGTTATCAGATATGAAACCAGAATTGGTAAAACTGAAGTGTCCTTCCTTAATGAGGACTTTCCAAGAGGTGTTTTATATCCCTGTCTAATATAATGATTTTGTCTAGCTTATCTCCTACAAAATGGAAATAAATTGCTTCAAACCTGAAGCAGCTCGTGCTCATTAGTTACCTCTGCTCAAAGGTTTTCAGCTGTGGAAAACAAATTTAGGCATTTTTTTAGGTCAATGTAAAAGAAGAAAAACCAAGATAGGTGCCTGTCAGCCCTTTATATTCCCTAACTTCTAGTTTTTAGCGAGTTTAAGGATTATTTTAAAAATACCTGTTTCTCCTGTTTTCTGCACCTTCAGGCCAGCTCTCATTCTCTAAGTGAACCCAACTTGGAGCTCCTTTTTGAGTCAGAACAATACTGTCAAATCAAAGGAAATTATTAAAGCATTCACTAATTCTTTCAGTGCAGTGTGCAGACTGCTGTCTAGGCTTGGGAAAAAAAAAAGGCATTTGCTCTGGGGATTCAAGGCTCTAGGTTAGATATTCTGCTAAAAGAATAAAAATTAGCTATCTTCAGTTTCTAATTGTGGCAGCTATGTAGAAAGGTGGGCGAGAGAACTGATTCTTCAGTGTACACGTCTCTGAAAACTGCAACAATCCGGGTAGATCCATGGAAATTGCCCTGTGACTAAGCTCGTTTGTGTTTTATTCCTCCTCCTTTTGCAGCAAGAAAAGCGTCTCTTCACAAACTTCCATCGGCAGCTCTTTTGCTGGCTTGATAAGTGGGTTGATCTGACTATGGAGGACATTCGTAGGATGGAGGAGGAGACCAAGAGACAGCTGGATGAGGTCAGTGGAAAAGCAGGGCAGGTGTGGGCTGTGTGAGAAACTGCTTCTCTCCAGTACAGTAGAGAGGAGAGACTGTTGCGCTGTCAGAGCATAGTGTGTATTGTCCTCCTGCTATTTGGGTCATGCTGTGTGTGGTTTGAATGGTTGGGCCGTGACTCCATCGTGCTGGCATCTCCTCCTGATCATTATGGACTTCTGTTTGGTGTTGAGCCAGTAAATGTATTGAACCACAGGTAATGAGGGTCTGAGTGTCAGTGATTCATTTGCCACTGTAATGTCTTCTGTTTGCTGAATGGTCGATTTTTGTCCTCCTTGGTTGCCAAAAACCAGTTGAGTAAATGCTTTTTTTAGCTCTAAGTCCTATAAGCAGGTAGTGAGGGTATGTAACAGGATTCTTACTGTAAGAAACACAAGTTTGGTAATAATGAGAACCTTGTTCTATGATTTGTGTCCTGCACTTCGCCCTTCTCTCCCTTCATGCCTCGGGATATTTCGTTATAGTTTCAAGTACACTCTGCCCCTTGGATAATGGTTCCAAATCCTGTAGCCAACCTACAGCTTAACCAGAAATGGTGCCTGCACATGCATTTCACAACCACTGCTTTGGGATGCTCAGGAACAATCAATGTCTTACATGCAGGAGGTAGCTTAAAATGTTCCATACTGATACATTTTGAGATAACATATGTGTTATAACATCAGTGCTCAAATATTGTTTCCTCTTTCAGATGAGAGAAAAAGATCCAGTGAAAGGAATGTCGGCTGCAGATGACTAATATGACTTCTTCCTTGTGCACTGTAGGTATCAAGGGAGTTTGACAAACTCTGTATTGCTCTATTATTTAATGAAAAAAGCCACCAAAAGTCTAAGTAAGAAATGATCCTGTTTATAGCTTCTGACAGGCAAATCTGTGGTATTGATTGTTTTTATAGTGAACCCGTTTCACTGACAGGTTGATGAGCGAGTTTACTGTCTCGTTTCAGATCTATTCTGAAGAAATGTCTGAGTGAGAAGTGTAAGAAAAATGTGTTAGAACATTTTGTAGATTTTGCTGCTGTTCTTATTTCTGTAGTGCATGTGTTACTTTCCATGACTCGAGAGAAACTTTTGCGTCTCAAAAAAAGAAAGTCGGACCTGCAAATACTTAGGTTGGAAATTGAACATTCCAAGAGTATTAGCAAGGAATTTATTTCTTACATTGCTTGTTAGCAGTGTTTACTAATGGGCCAAGACCTGCAGCAACACTTCACACTGCAGGAGAAGCAGCAATGACAGTTTTAATGCTTTTGCCTTGTTCTCTTTCTGTTCTGTTAAATTTGGGGCTCGGTTTTGGTGAATTTTTCTTAGACACTGTAGGAGAATGTGGTGTAGTGTTAGTGAAGTAAGAAGGCAAGGAGAAAGAAGAGATTGTCCATTTATGTTGAGAAGTGCAGGTAACTAGCCACGACTTTTCTAGGGCAGTTAAAATACCATGCTAGTTATCCCTGGGAAGAATGGGGTGGGGCAGAACCACATCCTCCTGGAGCACTGTTTACCTCTGCTTGTCCTCCATTAACTGCTGGTTGGTTGGTGGTAGGTGGGGAACAAGGTGAGGGAGTGCCTGAAGGGGTGTCTTCTGATGAATTCTGATGATTTTTTTAAATGCAACTTCAACCTTTTAATTTCTTCCTTCATGCACATTTGCTCTGGGTTCGTGCTGCAGTGTCATGATGCAGGGCTGCATTGCCCTTGTCTGCCTGGTGACAGCGTGACTCACGTTTGCTCTCTGCAGGTTGTCTGACACTTCTCTTGGCATTCTGCTCTTCCAGAGTCATTCTAAAACGTCTCCCTGTTGTCTTTTTGTTTTAGTTTCAAGACAGTCATCAGGAAGGCCCAGGGAATCCACACTCTTGACTGACGGACCATCTCTGGATCAAGCCTTTCTCTATCCAACCGGCAGGCGATTTTAAACCTCCCATAGCTAATTCTAGATGCCCCTTAATATTGTGAGCAAATAGACCGTCTGGTACTAAGCACTCCAATGTTAGCACGTGTATCCCAAGGAGGCAGCTCCTCGGAGACGTGTGACTTAGAGATCGCTGTATTTACAACTCCTCCCTCCTCTTTTTTTCATTGTGTTCAGACCAATTTCCATGTGGCCCTGTTTGATTTCCAAGTGACATTTTTAGCTAAAAATAGTCTTGTGATGTGGTGACTTAGATTTTTTTTTTTCTTTTTTTTTTTTCCAAGTTTTTTTTTTCCACATGGGATAAACTGCCGCCTTCGTTTCTGCCCAGCCCTTCACCGTTCTTTGAATGTCTGTTTGGAGAGGGAAACTTGTCAGTATTTTAGAGTGCAAAACTATTCCACAAAATGCTCTGCTTTGGCTCTTGCTCCCAGGGGGAAAATATTTAATGACAGGTAATCTGAACACATAATGAATAGCAGCCAGAGAGAGTTCTTGGTCTGTGATGGGTTGTGATCCACGGCTCCTGCCTGGCATGACTTTGTTCTGTTTTAGCATCCACGGATTAAAGACTGCCCAGGCACTGTGATCAGCATCCCCCTGGCTGGGATCTTCAGCACTTCCCTGTTGAGTTTCGATTTAAGGGTCCATGGTCCCTTTGGTCCATGTACCTCTGTTGTCCTCCAGCTGTGTGTCAGTCTTACAAAATCTTTCTTGACATATGTTGCAACTTCCTGGTTCTTTGTTTACCAAGATTTCCCATAACTTATAAAGCTAAAGTGACTCTGACTCGTAATAATGTGATTCTCCCTGAACCAATTGGGATGTTGCAAAGGCTGGTGTCCAAGTAAAGTCTTGGTATCTGGTTACTCCAGGTGCCTGGGGTGGTGGTTCTGCTCAGCAATAATATTCTTCCCACTGCAAGACTGACTAAAATATCTCCTTTCGTGCTATAAAAAAATAACTTATAAAAACCTGTAGTTGTTTTCTAGGATATCTGTTGGTGATTATAAATCACAAAGGATACTGTTAATGTAAAGAGCTCTGGTTATTTAATGAACTCATATACTTCCTGTAACTATCCTTATGTTGATATCAGCTTTAGACAATCAACTAAGCAGAACAAAGAAATGCTGCTTTCTTAAATACATTTGAGAAAAAAATCCTATTTCTTTGCTAATGCCCTAAGGCACAATATTTGATTTTTCTTTGTTTTTTTCCCCTAGTAGTAATAACTTTATTTTCCACTTCTGTATTTGGCAGCACTAACATGAAATACTGAAATGCCAAACAGTCGTGGGTGCACCACCACTTTTGAGGAGTCTTTTTAGCATTCTGTAATGCACCAACTCCTCCAGCCCTTCCTGCTCCTGCAAGCAGGAGAGGAGATCCTGAAATGATCCCATGCCATGCTGAGCAAGGGCTGGGATCAGAACTGTTTGCAGAGCGAGGGAAGACAGGAATGCTCTGGAGGGAGAGGATGGCGTTTGGTTTCTGGGGAGGGGGCAGTTTATCCCTTTGTTTTTCGTTTGTTATTTTGCCTTACTCATGTCTAAGTGCAATAAGCTCTGAATTGTACCAGTAACTCTGGCAGGCTCTTCTCAGTGACCTCAGACGGTTCTGTGGGGTTGGGGTGGGGTTTGAGGGGTTTTTAGCAATCTCACCAGGCAGAAGTAAAACGAATTTATTGTAAAATAGGTAAAGAAACTAAATTTTAATCTGTGAGGCTATTTGGGACCAGGATGTTTCATGGCATGTTCTGTAGCTGTTCCAGAGGTTTTTTAGGAGTGTAGGCCCCAGTTAGGGTTCTTTCAGTTTGAAGGATTTTTAACTGAGAATTTATGCACTGACTTCTGTTCGTGTTTGTTGGTTACGTTTCGAGGGATTCTTACGCTTGAGGGCAACCTGAGAATACACATAGCACACTTGTTCTTTCAGTTTGTGTTATCCAAGAGGCTTTCCATCTGATGACACTAATCGCCGTGGAAGCAGATTGTAACATTCCACCGTGCAATCCTTTTTTGATCCTCTGATTTCAGAGTAAGAGCTTTTACACAAAGCTTTCCTGATTAGTGGAAAAACTTGGAGGCGGGGAGGGGGAGGAAAACTGCAGGAACTTCAGCCTGAATACGTCCCCTCCCCCTCGCCTCCCTTGCCCCGTGTTTTCTTTCCTTCCAATTTGATCCGAAGTGGAAGCATCCCTCAGCCTTGGGATAGACAAATCCTGTAAAGACCCTTCAGTCTCGATGCTTGGTTCCTGCTAGTGAGCATAGCGAAGATCACGCAGCGTTACCGTGCCGTATCTCCCATCAGCTTTGGCAAGAACCCCTCGACCTGTCGGCCCCCGGCGGGATTGGCACTGGGACACTGGCCCATCCACAGGTGATGGATGTGCCAGGACCCTCGCTCCATCCACCCATTGGTCTGTCCAGGGGCGATGGATGCGCTGGGACTCTCACTCCCATCCAGACCAGGTGGGTTTCGGGGGTCTGGAGGCAGGTCCCTCGCCCCAGCCTGGGTCAGACTGGTTTGCTGGTGGGGCCGCTCTCCCCCCATCTCCCACACCCCTCTGGGTTTGTCCCGCTGGGCCCCCCGCCTCGTCCTGATGGGTTAATCGTGCTCTTTTCCTTTGGCAACACACACTTTGTAGAAAGGGTTAGATTATCTCGTCGTTTCTTTAAATGTGAGTTTGTGCCTTTTTTGTCTCCTAAATCTTCCAATACAGGCATATTGGAAACGAAATCTAATAAAATACTAGACAGAGTCCCCCGCCTCCGCCTGCTTTGTGTTGGGGGCGGTTTGGGGTTGGATTTTTTTGTGTTGGGGGGGTTTGGGGTTGGATTTTTTGGGTTGGGGGGGTTTGGGGTTGGATTTTTTTGTGTTGGGGGGCTTTGGGGTTGGATTTTTTGTGTTGGGGGGGTTTGGGGTTGGATTTTTTGGGTTGGAGGGGGTTGTTTCGGCTCGGTGCTGCCGCGGGTCCTCCCGCCCGCCTGGGGGCGCCCTGGCGCGGCGCTGCCCCGGCGCCGTCACGCGCGCCAATGGTGGCGGAGCGCTGAGGGCGGCGCGGAGGCCGCGGCCGGGCCGGGCCGTGTGAGGGGACCCGGCGGCGCCTCCGCCGTCCCCGTCCCCTTCCCCTTCCCCGTCCCTTCGGCAGCGCTTCCCTGCGGGAACCCCCGGGCATGGAGCTCGCCGGCCCTGCCGCGAGGGAGCTGAGGTGAGCGCTGGGCGCGGCTCTGAGGGCAGCTCGTCCGAAAAGTGCAGCCAGGCGGTTACGTAAATTAGCCGAGAATTAGCGAAACTTGTGTTTGTGCTTATTAGCCGGGGGGGAAGGGGGGGGCAGAAGGAGGTTTACACAAATTGGCGGCGTTGCGTAGTCACATGAAAGAGAGGAGAAAAGCTGATTTTCTGGTTTGGGAGGCCGGTGCTGGGGTGGTTCAGGGAGGCTTAGGGGGCACCGCGGGGTCCCTGGGGCTCCCCGGAGCCCTCGGGGTGTGTGATGAGGGCACGGGCACCTGCCCGTGGGCATTGTCTGTCTGTAACGCACCGGCGGTCTCGAACTTGTCCCTTTTGTGAGGAAGAAGGAGCTTGAGTAGATCTTTGGCTTCTGCTTTTACGGTGTTTGTATGTCGTGTTTTCCCTCTGTCCCTAAGTGGCGTCCAGTGGGCTCGGTTCGCTTCAGAAACCTGCTTAGAGGGTTGCTGGGTGACTGTGACACGAAAATTAAAAAAAACCAAACCAACAAACACTAGCATTTGCTCAAAGATCCTAAAAATCACCTGCAAGTGGTATTATAAACACTCTGACCCTAAAAAATTCTCTGCTATTGAATCATTTGAGGAGTCGGCGGCACTTAAGCAACATACTGAAGTTATTTGTATTTAGGACAGTGTTTGGAGAAAGCGCATTAAGACTTTGCTCCAGTGGCACTGGGAGCTTCCAGGACGGTTTCATAGCATCACAGGATGGTTTGGCTTGGAAAGACCCTTAAGATCACGTTCCTGCCATGAGTAGAATCCTCACTTTGGTACAAGCTGTACTTTTGGCGTCAGATGGAAATGGGCATCACCCAGATCCCCACTCCTGACTGTGGGCAGTACCTGCCTGGCCCCACAGTGAAACTGCATAATCAAGGATGTTCTTAAAAATTTTACAAGTGTTTTTGCTTTTGGTGTAAATTCTGCCCCTACAGTCTGTGTTCTTAGCAGTACTGTGGTCACTGGGCACTTTGAAGAATCGAATTTCTGTCGGTAATGACTGATGGCTTCAATATTATTTCAGTTTTGTTTAATCAGGTAATTGTCTTACAAAATTAGTAACTGGAGAGCATTCCCAAGTGATTCTCTGATGGCAGAATTAGATCTGCAGTGTACCTACATTTTTTTTCTCCCCTATAAATTCATTTTAGAATAGCTTTTGACTGACTTGAGCATAGTCTTACAGAGAGTAAGAGGGTGAAGGAAGTTATGGATCATTTTAGTGTGGTATCCAAGGTCACTTTCCAGCTCTTCCACATACATTGTGTGTCACCTTGAGCAGATTTGGGGATAAAAATACGACCTTAATAATGGATGTATTGGTGGGATTCACTACTTAATTATCAGGTTTTTAAGGTCCTTATAGGCTCTTAAGATGGATGGAAAATTAACGTTTCTTATATTTTTAAGCCAGTCTGACATGTAGCAAGACTGACGTATGAGTGAATCTTTTTATAAGCTCTAACACTGAAATTACCACCTTGTAAAGAAATAACAGACGAGTTCTATGACCTGCAAATGTTCCTGACAGTGGAGGAGCGGTAACTTTGCTTGGTTTTGGTCAGAAGTTTGTATGTTTGGGAGCCGGGGATTATATTTCTTCTTGCCTACAGACAGGCACATGATCGATTCAAATCAACAATAAATTCTTTTAAATCTCGAGCTTATATAATTAAACCACATTAAATCTATTAGGAAGAAACAATTCCCTGTGTGTGGTAGGACGTGACTGCAGCTTTTGTAACAATCCAGCAAGTGCTGTGGCAAGGCCAGGGGGTTGTTTTTTTCCCTAGCGTCGCTGCACCTACATTTGTCCTTTTGTGTTAGAAGCAATGCTGAATCCCACTTGATCTGGAAGACCCTTATCCATCTCGTTTTTTCCGTACGCTTGGGATTTGGATGGGCCAGTCCTTCCGAGGGCAGGTTTGATTTTGAGCAGATGGCATCCCTCAGCGGCGAGGATGCGTCTCAGCATTGCGAGGGGCTCTCCCTGAGCGATCTGGAAAGCCTGCACAACTTCCGCAGCCGCTCCGCCAGCGTCAGCAGCACAGGCTCCAGCGGCCGCCTGCAGCTCCGGCAGAGAGTAGCCCACCTCATGGCTTGTGTGGAGGACGTCAGCTCGGATGATGAGATCCACAAGGAAGTGTCTCGCACCCTGGATGAAGCTTTCCTCATCTGCGGGAAAAAGCTGAAGTGGCAAGACTTCAGGTTTTGTTCCCCCCAGTTGGTTGTTTCTTGCGGTGCCGTTGGGGTTTTTCTTTGAGGCTCGGCTTGGCAAAGAGGTTTCTGAGTGATGAAAAGCGACAGAAAACCTTTGTTTTCTGTAGGCAGGAATTCTGTGGGGAAATCAGAGCGTTCTTAGGGTTGGTTACCTGTCCACGCTTCAGTTTTAGCAATGGTTTTGTGTGATTTTTGTTTGTTTGTAGACTACACTTAGTTACCTGGAATGTGGGCACAGCTTCTCCACCTCCTGATGTCACTAGTTTACTTCAGCTCAATTCACTGGGCCCGACTATGGATATGTATGTTATAGGGTAAGTATATGTTAAAGAACTTGCTTTGTAAGTTTGTTGCAAAACTGCCGAGTCTCAACAGCTTATGGTCTGCTTTGGGAGGACTGTGTGATGTGAATCACTGCCTGGGAGATGGTTTAACACTATTACTACCAGAAGGTGAAGACTAACTTAGTGAGTCTAACTTACAGAGTACTAACTGACAACAGAGCTGATTTATAGCAGAAGCTTCTGTTCTTTAGGCTGCTACTTTGTGACAAAATGCAGAATATCTTTTTTCTAAACAGACAAGATGTTTGGGCTTTTGTTTGCTTTGTTATCAGGTAAAGGCATGTTCATTTTGATACGACAGTTATGCGATATTCAGCATGTTTTAAGGAAATTACTGCAAGCTTATTAGGCATAATCTGCCATTGTGTTTTCCAAACTTTGATGAAAGGTTATTTGTCATATCTAGAACCTAGCATTGCCTTAAACTCTGCCTTCAGGTGTATATAAGCTCCTTTAACTTTGTTTTTCTCAGTGTTAGATGTGTTAGACCTGTGGGTGGGTTAAACTGCTTGTGAGTGAGAAACTGAACAACAAGGAATTTCTGACTTAAGCTTAGGGTGTTGTGATCTGTGTTCTGCAAAGGTTTGTGTGAATTGTGTTGAAACCAACTGATGCAGTGTGAGTAATTGTGATGTATTCAGCTTACAGGAGGTGAACTCAAAAATCACGAATTTTCTGTCTGACTTGGCATTTGATGATCCGTGGAGCATTTTTTTCATGACTGTATTGTCTCCCTTGGGATACATCAAGGTAACTGTTTACATCTCTTCGGTGTCACAGCACTGAAGGAAAGTGTCTTTCCCAGCTCCACTCAGATCTTTTTTTTGCCTCAAACTCTCTATAAAAGATAAGTTGATGGTGTTTTTTGCAGGTGTCAGTCACTTCCACAGGTACACATTTGTTAGAAGTGATTCTTCATCACACTTGTATTTTCTTGCTTTATTGATAAGGCCAGTTTCAGTTTTTCTCTATTAACACTGACATCCTTAATTTTAGTGGTAAAAACTGGACATGTGGTTTTTCGTGTCCCATTTGGAATAGTTGGGCAGTTTTGATGCTTTTGCAGCTCAGATGACACACAGCAAGAAGTGGCAAGTGCAGGTGCTGCAGAACCATGTGATGAGTAGGAAAACTCCTGTCGTAGTAAGAACACAGTCTCAAGGAACAGAGTCATGAAGATTATTTAAAATGAAATGTGACGTGAACTTGCACTCAACAGCATATCTCTTGTGGCCACAATATCTCTGTCTCTCATTGTAGAAAATTTTCTTGCTCTGTGCAGTATTGGGGAACTGTCTTGTGATGCTTCTGATGTGGTCTTGCACTACAAATATCCCAAGCAGCGGCAGGGATTTTCGTTAAGATTGCTAAGGTTCCTTTTTCTTTTCCTTTTTATCCCCAACTTTTTTGCAGGTGAAAATAAATTGCATGTATGTAAACCGGGATTTTAGTGGGTATGTGTATTTATCTGAGGACTTCAGATTTGACTGAAGACCTACCACGTTATATGGTAGTTTAAAGGACAAGATTTTTGGGTACTATCTGGGGCATAAGGTCAGCTAAAGTACTGCCTGTTTTAATAATGGAAACAATAAACATAAGAGGATATCCTGAATTTTTCTAATAAAGAGAAATTAAAAGCCTTTTGAATGTTGTATTGGTTTTCTAAATCAAGCATTATTTCAGGGTGATTTTGCTGAGATGATTGTATTATCTGCATGCTAATCAGACTCAGTAGTCGTGCTGTTACTTTAGTTGTGATTAAACAAAACAAAGGACCCATTGGGAATTATAAAAAGGAAGAAACCCACATTGTTCATTCTGGTTAAGTCATTGCTGATAAACATTCAAAATCTGGCTGTGGGCTGACATTCAGGCCCTGCATACAGACAGCTGAAAGAATTCCTAGTGGTATGCCTGGCTGAATTTGAATTCCAATTTATAAATGTGGCAGTTTGGACACACTAATGAATGGATGCTGCCACCTAATGGCTTTCAGCAGGACTGGATTAGCTCCAATAATAGGAGAGAGCTGTCAGGCCAGGTCAAAATCAAAACAGGCAGCAAGGAGGGGTTATCCTAGGACTTGGCCAGGAGAGGAGGAGCAGTTACCCCTTGGCTGACCTGTGATGAGATTGGGTGTAGAAGGGGTGAGTGTCATCCTTGGGACGTTCTGTCCCCTCAATAACAGGGTCTATTTTCAGAGTGTTCAGTTGGTCATAGCCAATTCTTTCACCATCCACAGGATCGTGTTCCCCCCGTGCAAGGGCTTTGCTGGATTTGGCTTTAAGTATTTGTGGCACTAGCAGATTGTTGTCTTGCAGTGTTCAAGACCTACAGAGAGAGGTGGTTTCATATGAATTTTGAGAAATGTCTGGGGAGTGGCCACAGCAGAGTGAAGTAAAGCAAATAACGATAGGATTGGAAGATCTTGGTATCTTATGAATGTAATTATGAAAAGGAGAATGAATGGTGGCTACTGAAATATTTATGCATCATCTAGTAATTGCAGTCCATCCCTTCAGTAAACTGTTTAGTATTTTGTTGGGTTCAAGGACAATTAGAACATTGACATGTATTCTGAAATCATTTAATTGTGTAGATATGGAGGCAAGGAAAGGAGGAATTCTGTTTTAAGTTTTGGGCTGAATGTATGTACTTCTCCAGCAGTTGTATAGTCAGTGTTCTTAACAGCAGATTTTATTCTAATGTAGGCTTTTACTAAATTAATCCAGCATAAATTTGAACTACAGTTAATATATTTCAATGTCTGTATTTTAAATTGAATCATTATCATTAAAACAAACACTTAAAATGAATTTTGTGTCTCATGCCAGGAGCGTTGTAAAGTCCATAACTTTTTAATGAAGGGCATCTTTATTAGACTATTTCCACACACACAAAAAAAACCCCAAACCACAAAAAAACCCATGTCTTATGTGCTCCCTGAGTGTTGTTGCTTTGGAAGTGTTTGATAAATCACTTTTTACAGTCACTGCAGGCACGAGTTGCCGCTGTTTGGAGCTCATTGTTTTTGCAGATGTCTAGAATTACCTGCTGTGCTTTTTAGGTGTTTTAGGGGCATTTAGAATGTTTAGTGATCTGCTGAAGGACGGTTCAGCTTGAAAAACTTGCTGCTGTTGGAGGATTTTTAGGTGTGAGGTATTAAGATTACAGGTTAAAAGACAAGGGTTTGGTTCTTCATGAACAGGATTCTTAAAGATAGAGACAAGAGGCTGGGGAGGCAGAAGCAAAGTGTTTGAAGAGGTTTGGGCAAGGTCAAATTCAGATTTGTAATACGATATTACAACTGTTAATTAGCTGAGGGATTGATCCGATTTGTTCATAAGCAGGTTTACCACAGGAATGTGTTTTTCACAGCACTGGAACGTGCCTGCATTTACTGTGTCCCAGGGTCGAAACCACTCTTGGCGAGGGAATTGCATGACTTCTGCTCTGGTGTTCTTCACCTAAAAGCTCCCACGAAGTAGACCCAGGTTATTCCAGATGCCTCCCTGGAAATGACCATTCCCCGTTTCGTCTCTCTTCCAGCTCTCCTCCGTTCGCATGCAGGGGTTGCTGCTTCTGGTCTTTGTGAAGCACATGCACCTCCCCTTCATCCGGGACATCCACACCCAGTTCACTCGCACAGGCCTGTACGGATACTGGGTAAGGAAGTGCCTGGGACTCGGTTGCCCTGGTTACTTATGGTGATGTGTGTGCCTCTGAATGGGTTGGTGGTGGGAGAGAGGAGTTATGGTTCAGTTAAAAACTTACAAACTGACAAGCAGCAAGACTTGTTTGTCTGAGCCGCGAGTGCACCGCACAGACCATAATTCCACTGGTTTAGGAGCTGACGGGCAACAACTTCTCTAGGATGAAATTGTATTGATTTAAATCTAAATAGCAGGATTTAAAAAGTTACGGGTGGTGTTTGTAGTTACTTTTGCAGACTTTGAGTGTAGGCTCAGGGAATGTTATTGATCTTCCATCCCAGGGGAACAAAGGAGGAGTCAGCATTCGCCTGTCCCTCTACGGTCATACGGTCTGCTTCATGAACTGCCACTTGCCAGCCCACATGGAGAACACAGAGCAGCGACTGGATGACTTTGAGAAAATCCTGGAAATGCAGTTTGAAGGAGAGAATATTCCAAGTACCTTGGAGCACGAGTGAGTCGTTGACCCAGTTCTGTTGGTGTTGTTTTTATCTATTACGTGGTGAACTCACGCACTGAAGAGTTTTGGGCTTGGAATTTTCATCCCTGCTTTTTATTTTGAATGTCCCTTCAGCCTGAATCCTGGGGGGAAAAGATAACCTGAATGATGGAGGTTTGTTGTACAAGACTCTTCTCTTCCTGTCTTTAATTACGTAAATTAGTTAGCATATAGTCTATACAAACCATGCAGGAAAGCTTTAGAAGCTAAAGCTTGTTTATACCAAAAATCCTTTTGATTGCTGTTCAATGTTCAGAGATGCAAATCATTAGGAGGCTCAGGAGAAGTTAATATTCAGGCAGTAATGAGCAAGCAGCAAGAGTGCAAGGGACTTAATTTACTGTTTCAATTACTTCAAATTTTTGGTGTAGCAGCAGGTTGTCCCTGTGTAAGCTTATCTATAACTACCTAATGTTTGTGTTTAAGCTGTTTGCATTAAGTAATGTAAGTGATTAGAGCACCTAATTAGCATAATGGCTTTTCTTCTGTTGAATTCTTCCCTTGTGTTAGTGGATTCCTATAAATCTTCCTTGGTTTTTTGCATTGATTGTTCTTTAATTCTTCTTCTTAAGTGTTCTCTTCTGGTTTGGAGATCTGAACTTCCGGATAGCAGACTACGGCATCCACTTTGTCCGGGAATCCATCAACAACAAGCGTTACAATCTGCTCTGGGAAAAGGACCAGGTGTGTTGCTTTAGTCCGTGGGGAGGCTGGGTTTGGTTTTTAATGCGTACAAACACAATATGGTAGTTAACATTTCCTCTAGAGTTTCTAATTTCTTTTGAAGAACAATTGTGAGGTGGGACAGATCTATCTGTTCACTCTCACTTCTCTCAGTCATAAGCCCCAATTAATTGCCAACTGTTTCTGCTTCTGTTTAGTTTCTTACTTTGCAATGCTTGTGTTTGACTGGAGCTTGCTTAGAACTTCATGTCATGTCAGTTGCTCCTCACCTTAATTTCTCCTCTTCTCCCAAGAATTATGTTTAAGAGAACCTTATTCCTGAATTTGTTTTGAGTACAATTGCCTCAAAACTTGTAGACAGATCATGTCAAGATTTCTGGCAGTAACAGAGGCACTCCTGAATTTACCTTTCCAATTATGTTGTACTGAGCGAGATGTGGAATTCTTGGAGGAGCTTTCTCAATTGCCCTTTAAGCTCTGAGTTTTAAACGTAAACTTTAAAAACTACTTTTTATTTCTGCAGTTAAATATGGCAAAAAAGACAGAAGCATTTCTTAAGGAATTCATAGAGGGTCCTCTGCAGTTTAAGCCCACCTACAAGTTTGACCTTTACTCGGATGTGTATGATACAAGGTAAAAGCATAATAAGATGAGTTAAATGTGGGATATGAGGGTGAATGTGGGTGCTTGGTTAAATATCAGTTTAGTAAGTAAACCTGAATCTGAATGTACTGGTTGACTGGGGCTGTTGAGCTGCTCTGTTAGGCTTGTTCACTGATCAAATCTGAATAAATGAATATTGCTGGCTGATGAAGCTGGAGTCTGCTGATTGCATGAGGGAGGTAGTGAAACAACCCAGCTTCCTTTTTAGAAAGACTGGATTAACAGAATAAATGAGCACTTGTTTAAGCCACTTCTGTCTTGTTGTTTACTGCTAAAAGTGCCCATTGGTTGTCAGGAAGGAGCAAAAGAAAAAGAGTAATTGTCTGCCAGTTTTGTTTTCCTTCTCCATTTAAGCATTTTATTTGGTATGCTGGTATTTGAAAGTTAATGTAAATTTGTCTCTACTGATTATCTTAAGTTGAAAATGTAGTATCTTAAGTTTCTGAAATTTTTCTCTGATGCTAAAGTTTGTTGTTAAGTATTAGTCTTATATTTTGACAGAGGGATAAGTTCCTGTCCAAACAGGGGTTTTGTACTGATCTTTTTCTTTACTTCCAGAGAACAGAAGTCCCTGTTTTGGTTTAAGTAAGAAGAGAACTTTCTGAATTTTGTAGTTTCGTAAATATTTCAGAATCAAAACAAGGCTCCTTCCGAGCTTTTGATTTGATTTTTTGTGAAATATTTGAAAATCAGATGACAGCTGATTTTCTTTAGGGCCTTTCTGAACCTGTCTGAAAGCTGTAGTGTTATCTACTCTGCTGTTGCACTTAACTTTGGATCTTTATTCCTTTATAGACATTCTTAAAGACATTTTGCTCCCTAATTGAATGTAAAGATACATAATGAGACCAGCAGTAAATCCAGTTAACAAAAAAGACTTATAATAATCCAAACCCAGACATTCTACAAATGATTCATAGCCTGGTAGTCTGTGTTGGCTCATTTAAGGACCAAAAAGTATGCTGTGTGTGATCTGCTGCTGTTCAAGCAAGCAGAGGTACTTTGCTCAGGTGGGGGGAGATCAGCAGACCTCACGGCAAGCACCCTTGGCGAGTGTGCTTTTAATGAAATCCACAGTATTTTGTCAGATTTGATACTTTTCCAGTGTGATTTCTGAGGGTTTGTTTCCCATCTAGTCTGCCATTTTCTCTTAAATAGTGAATGTATTAACTTAAGCTGTTTCTTTGGTATTTTCTTGCACAGCAGAGCAGACATATGGCAGCTCATAAAGATTTCTGTCGGTTTATATAATTACTGGAGTAAGTGGGATAAGGGCCCTTAGTCATTTAAAATCTTTCCACCTTCCTAAAGGTGAGTCAGACTTGCATATGGGAAGGGGTAAAATAAAAGTACGTTGAATATTGGACCAAATGGCATTGGTTTTGATATTCAGAGTTATTAAACTGACAGTTTTCCTTACACATCCTGCTCATTAACTTCTATAACTCAATCCAGTCCGTTCTAACTCCTCTTCCATAGGGTATGATCTTTTCTCCATTTCAGTTTGAAGTGACACATCCATACAGAGGAGTTGCTGTTAAATCTTCCTCCCCCCCACAGCGAGAACCAGGGAAGGCTCATGTCTTCTGCTGGTACTGATACGGCACAGGAGGAAACCCTGCATTGTGATTACAGTTCGATGTACAGCACAGTTGCAGGCACAACTTTCTTGATCATGGAATTTTGAAAGCCTGTTGTTATAAGACCTGCAATGCAGGCTGGTACAATTTAGAGGAACGTCTAAATGAAGCATTGCTGTGGCACCTGTGATTACCATAAGCTCCCTAAGTTTGTCCCCGTTTTATGTTGTTAAAAGAAACTTGCTCTCAAATACCTTGAATAATTTCAAACATCATTCACACTCTTCCTACTTATTCCTTATGTTTATGCCCTCATTTCTCAGAATAGCTGTACATTTGAAGCTGGGGGCAGTTGCTGTATTATCTCAATGTTCTTGCATTTATTTTTTTTTTTTAGGAGAAAGTATCATTTCCTGTATGAAGCCGACTAACCCACTGAAATGTCCTTCTCTCCTTCATTTTACTCCTCTTTCAGAAACCCATGAAACTGATCTGTGCTTAGTGGAGTTCAAATTAAGGAAATGTTGGTTGTAAAGCATTTTGAACAGAGCTGTAAAATGAAGCTTGGGTGTGATTGCCCTCTTTTATTAATATGTATCTGACTGTCTTTGAACTTGGAGTAGATTTTGCACAGCATTCTTAGCTTCTGGCAACTTGTTTTTTCTTCTCATCTTACTTTTACCTTACGTTTTTGCAGTGAGAAGAAACGAAAGCCAGCGTGGACTGACAGGATTCTTTGGAGAGTGAAACATCTCTGCCAGAACGCATCGAAAGAGGGCGAATTCCCTGAGGAAGAGCAGACAATTTTTGTTACTTTGAATAACTATGTCAGCCACATGAGCTATGGCATCAGCGACCACAAACCTGTTACAGGAACATTCGGGCTTGAGGTGCTGTCTCAGTTATGTTGTTAACAAAAAGTTTGTTTTACTAAGCATTGCCTTGCAGAATCTGGTTTCTAGACCAAAATCTCCGTTTCCTTCTGATTACAGTGAAGGCAGCAAATTGGTTTCAGTTTATTTCCACTCAGGAGTCCCACAGCAGGTGTGGCAGAGAATAACTTGAATAACTGAAAGAAAGACAGACCTGACTGACTTTAAATTCTGCTCTTTTGCCTAGTTGAAGCCTCTTGTCTCAGTTCCTTTGGTCGTGCTGAATCCTGAGGGCGAGTGGAGTGCAGAACACGATGTTATCATCCGCTACTCCACAGGGCCTGAATTCCCCAGCAGTGCTTGGGACTGGATTGGGCTCTTCAAGGTAATGTTGTCATGTCATGGTTCTTCAGCAAAGATGGTGAATACGACTGGAGGAGGTAGTTGCTTGTTTTAGGGCATTGTCATTCATGCTAGGGCAGAACTCTCCAAAATAGTTGTGTCTCCTTAATTACCATTAGTTTTTGTGGGCTGACAGTTTAGTTCCATAGCACATGAGTTCTTTCACACCCCTTAGATTCTCTGCTAAGATACTGTGGTGATTTATTTAAATGAAATGTTGCAGAAGCTATGGAAAGGAGTTGTCTGTCCTCCCCTGATGTCTGCAGTTCAAGAGATTTATATAGCAAAGAAAGAACAAAACTAAGTTAGTGGAAGGGTGAGAGAAAAGAGCTCTCACTCTCTCAGAAACCCAAGTTTTGTGCCTAAATGTTTTTATCCTAAAAGTGCAATGTTTTAATTACTTCAGTGAAATAGTAAACAGCTCTCACAACTTTTGAGTTCTCCATGTAATGTGTTTTTTGTTTCCTTCAGAGGGCTGATGGTTTGCATCTTTCTCTGCAGGTGACTTTCAAGCATACGAATGATTACGTCACTTATGCTTGGGTAGAAGATGATGAAATCTCTTCTGACAAAGACAGCAAACAAGTAAGTCACTTGTATTTTTTTCTAATGTAGTTTCCCACAGAGTAGCATTGAAGGTCTGTTTGTCCCATATCCCCTTCCCCTTGGGGGTTCTGTGTCCTTTTTCCCAGTTGAAGCTAAGTAGGAACAATATTATTGTTTAAAATCCCTCTTCCTAATTCGTAGTAATTTTCAGGTAGTCTGGCACACATCCTCAGTGTGATCATATTGCTTAAGAGAATTGATGGAAAAGCAATTTATTCCTGTAGTGACTTTTCATTGTATTAAAAAACTACTGTCATTTTATATTTTTATCTTGTTTCTGCCACTGCATTAAGTCATGGGCCATTTTTTCATCTGATTGTCCAAGTTGCTTAATGTATCCTCAATATTTATTATGAGATTTTGGTTACAGTTGTAAGTATTTACACAGTTAGTTCCAGGTATCTAATACAGCTCCAGACTGGGGTTTCTTAGACTTTTTATTTTGACTACTGAATGTTTTGGTCCTTCTTTAAAATCAACTGTCTGTTACAGAGCTTTCTAGTAGTGATTACCTAAAGTGATTGAAAACAAACAAACAAAACTTATTTTGAATACAAATGGTGTGTTTCCAGAGATATTTATCTGCATAAACAGAAATTAAAATTAAATTTTGGAGACATGGTGAATGCAAGGATGGATAAGATTTTCCAGACAATGGAAAGCAGTTATTTCATGTTAGAAATTTTGTAAGTTACCATCAAGTTTACAACAAGAACCCAAACTGTGCTGTATAAATATTCCGAAGCTCAAAAGTTCTCTGATATCAAGTTTTCCTGTCGTTAAGCTTAGGAATCTGAGCAGTATAAACGTTGTTTTAGCAGGATACTGGGGGTGCAGTTCTTCAGGACAGGAGCAAACCAAGCTGGTGCTTTGCTCTGCTGTTCATACAACGGCTCGTTGCCACCAGGAGGCAGCTCCGCTCCCTCCCTGCTGCTCCGTGCCCTTGTCCTTTCCCCTGCAACCACTCGGGGCTTTTTATTCTCCCTTCTCACTGAACCAACTCATCTTGCTATGAGTCTTCCTCCCTGATTTAGTTTTCAGATGGTTTCATGAGTTATTTCTGCCCTCATCCCTTTTAGTTTAAGTTTTAAAACCTGCTTATAAATAGCCAGTGCTGATTTTTATGGCGTCCTGAATGGCAGAGACTGATTTTTTTGGTAAGCTTCTTTTTCTGTGGAAGTTTGCTCATTGCCTGTTCTAATTCTTGCTGCCAGGTTTACATGAGTGCTGCAGAAATACCTACTATGGGAGGAGAATATTTGCTGTGCTATTATAGCAATAACTTGCAGTCAATAGTTGGGATCAGCGACCCTTTTCAGGTGATGTATTTGGAAGCTTTGATTAATGTTGATGTGCTCTTCTCAATTTCTTTTGCTTTCACATGCAGCTGAACATAGATGTGTGCAACTGTGTTAATGCTGGGGCAGGTGGCAGCAGGAGGAATTCTAAAAATTATATCTCCTGTCAAACGTCCCATAAAAGACTCCTGAGTAGCTGTTATGGCAACACAGCAGCGAAATAAGACAGATTTCTTCTCTCTCAGCTTTCACTTCTGGAACTTCAGGCTCTCATGTTAGGTCCTAGTTTCTATAAAGATGAGACCTCAAGTGGGTTTGAGTTGTTAATTTGTTTTTTGACTTGTTTTTCTCCTAGATTCAGCCCAGCAAAACTTCCACAGAAAAGGATTTGGCACAGGAAGAGAACAGTTGGATGCAGAAACCTGACAATCTGGAATCACGTGATGAGTCTGAAGACAGGAAGGGCATTTAGTGGTCCTGATTCAGGAGTCAGATGATTCTTTATGTCTTAGTGATTGTAAGCTTTTACTCTTAGAAGATGGAGTAAGACAGGTAGGATTGTTCAGAAACTTTGTAAGCTCGTAGAAGATAATTTATTGTGGAAACAGATATTTTTATTATGGGGAGAGTGACTCTCTTGCACTGGATGAGAACTGTAAAAATAGCACTTAATGAATGCTGTATGTTTTAAGGTGATAGACATTTCTAATACAATGATTTAACCTAAGGAAGTTGCCATGTTTAATAGGTTTTTAGGCTCATTCCCTTTTTTTGTAGAGGATATTTTATTCACGATGCAATATTTACTATGCTGTAACCACTTAATAATTGATTTCCAAATTTTGAGTTTAAATGAAGTTATTTTTAAAAATTATTTATTAGATACGGCCAGTTAGCTTGTTTGGAAATTTTATTTGACTTTCAAATGTAAGCTAATTACCTTTTGGGAAACACGTGTGACAACAGGTCACATGAAAACAAAATCTTTGTGTAAAGTCTCCTTTGGTAGATCCTTTTCTTCATGCCTTACTGAGAACTCTTTGTAGGATTTTCCATTTCTAATTTTTCCAAATTGAAATACATTTATCAAAATGCACTATTCCTGATTTTTTTTTTAAATTCTTCTTTTGTAAAACAGTTAAGCAATTTGCCTATTGGCTTTCTCCCCCTCATTAAAAAAAGTAAAATAACACCATTTTTATACCAGTCCCTGGCTTGGAGTTGACCAGGATCCCACAATTTCTGAAAGAAATGCTTTAGCATAGGTGAGGAGCCCACGACTGATGAAGAATTTGGCATAATCTGTGCTATAAAAATTGTAAATCTCTGCCATGTATAGCAATCAGTCTTAAAAATTTCTGGTTTTCTAATGGTGCTTAGACCTTAATATATCCTGTGCACTTGAGGGTGGAGATGGAATAAGAAACTTTATGTACCTTTAGGAACCTGAAGGGTAGTTAGCTTCAGAAATGGTTTTGTTCCTTGATGAGGAAATGGAGATACTTGGAAAGGATAGGAAGAGGCACCAACATTCCACAGAATGTGAGGCTGCAGTGCTGGAAAAGAGCACTTGTGAGTCTCCCCTGTTACAGATACAAAGCTTCCAGCTACCTACCGTGCATGGTAAGTAGAGTTAGTTACTAATCACCCTCCTGGTGGTTAGGGGTGGAAAAGAGCAAATTTGGTTCAAGTGGAAGAGCAAAGGATGTTGGTGTGTTTATGCTGGAATGCTGCTTCAGAAAGGAATCAATTCCTTTTTGCTCTTTTCCTCAAAGCCTTATTTTTTTCAGGGTTGTTTTGAGATAGAAAGTTAGCACCTTGCTGAGGATGTTTGTTTTGCAGTTACTTGCTTGTATTGTTCACTGTGTAAAATCTTTTGAGGGCCAGGTGTCTTTGGATGCTGTGGAAGCTCTGCCATAGGTTATCTGGTTAGGTAGTTGCAGTGGGGTTTAGGAACACTTGGCCTCTGTAGGTTTTAGACATAGTCAGCTTAAAGCTTGGTGTTGGGAACTGCTCCCAGTTGTGAGTAGCGAGGGCAGGTTCAGAGGATGCTTGTGTTCATCGCATGGGTTAACACTGCCTTGAGGTTTACGGTTTGTACATTCCTGTTACACTTTGGAACCATATTAGAAACAGTTTTCACATTTGTACCGCTCTGGCAACAATTTGTTTTGCACTGAATCTTTCAGGTATGTGACTTCTCATGGCAATTAGGGCATCAGACAAATCCCTGTTGAACTGCAATGACTCTTGCAGTTCTCGAGTTGTCCTCTGTTTCTGATTTCACTCGTGTAACCATTACCATACTCCACGCAAGGAGATTCTGTGGAGAGCCCAAAGAACAGTGGTCTTTGAGTTGCAGACCACAGCTGGTGATTTATTGTGGACCAAGATCCAGTTTCTTCCAAGCAGGGTGCATCTGCTGTTCAGGAGCGGCTCAGAGGGGGAGCCACGCAGCCGCTTGGCTGGGGCGAGACACTCGAGAGCCTTTCTGTCGTGTGGGAGCTGATAACCCTCTGTCACTGGACACAGAAGCTGCATTTTGTAAACTAATCCTTTGAACCACAGGACTTCACTGCAAATGCCCACGGCAGCTGGGATTGGAACTGCTTGTTAGTAGGATGCTGCACAGAACTGTACTTCTTTCTTCAGTAATATGCACACAGAGGCACTTTTGTTTACTACTGTTACCTATGGTAGCTTTTCAAACTATTCCATGACCTGTAATGATGCAATTTCTGATGAAATTTATCTTTCTTAAAACACCTTTAATTGGATGTTATAATCACTGGAAATGTTTTTATACTCGTGTGTTTTCTTCTCCTGTACCTCTAAAATAAATCCTGGCAGTGAAGTGTTGTACATGGCCTCTGTTGTTTTGAGGATGAGCCTGTTGCTTTGGGTGGGGAGGATGAATTTGTGCATGGCAGCCTTTCCCCAGGAAACTCTGGTCCTGTTTAATGCACAGATACAACAGTGTTTTAGAGTGGAAATCGGTCAATAACATGTTGCAGGGCTTTGGGCTGCAAAAGAAGAGCAAGGACAGATGCTATTTTTCTTTTGGACAAGGCAGATTCATCCAATTTTTTTCCCCCTATTTCAATGAACCCAATATTAAATGAACCTGTCATTTTGCATTTCTGTCCCCCTTCCCCACTGAGGAGGGTTTGGTATTTTCCTTGTAAAAATGCACAGATGCTTAAATTGCTTTCTTAATTTTGAAGAACAGGTTCTTCTAATTTCACTTAGTCACAGAGAATTTTTCACGGTGTGATTTGAGGCGTCATTTTTGTCTTTGTGAAAGATCTGCCTCGTTATGCTTCGTATTTTAAATTTTTGCGTGTTTTAATATAAATTTGTACTCAAATAATTTCCGTCTACAGTCAACTTTTGGTAATTCCCTGGTGCTGGAGAATTTATTTTAAAATAGGAAATATGTCTATCAAGGAATGTTGTCCGATGTAGCCTCATTTAACTTCCCTATATTTCTGATTCCCGGCTAACCCCAGGATGTGCAGTGTATCATTGCACAGAGATAGTACAGCTCTGGGTAAACAGGAAATATTTCTTAGATGTCTTGCGTGTTTGTTAGACCCTAAAAATACGTTCTGATAAAGACTATTGTTTCCACTACCACTACTTCCTTCTCTGCTCTTGGACACTAAGTGACACTCAGATGAACTTGTCTTAATTAATATACTGCAGTGGAAAGGCCAGTTGAACAAAGCTTGAATTAGTTATTCCTTGAGAGAGGAAACGATCCCTTTTTTGAGAACTCTGCGTTACCGACAGGAAACTTCCAATGGCCCTTTCAGCCCTTGGATATAGGGATTCACTGTTGGAATGTGATTGAACTGAAGCAATTTCTATGCGGTGCACAGTTACTTTGGACATTGATCTGCTCAGGAACTGCACTGATCTAGTCTGTTTAATTGCTTCAGCTTGAGAGAAACCATCGATTTGTGCGTGAACATCCCACTCCCTTTCTTACAGTGGAGCCATCATCTGCCACTTCCAAGGTCTCTGCAATCAAAAATCTCATTTTGCAATCTGGAAAGTAGAATTCTGTTTGGGAACATTTGAGCACAGGTTGGAAGAATCACTGGAGGAAAGCACTGAAGTCAGGGAAGCGTGAGAACTGGGAATGCAGACTGGTGAGAGGAAATGCAGAGGTGCAGGGGAAATTCAGAAAGAAAGAATATTGGCACCACAAAAGGGAGAAAAACAGAATAGCAAACATTTTAACCTGCTAATCGTACTTTGAAACTGGCAGCTATTAAGTACAGACATCAGCCCTGGTAGGGAATGTTTCAGCATTATTTATCAAATACCACATTGACTGTAACTGTGTTTTCAGTGTAGTTACAGTGGTTTTACAATGAACTGCTTGAATTCAGCACAGACCACACTATGTTCCTCTCTTCCCTTTTTTATTTTGTTCTTATAATTTTTTTCTTCAGCTTCTTTCTACTTGCTTTATCCTTTTTTTTTTTCCTTGTCACTGACTTGTAGCCCATTTTCAAAAGCTTTTTTGCACATAGTTATGGTATCAGCATCACAGAAGCCATTACAACTACACAGCTCTTGTGTTCTAGATGACTAACCTTTGTGATTTCTCTCCATAGGAAGGGGAGAAAGGACAGGCTGGCTATTGCTCCATATTACTGAGAATATGGTGGGTTTGTTTGGGGAAGTGACAGGGATGTTTTTTTTTAAAATGTGATAAAATCTCTTTTTCAGTAGAACCCTGTATTGGCAAGTAAGTGCTCGAGGCAACAATTGTTGGAGTGGAACAATCTTGTGTGTAACAGCTAAGGGGAGCATAAGAATAAGTCCAGATATGAAAGACAGAACAGTGACAGGCTGTTTCTTTTCAGCTGCTGAACAGAATGGTGTTACCTGGATCTGCTCTGGAGTGGCCAGTGGTTGTTAATCTTATTAACTAGGTAGGTTTTTTGACAAGCATTATTGTTTCTACTTGGCTCAGAGTGGAGTTGAAAATTCAAAATTGGCTCTTCCAGGGAGATAAAAGGAATTGTCTCCTACCAGCAAGTCTTAAAATACCTGAAATTTAGACTGATTTTCCCACCCACCCCAATCACAGGTGGAATATCTGCATCTTTTTTGATATCTGCAGTGAAAGGTCTGGCCTCTCCATTAATGGATGGCATGACCATTGTAAAGCTCTGTAGTTGCACTTAAACCAGTGTTCACCACAGTATTTTTCTCATATTTGGAGCAGGAATTTTTGTGCAGTAACGTGCAAGTTAATTTCCTTTGTCGTGATTAGTTAGCTACTCAAGGACTCAATTAATAACGAGTTCGTTCTGCAGCAGTTTGCAGAACTTCCTGTAGTTACCATGGGAGCAATCAGTATTTTCTGTTGCTCTGCCTCATGGAGGCAAAGATGAAGAATTTTTTTCTACATAAAATATCTTGGTAGATTTTTGAAGTCTGATTGTTTCGTGCTAATACCTCTGAAACAGCATCCGCAGCAACTTGACTTGGATTCTGAGTCCGCTGGGAGAGAAGTGGAACATCCACAAAGTTGGCAGCAATAAACACGAGCATAAATTTAGGCTTCTTGGAACTGTCGTGGCACATTGTAACCAGTGGAAACTAGTCTTGAACTTAATTGTTTCAGCTCACACCTAACACTTAGTATAAATACAGAGGTTCATCTTTTCCTCTCACAACAGGGCTCTGAACCAAGGGTTGCAGTTAGTCAAGTTGTGCTGCTGCTGCGTGCTGAAATCAGAACTATCCGTAAAGAATAGAGAGTTTTACTAAGCTGCCTTGGAAAAATGGAACTGCGGGTTGAACGTATTCCTACAGGAGAAATCATCCGCGTGGTCGGTCACAATGGAGAGCGCAAGACCGTAAGCCTGGCTTTTATAGTTCTGTTTTCCCCTCTTGCAGTGTTAGTTACACTATAACCAGCTTAGTTCAGAACTGAGCGACTCTAGTGCAGAAATAGGAGGGTTTGCGAGACTGGTTGGTCCTCGGAGTGGCTGTAGCTGTGTTGTGGAACAGTTTTCTCTCCCTAGGATGGAATTAGTAGCAATGAATGTTCATATGAAGTGCCTGTGAGTTTAAAAAATCATTAAAGTGTATTTCCTGTCGAAATACTGTAGTGTAGCAAAGTTGGTGTGACTTGCAGTTGGTGTTTGGCCTGGCTGTATTAATTCTGTCGTAGTTCTGGAGGCATTTTCAAAGTACAAAGGAAGGGAAAGAGCTTTGAAGAAAGTGTTTTGATCCTCTTCGATATCGACTGTTTGTGCTGTCACTGGGTTCATGCCCTGAATGTTATAGGAAGGTACACATATGGAAAATTCAGAGTTGAGGGACATATTAAAAGACTACTATGAATATCTCAAGGAACTGAGTATTCTGTTAACCTATGACTTTTACTGACTTGGGTTCAGGGTTTGTATGTAATCAGGTGGAAAATCCATGAGCTGATTATTTCTGGTTTGATGTGGTAGATATGAACAGTTCAGAAAGACACAGTACTCTTCTAAAAATACTTTGTTTTCTTGGAACGCATGGCCTTGCTGTGTGGTTTGCTTCAGAATATTTTCTAACTGGATTTATATGTTTTTTAATTAAAGGAGGCTTTAGAGAAGAAACTGTAAAAACTATTTAAAATGTTTATGAAGTACCTAAATGCAACTGTGAATTTATATCTCTCTGCCATAGGTGCTTAAAAGCCGTGTAACAGATCCTCAGCTCTGGTAGAGCCATCTTGTACTGAAGTGCACATCTGTGCATGTTGCTCCCGTTTCCTTGCATTGTCTTTCTTGTGACTAATCTAAGACTCGATCTGAAAATTAGCTGAGACATTTACTGTGTGCGGTTACACAACTGTCAGGTAGAGTCACTTTATTCCACAAAAATCTGAGAGTTCTCTCTGCCTTGTTGGAAGAGGAGATGCAATTCTGGTGTTCTTCGGTTTTCAGTAAATGGTCCTGAAATGTTACCAACTTACCTGTAGTGACAGTAGAGGACACTGGCGGGACTGAATTGTCTTTTAACAGGGGGAACTGTTCCTTACACCTTATCCCAAACAGTATGTGCCAGGGTCCCTGGGAGAGACATCAGCGAGAGAAAAGGTATCAATTCAGCTCGCTAAAAAGTTTTCAATGCTCATTAACGTGCCATGAAACGGCAGTTTGCTACTTTGAGAACAGCAGCCTTGTCTGTGCCAAGTGCTGTCGGTGCTGCAGGAATGGCCAGAGAGAGGCAGTTTCTGATGTGCCGCGCTTTAACAGAGGCTTTAAAGACACTGTAAACTGTTGCAGGAGTGGCAGAGCTTTGCTGTTTCAGCTCAGCGTGGTTCAGGCTGTTGGGAGCTCGATCACGTGCAGAATTTCCCGTGGATCCCGAGGGAGGCCGCCTGCGGTATTTCCCACCTGCGTGGACGCGGATGAACCATCGGGGGGGGATGGTTACCTGAAGGCGGCGAAGTTCACCCTCCCTCCGGGAGGTGCTTGGGGGTGTGTGTGTGTGTGTGTGAGAGAGAGAATCACTCCGGAGCGAACTTTCTGAAGGCGCGCTTTTCACGGTGCCCCCGACCATCAGAGCGGGGGTACGGGCAGAAGGGCGTGCGGGAGCGCGGTGTGCGGGCAGGTGAGAGGGCGGAGCGGCGGCCCGCAGCCCGCATGCCCGGCGCTCGGACATGCTCACTGGCGGCGCGGCGCGGGCTCCGCGGGCAGTCGGTGCCGAGGCGCTGCCGGAGCCGCCGCAGGGCCCCGAGCCGCGGGCAGGTGAGCGGGGCCGGGGGGTGTCCGCTCCGGGGGTGTCCGCCCGGCCTCCCCCACCCTCTGCGGCGGCACCGCCGCTCGGCCACATGGCTCAGGGGGGCAGCGCCGGGCGGAGGGAGGGAGGGAGGGACGGAGGGAGGGAGGGAGGACAGGGCGGGCAGCCGCGGTTTGGCCGTGCCACCCACCCCCCGCCCCCTTTCCCTCCCCACACCCCTCCCCAACCGGAGTCGGCGACCTTCCCGGAAACTCTAAAAATTTCCACGGAAGAAACAAATGAGCGCTTGAGAGCCAGCCGGCATCCTGGCGGCGGCACGGCGCGGGCTCCGGCAGCGCCGAGCGGTTGCTCGCTCCCTCCCTCCCGTTCCGTGACGCCGCTGACTCCGGTAACGCTTCCCCGAGCGCATCCCGAACGCCCAGCCTGGGACGGGCGGAGCGCTCGCGTGGGGAGCCCGAGCGCGGCCGGAGCCCGGCGGGGTGTGGCGGGGCGTGCGGCTGCTCCGGGCTGAGACGTGGCCGTGGCACGGCCGGGGTTCGGGGTGTCTGCCTTGCCCTGCTCGAGAGCGGCTTCCTGTACATCCCTGAGTTGAGTTACGGTTGTGTGCGCGCCGCTGACCCGCCCTGCTGTGCATGGCACTGACACTGACGTTGGAAGAATTCTTCCTTCCCTGCCAGTGCTTGCACAGGTGCCTAAGAGCACTCGGTGAAGAGGGCTCGCTGTATTGAACCCCGTTTTACAGGTGGAGATGATGTCAAACTCCGTGCTGCTTCAGCATAGACCACAGGTCTGAATCCACTGAGACTCGGGGGTCCCCATCTCTTGTGCTACTTTCTATGCCAGTTTTTCCCAGTTCTGAAAGATCCGGAGTTAATTGCTTTAAGCGACAGGGATTCTTGGAAGGAATCTGACTCTGCCTGAATGAGCAACTCATTCTAGTAACTTGAATTTTCCAAGTAAGCTGGCTTGAGCTGCGTTCTTGTAGTTGGGAGGATTACAGAGGAGAAGTGATTCTGAGATACAATACAGATATTATTCTGGTATTTAATCATTCTCTAACTGTTGCTGGAGGCAGAAGGCTTCACCGGAACTACTTGTAGATGGCAGCTGCTTAGTTTTAAAAAGTGACAAATGAGAAAATATCCTTGGTTGGTGGGACAAGCCATCAGAACAGAACCATATCTTAGAGTACTTGGGAAGAAAGGCATTTTTCTTTCATCTCCTTTTGGGGCAGTAGACAATTACCAGTTGTCAGCACCTTTTCAAAAATGCCTAAGGCTTATAGAAGTGATGAGTTCTTAATTTTTACAGTAGGCTCTGATACGGCAACCACTGGCATGACACTTGAGAGGTTTCGGTTTTGATAGTGGATATAATGTGTTTTAGGGAGGGGCTGTGTAATATGAATCTTGTCTTCTGCCTGGCAGGGACCAATGGAGTGCTAGACTGTGCACATGCTCTCCTAATTTATCATGGTGTAAAGGATAAATACATTTTTTTTAAGAAAAAAAAAGATGTGAATCATAATACACTAAGGGAGTACTGCGTGGATCCCGTGTGACTCAGAATCCACAGGGTGTCATTTCTGTTCTCTTTTGCATAATTAATAGCAAAGAAACTTGTAATTGATGGTACAGGATTTATAATAATTATAAGAGAACTCATGTAGACCCTAACAAAATGATTCAAGCTAGGTAGAAAACTTTTTTTTTAATGAATTTTTTTAATTTGATTTAAGCCCACTGGAGGAAGGTCTGTAAGGAACTGGGGGCTAAAAATGCTTTATAACATTACATACGGTCTGTCTTCTTATGAAAAAGCTCAAACTTTATGCAAAGGTAAGATAGTCTTGTTCAGATATTTGGGATTTGTTTGTTGTTTGTAATGTCATGTCGCTTATTACTTTGTTGGAAACTTTCTAGGAACTGGACAAATTCCTCTACCCCTGTCAAAAGGGACAGGCTGCACCAAATGTGGGAGCTGCCACCAACTGCAGCAGCTGCCACAGTCCCAGAGCAGTGTTTAAACTATTGCTCCTGTGTTTCAGCCCACGGCCCCTCCCTCAACCCAGTGCTCTTACCTGGCAGGTTGGAGTAGTTCCAGCATGTAAAATATGGAGAATCACTGGGCTAGAGCACTTTGCCTCCCAGTTTGGAGAGTAATGAGTGAGGGCTGTTCACAGGGTGCTGTCAGATAACCAATACTTTCTGTAGGATGAATTTATATTTGGGAAAATACGATGTGTTACTGGTGGGGGAGGCAACTTAAAGTGCAGCGGATTTTCCTGAGGCTGGTGTGTCCTACTGCCCTCTGTAAGCGATGCAAATGTAACTAAATCACTTGTCTTTTCATACAGGCTCAAGAACCCTTTATAAAGGCTCATTTGTGTGTTTCTAAAATGTTACTGCGGGGAAAACCGTCTGTATTGTGCTTTGCCTTACCTGTATCAGTGACACTCCAAGGTGGTTAACTTTTCAGAACTGATCCAAATCAAAGCTGAGCAGGCAAAACAAACAGGTGATTTGTCTGGAGCAGTTTCCCAGCCCAGCTCCCTGTGTGAGCACACCAACATCTGCACAGAGGAAGGAAAGGGTGGGATCAGGTGGGGACTACCCTGCTGGAAGCAGCAGTGCTTTGTGCTGGCACTTGTGGCATGTGTGTGTCTTCTGTCAGGACCCTTCCTGTGTTACATGCTGCTTTACTGCTGTGTAACCAGCCCCTGAGTGATGTGGTTGGCCTCGCCTAGGATTGCTATCCCTGGCTTCGACAGAAACCATACATCTAACCTTCTATCTTCTCTAGTGGGTGAGGTTTGCATGGGTTGTGTTTCTCTGAGGTTGGAACACAGTTCCTTTTCTGCCTGGAGGGAGCCACTGGTGCTGTGCCTCCTGTGCCTGGATTCAGAGATCTCTCTGCTGGAAAACATCCCGCTATGTATTTTGTGCCGTCCTCTGCATATCTCTTGTTGATGCATTAGTGGGGTGGGTGGCCAGCTCTTCCCAGAAAGCATTAATAAAGCAAGCAACATAAATAACCGTGAAAGGCTAACAAAGCTTGTTATGGCAGAAGGGTTCTGAGTGGACAAATAGCAAGTAATTTGTTGTAACTGAGTCATGTTCTGTGGGGGAGGAAGGTCGGGTGTTCCTTGAAGCCCTGCCCTACTTCATTTAAATATTTAAACATTTAAAAACTGCAAGGAGCAGCAGGGCCAGTACCTTCTCTGTTACTATATATCTCCGGTGTAGCCTGTCCTATATTCAGTTCCTGTCTTGGAAGGTGATAAAGGTTGGTGTTAGAACTCCTGTGACATCCATGCACGCATGGGTAGCTCTGCCTTGGTCACATGTGAATGTCCAGCTAAGCTGTGCTTCCCTGGGACACTCACAGCCCTTTAGCTGGTACATTGACCTTAGTCCAGCTTGGCCCCCGCCCTTCCTGTAATTCAGTTCAGCAGCTGATAATAAATGAAGGTAGAATTTAGCACTTGGCAGTACCTTGGGAGCGCTGTGGTGTTTGTCTTCCGGGCAATGAGGTCCTGGAGCTGGAAGGTACAGCAGCCTGCAGTCACTGGGAAGTTTTGTTACTGAATGGGCAGTGTCGTTGCTGGTGGCAAGGAATGTCTTGTCAAAATGTGTTATGATATTTGCCAGGAAGTGGATAGTCCATGAATGACTATAAAAAGTCCTCCCTAACACAGTTGTGATGGCACTCAGCCCGCTGGTTGGATGCAGACTGGGCCGTATAAGCTGTAGCTGCTTTAAAAGGCTGTGCCTTTAAATTTAATTTTGGTAATTTCTTTTGGAGGCGCTTTTCTAGTAAAAGTTTACCACAAAGTTTGCTACAGAGATGATGAAGGGCCTAGAGGGGAAGTCATAAGGAGTGGCTGAGGTCACTTAGTTTGTTCAGCCTGGAGAAGAGGAGGCTGAGAGGAGACCTCACCACAATCTGCAGCTTCCTCAAGAGGGGAAGTGGAGGAGCAGCCGATGACCTCTTCTCTCGGGTGACCAGTGACAGGACCCGAGGAAGCTGAGTCAGAGGTGGTTTGGGTTGGATATCAGGAAAAGGTTCTTCCCCTGGAGGGTGGTCAGGCATTGGAATAGGCTCCCCAGGGAAGTGGTCACAGCCCCAAACCAAAGAGAGCTCAAGGAGCGTTTGGACAACACTCTGAGGCACATGGTAGGATTGTTGGGCAGAGCCAGGAGTTTGGCTTTGATGATCCTTGTGGATCCCTTCCAGCTCAGGATATTCTGATATTCCGTTATTTGACTCTCTCCTTCCTTGTAGTGGTCATATATCTGACCAGAGCCTTCACCACAGAGGTGTGCTCCTGATCTCAGACAGTGCACACTGGAGGCTGGAGAACAGCCTTTGGAGTGGTTTAAGACTGCAGGGAAGCCTTTGTTCCTTAGCAGCTGAGGCTGGTTCATTAGCCAGAGTGATCCCTGGTGCCTTATGCCAGCTGACAATCACCAGGTGTATTTGGCCATTTTACTAATGAAGAGAAGGATTATGGAGGGAGCTGTAATTCAAGAGAACAGCGTTGTCAGAGGATTTTGGTGAGCTTACAATTGCATTTTTCTTCATTACCATATACTCAATATTTCATGGCTGTCTTTATGTCTGTTTTCATTACCACCTGCTGCCTGGTCTGAAGGGGATATTCCTGTCCAAGAAAGAGTCACTTTTACTTCAGAGTTACAATGACAAACTGAGAACAGAAGAGAGGGTAAACTCAGCTCTCTCACTGTGCACATTGTTCATGGCTGAAGGGTCCAGTTAAGTCAATCTCCAATTATATAATGAAGAGATAGTGATCTGTGTAGCCTTTTAGAAAATTAAATTCCACTGAAACAATATAACTGGAACTATAGAAGTAGGAGGAAAGCTATTTTCCGTTCTGAAGCAGATCTTTGTATAGTGTTGTGAGCTGGGTTTTTTAAACTCACTAACAGTAACTAATAACTTGTACATTATACAGCCCACACTGAGTCATTGTTTACTCAGGGAAATGACTTTCAACAGCCAGACTTGTTTGCTAACTTTAATAACTAAAATATGCAGTTCTGTGCTTTACAAGGCAGCACACTATAATCAACTTTTTTTTAAAAAAACAAAACCTGATACATGTTTGCAACACTACACAGTGTTGCTTTACAAGCGATGTCTCTGCAGTTCAGGTTTTGATCTGCAGCAAAGGCTGAGGTGTCCAGTGGTTCAGTTTGGAGAGTGGGAAAATTATTGCACAAAGTTATTGTTGGGGTTTTCTAGAGTTTTATTGAACCTTTCAAATTAGAGACCAGAAAGCCTTGTTCTCTGTCCACACACCTTGTTCGTTTAAATAACAGGTTGTCTTACACTCTTAGAACTTTTGGAGTCTGGTTGAAATCGCCTCTTGGGAGGGAAAACCACACCTTTGCAGCAGGAAGCCAGGAATTCTCTCTCTTGAGAGAACTGGAACTTTGACAGCAAAACAGATGGTTTTTTGCCTCCTTTAAGTGAGCACTGAAGTTCAGTTGTGAGCAGTACTTGTGAGCAGTTTCCTGCCTCTTCCTGACTATCTGCTGTTCTCTGTTAGCACAGGGTTTTCGCACAGGTGTTCCAGGCAGTTTTTCTACCCACCCATTACACCAGTTAAGATTGTAACAGCAGTGTTTGTGTACCTGGTTGGTTTTGGTGACTGCACAAACCATGCCAAGTGCACCCAGTGCAATGTATTCGGTTTTTCCATCGGTTTGTTCACGTGGGAGTGAAGTGGGGGCAGCTCAGCGTATCTGACACCCCATGTGGAGGGACAGGGAAGAGGGTTTGGACTTTTAAATATATAATTTTAGAAGCTATTTCAGATCTGCTCTTTGAATTTATGCATTTATGAATTTTGTGGTCAGTTCTCTTTCTTCTCCCTTCGGAACTAGTAAGTACCATGTAACTAAAAAAATATTGCAGCTTGAAAGAGAAGATTCAGAGCAATATGATTCCTGGAAAAGCATAGTAATGGATGGAATGCTTTTCTATCTGTTTTATCTTTCCAAAAATAACCAAAAAAGCACCTATCACATTTCTCAAGTAAACCAAATGCTGCATTTTGACTAGCGTATTCAAAGTGATTGTTTTCAATTTCTCCTAAATCAATCACAAGCTTTTTTGGACACAGTCTTGTTTGAAAATAGAAAGGAAAACTTAGTCTCGTGTGAAAATGAAGGCAAATACAAAATACGTGACTTGCAAAATCCTCATTTTATTTGTGCATGGATTTGTTTGCTCTTATGGTTGGGGGAGGGGATCAAAAGCATGTTCTGCAGAGAAGTACAATGTGTGGTTTTTTTGTGTGCCTGACCATAGCTCTCTGTGGGAATGCAGATGGTATTTAACTTCATTTTTGATGATCCTCTGTCCAGAAAGCTGGTGGATAGGAACTGGGAACAGCAGCTGATGGAGCTGTGAGCGAAGCTCAGAGCATCTGTGTGAGACTCTGATTTTTACCATCTCAGAATTTCTCTTGTTTTGCTTTTGTACCTCCATTGACACAATTAACTGTACAGACCTGTGAGATTCCTGGCAGGATTGGGGTTACTGAAAGAGCCAGTGAGTTTCCTTGGGCATAAAACTGTGCTGTCGTGACTGCAAGATGGCAGGATGGATGCTGGAGTGTTTCTGGTCAGCTGGGCTGTAGAAGAAGTCAGAGTATGAATGTGGATATGAAGATGAGGACCTGTTGTTTGGACCTGTGGGAGGCCAGAAGGAAAAATGGAGGCTGAGAAAGAGTGGGAAATCAATAAGAAAAGCAGAAACCAAAAAGGAGTAGGAGGCTAAAATGATGTGAGAGGTCAACAAGGAAAAGCAGAGGCTGGAAAAGTTTGAGGGAGATAAATGTGTGGGAGGCAGAAAAGGTTGTGAGGCCAAAATAAGCCTGTATGATAGATCTGATTGATCTTATTTGGCTTTTCTTTTGGTTGCTGCATCTTCCCAAAATGGTGGACCTACAGATTATTTTGCTAACAAAAATTAAGAAACTTAGGGACAAATGCTCGTTATCTTGACTCTCATATTATTTCAGTTGGTGCTGAGTTTCAGCACTTACAATTTTGGTTTCCAGCAGAAAGCTTCTCTGTAAATGCAGATGGGCCATGGTGCTTCCTGTTAAGTGCTTCAGTTAAATGCTGGCCACCTTAAAATACTGGCCTTTAAGATCACCTCAGTGTGTCTCCTCAATCCACAGAAGAAGCAACACTCTCATGACTGCTTATGCAGGGATTGGAGAAAGCTGGGAGCAATTTGAGATAATAGAAGGGATAATTTATGCACATTCATGAGGTATTTCTAAACCAGGCGTGTCAAAGTCACTTAAAACATTTAGGAAAAACATGTGCTGACATAATGAAGAAGCACAATATCTTTTCTTTGTTGCCTGGTGAACTTAAGGAATACATGGGCTGATGGTTATGGGCCATATATATATATATATATTTGGTAAAGCTTTCAGATGTTATTTGACTCAAGTATAAACTAATCTGATTTGAGGTATCTGTGTCTCGATACAAGGAAGAAGCATAACAGAGCAGGGCATGGCTGGTGCTGGGAGCCTGGCAGGTAGTGAGTGTTGGGAGCCAGGGCTTCCCCGCCGCTCTGGCAGACTGGTCATGAGGCTCCGTGCGAAGAGGAAGAGAGGAAATGTTGCAAGAGATGTGGTGTTCTGTATGCAAAAAAACTTGCAGCGTGAAGGAGGGTGTTTGATCTCATTCTTCAAACTGAAACCTGACTGGTTGCCAAGTGTCTCGTTTCTGCTCTGAAGTTTCCGGATCTAGGTGGGGACAGGGGAGTTCCAACGGTAAGCCTGAATGTGTTTAACACTGGCAGCTGCTGGCATCCAAAACCACTTTCTTAGCCCGGCTTGCACTGGGAGGAAAATTCCGCGGAGTGGTTCCGTGGTTCTGTGTAGGATGGGAATGTGAACTATGTCCAGGCTCACGTCCATGGAACTCCAAAGCCGCGCTCGTGTAACTGTTTACTTTTTTCTGGAGGCTTCAGTCAAGTTGGCTGTTTGTTGCTGAAGGCATTTTTTGCCGGAATGCTCCTTGTCTGCCATCGGAATAGGAAGCACCTGTGAAAGGATTGTGGTGCCACCTGAGTGGAAATACCAAGGGGAAGACTGTCAGTGTTGCTGCAGGGTGAGTGTGCTCCTCTGGGAAGAAATCTTTTCCAAGCGTGGTACAGGCAAGCTATTACCTTCCAAGGAAAAATGCAGCTGGGACAAATCTTGCTTTTTATTTTGGATAGACTGGAAAGGTAAATTCTGGTATATAGGTCTTAAAGTAGCTGCCAGCTGGTGCCTTGCTGCCTGTTTCAGCAGTGAACTTCTGTGGTTAATCTGTGTGCTGAACTCTCCAAAGTGCTTTTCAGGCCACACTTTCTGGCCTCAAACAAATTATCTTAATTGCAAACCACTTATCTGAACTGATGGGTAGTTAACACAAATGTGACACAGTGCTCGTTAGAGTAGAAAATCAATCAGTGTTTAGTGTGGGCTGGATTGAGATTTGTGGATTGATAGGGAGTGGGAAGGTTCATTTGGGTCAATAAATGGCACAGTGATGAGTGTGTGAAGTGAGCTGCCCCCCTCCTGTGTGCCTGCAGTCAGAGTCCAGCAGCATCAGCCCTCCTTTCTAAGGCACCTGCCAAAAAGCGTCAGTTGTTTGCAGCCTTGTAGAACAGCAGAGCAGTGTCCTGGCTCGGCGTGTTTCTGCGGGCAGATCGGGTGTGACACGGATCCCCACATGTGTCAGGATGGGTAATTTATAGTGCTGCTTCCCTGCTCGTAGAACACTGCAGCTGACAGGCTGTGGCCTCTGGTGGCATTCCTGGGCTTGTTCCTGAGGCTGTCGGGGGTGATACTTGTACGTGCATCGCTCCTCAAGGTTTTCAGTGTTTGAAGGCACGTGTATGTGCAAAGGGGAGGGGATGAAACAAGCAGCCAGAGAGTCTTAGAGCTTCATCCACGTCGCTCTCCATGAAAAGCCCTGTCTTTATGTGTCTGCCAGGAGGATGTATTCCTCCAGTATGTAAAATAAGCTTATACTGACATGAAGTTCTGTTCAGAATCATAGAATGGTTCGAGTTGGAAGGGACCTTAAAGATCATTTCTTTCCAGCTACCCTGTCACGGTCAGGGGCACCTTCCACTAAGCCAATTTAAATTGGTTTCACCAGTTCTCCACTCCCTGCCCTGTACCTGAAATAGTATCCATCTGACCCTTTGGTGAGTGAATGGAAACAAAGTTGGGAGAACAGTGATGAAGAGAAGTGTTTTCTGTTTGTTTAGTTCTTGAACTGTCTTGTCACAGAGCTGGAAAGGATCTTAGTCCAAGTCCAGAGGAGGGAGAGGCCGGGACAAGCACAGCTGGGACGGAGGATGAGCTGTATCACAGCAATATCAGCTGTCTGGGTCAACTGACAGCAGCCTGGGACTGCACTCTGGCACCTCAGAGGACACTTGCTGTGCTCTTTTCACCTTGGACAAGTGTCTGTAATGTGATGATGTGGGAATGATGGTTTGTGTGACTCTTCCCTTCTTATGCTACCGTGCTTTGATCCTTGAAGTCAGTGAGGAGAAGTCTGAGTTTGCTAGAAGGTTCTGCAGTCATACTGGGGGACTCTTGTGCTCAGATGTGTGGGCTGATTGGCACTAAAACCTCCCAGCATGTGGATGTGGAGCTAGGCCAGCTGTTTGGAACATAAATGGTAATTAGTTGTTTTCTAAATGTTGGCTTTATTAAGATTTACAAACAGAATACATGATCTCCACCCCAGTGCTTGTACTGGGGATTCAGAAGCTCCTATAATTATCCTACAGTTATAGCTCCTAAGCAGTGCCTGCGTTGCTGTGCCCATTAGTTTGGGATCAGGTCAGGAAGAGAGAGGCACTGATAAATCCCGCCAGGGAACACACGCCTGGACACTGAACCAGGAGAAGCTGGTTCAGTTGTTCAGCTGTTCTGCCTCTTGCCAAAGCAGCACACAGAGTGTCTGGGGTCCATAGTGGGGCGAAAAACCCAAGGCAGGGGTGTCCAGTTTGACTGATGTGAGTGTTCTGCTCTCTCTGGAGCAGATACACCCCTGTCCTTCCCAGAGCGTTGCCATCCGTGGAAAGAGGTTGGGAGAGCCAGTGCACGGTGGGGCTGGAGGGAGGGAGGATGTAGGGATGCCCCACTTTTGCACTGCTCTTCGCCAGCTGTAAAGGTTCAAAAGACCTGTGGGCCCTGTGGGACTGTGACAAGGTGTGTGTGTGTGGCAGCAGGACAAGGTTACTGTGCTGTGGTATCTGAGCATGACGTGACCGACACAGGCAGGAAGGGTAAAGGGAGAAGGAATGAATTTTGCTGCCAAAACCTTTCGTGCGAGAGGTTGGATCTGGGCTGTGAGCCCACTCTGGGCATACGTGCGGGTTCCTGCAATTTGTAGCTGCTGTTGCTGTCACCACCAAGTAGTGGCACCCAAGTAAACAAAATTTAGGAATGCCATCCTGCAATAGAGACTTCAAGAGGCTATTTCTAGATGGAATTGAAGCTCCATGTGATTTAGTGAACTGCAGCCTCGTTGTGAGGGTAAAAGGCAACCAGAAGTGGTTTGAACTGGAATTCTTTATTGTTGCTAATGCTGTAGTGGGCAGCTGGATTAAACTGTTTTGGAGCTTTACTCCTTTCTGATACCATACCAGCACTCTGGGTAAAGAGGCTTCACAACCGGCTGTCACCCAGCAGGTGAGCTGGAGCAGCAGGGGCAGTAACGGGTTAGCACTTGGGTAAGTGAATTCTGGAATGGTGGGGTTCAGCCTTGCAGCTACCTGCACGTACCTACCTACTCCTGTGACCCATCAGCTGCTGCAGGAATGCGCAGGAAAGTGGAATTTGTCAGATCACCAGACAAGTGTTTGCTGCCTGTCACACACACCAGGAATCCTGAGAATGTGAAGGACTCTCAAATTCCAGTTCTGTATGTCCCTTCCCCTCCTCCTCTTGGGGCTAGTGGAAGCAGGAAGGGAGGTCAGGCTTGAAATACAAAGTCAAAGAAGAGGAATTTGTGGATGTATAGCAGATAACGACCATCAGTCACTCTACTTTGCCACTCCCACTCCCCCCTCCTTTGTGGAAAGTGTGATTAAAGCCAGCCGCTCCACCCTGGCTGTCTGAGCCGTACATCCATGCACAAATGCCAGATTCTCTTCATTCCAGGCTGCTGACTTCAAGAAGGACTTGCTCTGACAAGCTGGAAATGAGGGCTGGCAGCTTTGTCTGCAACTCAGAGGCTTTATCTCTCTTAGACACTCTTCCTACCATTTCCCACAAACACTGCTCTGCTGGTAGGAGCTGTTGCACACACAGGATCCATCAGGCACTTATGAATAAAGCCTTACCTTGTGTAACTCTCCTTAGACGAGGCGAGGAAGAATTCATAAAGCAGTTGGCACCAGGCCTGCAGGAGAGCTTGCTCTCCTCGTGCTTCAGCCTCATTATTTGGGGAGCGGTAGGAAGAGTCAGCTCAGCCTTTGATTCTCTTGTCTCCCTCCTAAGCACTGGTGTTCTTTCCTTCACAAAAATTATACAGTCCAGCCTTCATCTCCCACTTGGAGCATTTCCATCAGCTGATGATGCATCCATCTCCAGCTCCTACAGCGTATTCCTATGGTTCATCACCTTGGCCTCTCTTTCCACCCTGGATTCCCACGTTGACTTCTTCCCCACTTCTCCATGGCAAGCACGAGTTCTTTGACTTCTAGGATTGTTCTGGCTGCACCAGCAGCTGCTGTTTGCCTGATGTTGCCTCTCAGCATTGTTGCTTCACTGCTGCCTCTGCTCCCTGAGGGATGCCAACTGTGTCCACCTGTTAGGGTTGTTCAGCATGTGTTTTAAGCTGCCTGCTTCTGCTGCATATGCAGTCCTGCACTTGGAATATTCATACTCCCTAACCTATCTCAATCAGTTGGTGAACTCAGCCTTCAATAAATGCTTTCCCAGAGTGAAACCTATTCCAGAGACGTAAAAATGGTTCTAGAGAGCATCTGTGCTAGCAATTGCAAGATGGCCAAGCTCTTCTTTGATTGCTGGTTTTGTTTCAGAGTTAGAATTAGAGCAAGTACATTTTTACATTTACATAGAATATTTAACATGTGAAATTGAGATAACTCTAAGCTTGATGCAGCAAGGCGTGCACCCTCTTATAGAAACTTATCATAAATCAAATTTGAGTCCTCATTATGGTTGTGACATGATTTCTGCTTAAAAGGGTATCTTTGATGTCATCATCATACTGCTTCAGAAGCAGCTTGCCAGTTTATTTTAGGTTGTGGAGGGTGTGTTCATGTCTATAGTTTCTAAAAACCATAAGACCAGTGTCAAATATCTGCCCAGGACTTCACAGATTTCACAACTGGCTGTTAGCAGACAAACCTTTTTTTGTCTGATTTTTGGGTGAGGGCTGTTATCACAGGGCCTTGACTTAACGATCCTATACCTAACCATGCTGAACAGGAAAGGGATGCCATTATTCTGAGCTCCCAAAGCTCCCTCCTGACCATGGGACTGTGCTTTTTGGACATTGTGTGAGAAAAGATCAGTGAAACAGAAGCTCTAATTTCCCTTTATCAAGCTTTAATACACGCACAGAACTCCAGAGCAGCAATATAAGACAACTGGAGTCAGTGCCGTTGCAGTGAGGATTTTGAACAAGAAGCCTCATGAAGTACCCAAAGCATTTAACCACTGTGTTTTATTCATCCTGGAGCAAGTGTAATTTAAAGTGACACCTCCATAATTGATGAAGGATCTTTTTACCATTTGTTTAATTACCAGTTTCAGTGTCTAGAAAGCAGCGGATCAATAATTTACAGTGATGAACCTCCCTGTGTGTCTCTGTTCTTCTACTTCAGCCGTACAAACAACAGCTCCTGAAACAAACCCTCCAGTTCTGCTGCTTTTCTTTAGGTGATATAAAAGAGCTGAACCTCTTTTCTTGCCAGGGCTGCGCTCCCAGCACAAGTGAAGCTGATGGCAGAGCTCACGCTGCCCTCAGCAAGGCAGGGACAATCTAGGGCTCGCCCTGCATAGTGTATGAGCTCTCAGCTTTTTGCAGCCTCCCCTCATTGTTGTGGAGTGGTGAAGGCTGGGCTCTTGTTGCTGTAATAGCAAACGATGCTGCCCTGGCAGTGTGAGTTGTTAGGACAGAAAGTTTTTAAGCCAGGGAACTGGCTGCCTGTGGTTTGCGTGTATTTCTTACATTACAGGGTTTGATACCATGGGTTGACTTTTGTACGTGAAGTGCCTTTTCTTGAGACTCTTGGACACTTCTCTAAGGTTAGAGCCCAGATTCTGTCGTGGTCCTGCAGTACTTGCTCTCCCCAAGGGGACCTACCTGTCAAATCAGAGGAAAGAAAGTGTTTCCTTCCCAGTGGGATGAGCCTTCTGACAGTTCCTGTTGTGGTCCTGGCTCCTCACACACCATCAGAAGAGAAGATCTAAAGATACCCAACTTCCATCAGATCTCCAAATCCCTGCATTTCTAGCAGGATGTTCCCTTACGTAGAAAGGACTCCCACCTACTCAATACCTTTTGCTTTTTTGAGGATATGCTCTTTATCTTGAGGGTGCCAGTCTTCATCTTCTGATGGAGAACAGGATGCTGTGGGACAGTTGGTGTTTTTGTTAATGTCACCACTGTCAGTTCCTTCAAGATCTCTCATTTGAGGTGGAGATCACAGCCCAGAAGTTTTTGCTTAAATAGTAGATGTAAAGGGCCAGGAGGAAGATTCCTGGGCCTGAGACCACCTCTTGTCTGCCTCAGCAGGGTTTGTGTAGTTTTGAAGCACCCAATACAGGACTATGACTAAATCAGACAGAGGGGAAAAAAAAAGGATTTGGGCCTAACCACAGCTGGGGAAGGAATGTTTCCATTCTCTGGATAGCCCATGTTTATCCAGATGTGGAACACACGTTCCTGAGAACCACAAAGCGATGAACTCCTTGATTTTTCTGTAGCGTCTTTGTTTCTGATTAAGCTGATGTTGCTGATAATGCCGAAAGTCTTGAAAATGTGATGAGCAGGACAAGGAAGTTCTCCTGAGTGAGCAGGGGGATAAAACTCTGCCTTGGACAGGAGCTACTCCTTACAGTCCAAAGGGTACTAAGCTTCAAGACAACGGTTTAAACTGTTGGAAAACAGTATTCTGGATTGTTTGATGAGCGCCAGCTGATGCAGGTACATATGGGATATCCTGAAATGCTGGCAGCCTGGAATACTTTTGCCAACGTGATGGCAACTCATCATTCCCTGTGTACTGTTAAGTGATGATATATTTATTTTAGGGTAAAAATGTCTGCGGTTCACAGAAGCGTTGAGGACTGTTCGCTGTGGGCTCTTTGGGGCGCTGTCAGAGCGGTGAGGAGGAGATTACCTCACACAATACCCTTCATCTGGTGGCTTTTCCCCTCCTTTTCAGCAGCAGCAGGACAGGCAGGGGAAAGGGAAGCAGCTCAGACATCAGCTGCAATATCATCTGCCCACGTGCTCCGGGCGGTCGCCAGCCCTGGAGCCTGACACGCTGCCAGGGCCAGGCTGCGCTGCCTGCCTGCTTCCCTCTCCTCTGCTTTTGGAAACTCTTCAGCCCCTTTCTTTTTAGCATAATCTGGAATTTCTTTAGATCACTGAGTATTTTTATTTTGGGTTCGTGGTCTAGTTTTACTCCGGACTGTTGTTGAAACCCTCCCCTTAAACTTTTCGTAGGGGACTCATGCCATCGAGATAAATGTAAAACGCTCTTTGTTCCCTCACAAAGAAGGGTTTGAAAGAAGTTCAGTATCATGTGTCCCCCTAATAGTTTTATTAGAACTTATTTATAACTTTTCACTGTCCCAAAATAACTGCCGGCCTCGGGCCAGTAAAATCAGTTTGGGACAGAGTCAAAAAGAAAAAAAAGTGGTGGAAGTACAAATCGTGCCTGTAAACTCTTCACTTACAAATCATCAAATTAAAAACCGCTCCACTTGTTTGAATGTCTAAAACATTGAATGTGCCTTTTTTTCTGGACTCACAGAACTTGACTGTACTTAGGAACTTGCAGTTTGCTTACAGCACTGCTGCGTTTGCATTAAAAAAGGGTCACACCCAGAAGGAAAATAAGAACTTGTTACTCCCAGGTATCACCAGCTCCTGGCATCAGGATGGAGTGTTGCAAGAATACTTGCAGATTGCTGTTTCTTAAGGAACCTGTAGATGTTCCATGGAACAACCTGTGACAGTTGCAATTGTACCAATACAAAAAATTGCTCATAGCACCATTTCCCGAAATTTCAGATACAGATCGTACTGTTCTCAGAGAAATTATACTGATATATACATCTTCATCCTGCTGTAAACTCTCCATACTAGGGATTTGGCTATTACAGTAACAGGAGTGGGGGGAGTAGGATTCGTTAGTTTTTGGGGCATCACTCATGTACAAACTATTTCATAAAAAAACTCCCAGAATTTCAGGAAATATGTTCCATATGTGATCCCCTTTCCCATGCTTTTCAGGAAAGTTTGAATCATTTGACCTTTATTTCTCTGACATTGGAAGCTTGAATATCCTCATAAAATCTCGATATTACCTCTGTTCCAGTCTCCATATAATAGAAAATTCATGGGTTTGACAATAAACTAGGAGTTCACAATAGCTTTATTCAGGCTTGGTGAAAAGGAAAAGCCTCACATTGACTAAAAGAAACAAGTTCATTTGGCTATTTTGGAGGGAAGTATTTCCTTTTTAAACTGTTTTTCACAGTACCAATGATCTGGGTTTGGGTGTGGTCTGTTTTAATGCGAAACTGCATTGCTGAAAGTTGTCAATTAAAAGAAAAAAGGGCAGCATAGGACAAGTCAGTCAAGTTTAGTTGTTTCCTGTAAAGCAGTCTGATATAGTAGATAAATTGGGTATTTGGAGCTCTGTAAAATGATGTGTGTTGGCACAGTTAAAAATAACGTCATTCAGGTGGCCTTCCCTAGGTTTCGGATTTAACCCACTGAAGAAATTAGAGTAACTTAAACTTATTGTTTTAGTGTCAGCAGTTCTAAGCAGACAATTCCTATATTTAGAGAAGAATGTTGCAATCATCAGTGATGGCACAGAGGAGACTTGGGATCCTGGCAGTACAGCAGTAGGGGTAGCTGAACTCTGCTTTCAGACTGCCAGTCTCATACCTGCCTTTTAGAGCCAAGACAAATATCTTATTTCTCCTGGAGCACATTTGGAAACTAAACAAGCAACTTAGTGGCTGCATCCTTGGACTTGGGATGACAAATAAATAGAGAAGGCAACAGTGTTAAGGTCCAGGCTTAAAGCTGAGACTTCGTACTGACTTAAATCCACAGGGAGCTGATTCCCAAGAATGTTTTTTTTTTCCTAAATTTAACTTTCAGATGCCACTGACCACAAGCCATACCAGCACAGGCCTTCTTTCTGAATTGCTTTATAATTGTTATGGAGTGACTATTACATGAGAGCAGAGGCATAAGAGTATTTGATATAAGCTCGCTCTTGTAGTTGCTGTCACAACCGTTTGTTTTTACTGATTCTGAAAATAAAAAACCTGCATGTTGCCTGCACTTGTTTTCCCCCTCGTTGTGCAGTCAAGGATGTGAAGTCTTTAACAGGACAAAAAATTAAAGGTCAGTTTAAAAATGTTCAGAAATTGAGATGTCCCTCAAGATAAGTCCAACGTGAAACATCCTCTTGGCACAGAATTGCTACGTGCCCCGGAGGGCTGTGCACACCCTTTTTTGGCCAGGTGTTATGGGGCCAAGGGCCAGGTGTGAAGAACATACCTGAGAGCCTGGTTACACTGGAGCAATCCTGTGGAACAGTGGAGGGAATTGGAAATCTCGGCCATGCTCTCCTGGGGACTGTGAAGCGCCTGATGCTGCGATGTAGAGAGTGCTCTGCTGTCAGGCTCTGCTTTGCTGTCCCATCAATGAGCCCTTCATGAGGGCAGTCTGGGCTGCCTTTTTAAGGCTCTCAGCCCAACTTTGCTGTGGCAAACTGACCATTGCAGCTCAAGGAGGTCTCACCAGCTGTCGCGAAAAGGCTGGCTGGGATTTGTCCTCACGTTCCGCCAGAAGCTGTGTTTGGAGACAGACGTAGGATGTAGCGGGGCTACAGATACAAAATTGTTTGTACGTTTTGTCACAAACATCTCTTGCTGTCAGAGGAAAAAAAAAAAAGTCTGGGTGATAAATCTGTCTAGCAGTTTATATTGTGCTCATTTCCGTGGCAGCTCTGGGACTGTGTCAGACTGTGTTTGCTCAGCAAGTGTCCCTGCATTGGGAGCTGAGAGCTCCTGGCCCTGTCCAAAGACAAAGCAGAGATGGAAAGATACCCTCGCTGGGGATCACGGGGAAACATTCCAGTTCCATCACTTTATCCAAACCAGGCCTTTGTGAGCATTGTTGTAGGAACTCCCTTTTATTTGTATAAGAAGGAGGAAAGTCTGTCTAACTGGACTCACAGGTTTTGCTGAAGGGATGGTGAAAGGTGTGTGTTGGAGCTTCAGCTTGACACAGGTCAGTCTGACCATGTTCACAGCTACTCTGTGCAACTCTTTGCCACTGAAACTGTTGGCCTGCAAGACATCAACACCTACAGTTACGTGGGAACGCTTGGAAAATGAGATTGAATGGCTCTTTCCACAGGTGCCCGATATCTTTACAGTTTAAAACTGTCCAGTTCACAAAATGCAGCAGCAAACCATTGTGCCCCTTGGGTCTCTTGCCCAGGAAGGGGAGCTTTCAGCCTGCCTTCTGCATTAGCACTGCCCGTGTCGTGCTTCAGGACTTGGCTGTGTCTTTTCCTGCCCTTCCCATATCAGAGACGTGCTCTGCCTTGCTTTGTAGGTGCTGTTTTGTAGATTTAAAAGTCTGCCTTTTTTGTGCCGTGAAGAAAAGCAAGGGCACGACAGAAGAAGGACATAAGGACACAGCAGCTCTAATTTGTGCATTTAGTTTCTATTTTGGGCTATGGGAGAGGACTCTGCCCAGCAGAGGAGTCACAGGTTAAATGCTGTCCCTCTGTGGAGGGGAGCCCCTGGGTCACTGTGTGTGAGGAGCCCTGCTCTGCCCCTTCTGTCCCTCCTCAGCACTCCTGTCCATCCTTCTCTTCCAGACTGCAAACAGTTTAGTGCTGATCTGGCCTTATATAGTCATTTCCTATTATTAGAAACATTTCCTTGGGATCTTGCTCAGGGAGTAGCAGAGGGAAATCCTGTTTCCTCCATCTAACATGCAGGCAAAGCACCAGTGTTCTCTCTTTCCTTATCTAGTGTGCATGGAACAAGAAGGTTTTGTTATGATATGCTTTCCAGTCTTAAGCCCTTTCTAACACTGAGCCTCTTCAGAAATGCAGGAGAAGAAATGTGAAGAAATAGGAGCTGTCAGTCACCAGTGTGAGCTGTGAAGTGTTGTCTGCAGCTTGTATGTTCCCTGTTCTTTTACATCATCTTTTTCTCACTCAGGTTTAGTTGTCTAATGCTTTGGGAAACCAATCCTCCTTTCATGTTGTTTTGTGTGAAAAGTAGTGTGCTAGGATGTTTCACCTGAGTGTGCCAGGGAGGGCAGAGAGCCAGTGGCTGTGTTAAAAATGAGGAACAGCTTTTAATTAAGGAGGGAGAAGTTTTTGTTCTGCATGCAACAAGAACGTGGTTTTAAAGGCGAGATTGGTCACTGAAAGCACAGAGATATGCACAGGCTTTGAACACTTAATTTTTCCTGTGAAAACATTTTTTCCCCTTAAAAGGAAGATGTAGGTCCCGCCACTGGGAGTGACTGTTTGGAAAGTCAGTCGGGAGGAATGCACATGAGCTGAACTGAGTCAGGCTGTTTGTATTAACAGCTCCCTCCGAACTGCTCTCGGTGTTCTTGCCACAGACACTGCAGGGGAGCTGCTTAAAATGATCCTATCAAAGCACGGGCAGAGCAATCAGAGGGAATTAACTGTTGTTTTTAAACTTTGCCGTTGAAGTTAGTGCAACAATTGCTGGTGGAATCAGGATGGGCAGAGCGTGTTTGTAAAACCAGCTGAAGAGCCGAGCGGTCTCACAGCCCCATAAAACACTGACAGAGCCGTAACACGTGTGAGCAGGAGCAGCCACAGGCATGAGACAAAACTGGCATCACATTAAGGGCATCTGGTAATTATAAAGTGGGACTTTGTTCTGATGGTCACTGTCAAAGCCAGTCATCCCTTTCTGTTTCACTGGTTCAGCAGAAAGCAGCAGCAAGGAAAATTTATCTTAATTTGTTAGATTAACCCAGTTTCTGTCTTCGCTCACGTCATAGACCCAGAATTATTGTGTGTGTGCGGGAGCCATAACTAAATACAAGCCCTGCGTATGTGCTTTTTAATCTGCTGCTTCTCAGACACATCCGTCTCCAGGAGCATCAAAACAGTGAACAGCCCTCACAGAGAAAATGTAGGAATCCAAGGAGAGGTGTGCATCTCCATCTTCGTTTTTTGTAATATTCCTTTTTTGTTCTTTGTGAAAGAATGTGCTTGGGAAGAAGAGACCTTTAGTGTTCTCACTGTCGAAGCTTCCTTGGAACAAACAAAACCAGTATTGACAGTTTTAGGCATTATAAAAGCATAAATTAGAATCCAAAATAATAATCTAAATCTTCTTTGTCTTCTGGTTTTTGAACCCTTTTGGCCACACCTCACGTGTTTTTAAGGTTTTGTCTGTAATCCTGCAAACACAGTCACGCAGCATCGGAGAATTCAGTCATGAAGGTGGCAGTAAAATTAAGGAACTTTCACCATCTTGAGACACCTTCTGAGTGAGTATAATGGACTTTTGATTTAACCTTTCTAGGTGTGCAGCTTCATAACTGGCCAGGAGTGTTGTGTCTCCAGGGACCAATGTCCTGTGTTCAAACTTGTGTTCCTGATACTTGTTTGGAGCACAACTGGCTGCCTTCCACGTGGGGAAATAAGGGATGTCTTAATCCAGGCAAAAAAAGGGTAGAAACCAGACAATTCTTAGCAGAGCTGATGGTATGGGGGGGAGGTTCTGTCTTGTTATCAAGGCTGCTACAATATTTAGCATTTGCTCTTTGGCAGGGCATTGACTTATCCAGTTATCCTGCACTCATGTGTTCATCCTCTGCTGGAACAGGGCTTTTTCCCTCAGCAGTGGGACAAATGTCCTTCAGAACCTTCAGTTTCTTCCATAGGGTGTCTTAGGAATGTGAGGCATTTTAATCAGTTTTGGATCAGTATAATCTGGACAAGCAGGACACGGGTGACAGGTTAAGTTTCTATTTTTTGGTGAAGATGTTCCTCTGACCTGTGAGAGGAAGGGCTCTCGAATTCCTGGCCTGTTTAGGGTGGTTTCTTTCCCATGGTATCTTTGCCAAGTACTTTCTAATTATGGAATGCATGTGATTCTGTAGTTCTTTTTCAAGGCAGAAAAAACGAATATTATAAAAATCCAGAAAAAAAAAAAAGGCTGAGGGATGAACTTGACATCTTCGGCTTTTGGGATAACGTAGATGTGATCCACGTTGATTTTTGAACAGCCAGCATCTTGTACCTCCAGATTTGTATTGCGCAGTGGAATGTGCACAGCACAGGGGAGGACTGGTTTGTTGATGTTGGTTTCATGAGGCCAAACTCTTGTTTTATTTGCCAGCAGAGCCACTGCTTGCGGGTGTAGCTCAGCAAGTCCCGCTCGGCTCTGGGAGCCTGTCGGAGCAGGGCTGACAGGAAAGGTTTCCAGTCCCCTTGCTTTGAATGTGAAATTGTATGCAGGGAATCAGCTGCTTATCAGCCCCGAGCAGAGCAATCCCAGTGCTCTAATCCAGGGTTTATGAGTCACTTCTAACTGGTGAGGCCTGGAAAACTTGATTCATACCTCTGCCTGTAGTTGCCTGTTGTAGTGATCCAGACCTTGCCAGCCATCCTCAGCAGAAATCACAGACAAGGGCTGGGCTCTGCTGCTGGAAAGGAAGAGTCTGGTTTTATCACCTTAATAATCCAGGATCAAGCTTTTTTAAAGTAAAATTATGCTGTTATCTCTGCTTTCCAACTACTTTTAACCCCTCCTAATTTAGGCTAACCCACATGCAGGGGTGTTTTCCTCGCCAACAAAATTTGGGCAGTGGTTTGACTGCAGAAAAAAAGCGTTTTGAGTAAAGGTTTTGCCAGTGAATAAATAAATAGAAGGGTTCTCCTGCATTAAAAAACAAAAAAAAAAACCCAAAAAAAACAAAAAAAAAAAACAACCAAGGGAAATGTGTAAAAAATGTACTTCTAAATATTGGGCTGTTGTATATTCTTAGGTGGCATTTCCAGTGATGTGTTCTGAGAAGTGTTAGGAAATGTAAACTAGGGGAAAGGAGGTTGCTTACATGAAGATAACTGCTAATACTTAAAATTGTAACAGGACTTTTATGACTCTGGCTACTACTAGATGGATTTGAGGAGTGATGGTGGAGCACTGACATTCTCCTTCTGTAGATTTAGAGCCACCAGGCTACAGCTTTAATTATACCTGGAAAACTCCTGGCTTGGGGCTCACTGTTGTGATTCAGTAATGGCTGATGTGGCTCAGTTTGGGAAATGCGGGTTATGTTACCTTTGATCTTACCTGTGCTCCTGCACTGAGATGGGCTTGGAGTATTATTATCCATTTCCTTCAGTGTTCTGACAGACCGAAGCTAAACCCACCTCTGAAATGTGTCCTGAGGCCGCCTCTGTTAATAACTCACCCAACCGATTGATGATAAGTGAATAAAAATCCTGCCAAATTGTTGTTGTGCAAGCACTCAGAGGTACTGCAGAGGGTTTTCAAAATGGAGTGTGGTGAGGGCAGAGGAGCTGGTGGCTCCCCAGCACTCCCAGCAGCCGAGCTCCATCACAAATCCTTGGCACATTCTGCCTGTGCGGAATGACAGCAGTGCGGGATCTCTGGGATCGATGCCTTGGGCCGGAGCTAATTAGAGGGGAGTGCTGCACCCAACCCCTGACAACATCTGCTACGTGTGCCCGGTTTTAAATAGCCTCCTGTGTGAGTAGTGGCCGTGCACGGCCTTGCAGTGCTTTGCTTTGAAGCTTTTTAGCTTCCTGCTTGAAGTCTTTGTGCTTCAGAGCTCGACTTTACCCTTTCTGTAACACAATTGAACAGGATGCATTTTGATGAGAAGGAAAACAAACAAACAAATAAAACCCCTTTTAAGCAGAGCTGACTGCAGGTAGTGCCAGTCATGAAACATCAGCAGTTAAACCTGGGAATCATTTCATGGTTCTGCCTGTTCAATGGTTAGAGAACCTGCCTGGCAGCCCGTATTGTGAACTACCTGGAACACCTGCAGGGTGGTACCCTTTGGCTGGGCTTTGTAACAGATCTATAGCTTTATCTGCTGTATTTTTAATTCATTTTACTATGACTACATAGCTTAGTCCATTGAAGAACAAAACAATTGATAGAATCATAGAATAATTTTAAGTTGGAAGGGACCTGTGGAGATCTCTGGTCCAACCCCACTTCCAAGCAGGGCCAATTCAGATCAAGTTGCTCAGGCATTGTCTGGTTGAGTCTTAAATATCTCCAAGGATGGAGTTTCACAACTTCCTGGGCCCCCTGTTCCAGTATTTGACAGCATTCACTGGGAAAAAAAATTTCCCAATAACTCATTGGAATTTCCCTTCTTCCAGCTTGTGTCCGTTGTCTCTTGTTCTTTCTCTTTCCACCTAATGCTAGCAAAGGTTGTGTATACAGTATTTTTGTCAGAGTGCCCTTATCTCCGAAGGGGTGGGGTGAGGTTTTTCACACTCTTGGTGTAGCTGTGGCCATAAGTAATTTTGTGTGAGACCAAACTGATGGGCTCAGAGACAGCAAAACGTGCTGCTGGTGTTTGCAAGGGCTGGGGACTAAGGGCAGCAGTGGCTGGAGTGTGTCCTACGAGAAGGGTCTTACTTGGTAATGCAGGTTAGAGACGGGGGCCTCAAAAAGAGTCCGGAATAAATTCCTGCTGAGCCACTGTGCTAAAGCCAGGCTGGGCAGGCCTTGGAGTAGCCTGGCCTGGTGGAAGCTGTCCCCGCCCATGGCAGGGAGTTGGAATGAGCTGATCTTTAAGGTTCCTTCCAACCCAAACCATTCCGTGAGTCTAAGCCCTTGCAAGGGCAGACGAGGCAAAGCACATCCTACCCCCTGGACACTTTGTGATCCTTTGATTTGCTTAGAGGGTGATTACAAGTATAATTTTAAGCCCAGGGGTTTTGCTGTGGTTGGGGTGAGTTGGGGGTGGGGTGGGGAGCCCTCTCCATGCTGCTCTTTCAGTACAATGACTTGCTGTCCCAGAGCATATCCTGCCTGTTTGCTGTGGTTTGTGTGCTGGGCTCTGCACCAGGTTTTCCAGTGCCTGTGATTACTTTTCTTTCCGTTTTTCCCTGTCATTGGGCAGTGGGAACTCCGCAGGCAGAGCACAGCTGACTTCTCTTGGACTGCCTCTCACGGCTTGTGCGCGTTGGTCTCTCCTCGTTGGGAGGGGAGGAGAGTTCTTCGCCTTCTCCTTGGAAAACGCCCTCTCCAGGATGCTCCAGTAGGAGCTGGTGGGAGGGAGGGAGTTCTGACTGCACCGAAAATGTCATGAAAAAAAAAAAAGGCAATTGACAGAAGAGAGAACTTGTCCTCAGATTGCTGCTTTTTGCAGCAGCGTAAACTGAGTGTCTGCAAGTGCTGCGGGAGCTGTGGGAGGCAAAAATGAAGTTCAGAGGCGGGGTAAGATTCATTTAACTCCTCTGGTGGTTTCACAGCTTTCAGATGTGTATCTGCTCTGAGAAGAAGGGAGAGATACATTTTTGGGGTTTCAGGACGTGAGATGCTTCAGCCTGTTTTACAGGAGATCCCTTCACTGGAAAGTTATGTGAAAGGGAGTGAAATAGGATAAAAATGCCAGGAAATACCTGTTTGGAGGAGGAAGCCAAGGTGGGAGTTGAGAAAGTGGGAAGAGAGGGGGAAAGTTGTGCTCTTAGCCAGGAGAGAAGAAAGGGTGGAGCTTTTGCTTGGGTGGAAGGGGGTACAAGGATGTGAAGGTGCCGTCCCCATGTTGGGCTCTGCTTCTGCCCTGTCCAGGGCCCTGGGCTTCTGTCTGTGTGACTGCCATCCTAGGGGATGGCAGGAAGTACCTGCTTAAGGACTCACTGCCGCTCAGTTCCTCCAGGGATTGACTTTAGGGAATCTTTGTCCATGTTTTAGCAGCAGCCGGAGCGCCTGGCTCCCTGTACTGTGTCTGCTGCAGCAGGACAGCCCTGGGAGCTTGGGAAAATGAGTTTGTGGCAAAAGACTGAGAGGGCTGGGTTTGTTACCTGCAAAAAGAGATGAGGAGGAGAGGAGGGGAAAAAAAACCAACGTGTCCAGCAGTGCCACAGAGAAAGCAGCTTGTGAGCTCCCTTTTCTGTGTTGTAGCTTAGGAAGAGGGACATTCAGTTAAGTTAAAAGTTGCCAAAGAGGTGCAAAGATTATTTTCATACAATGTATAATTGGGCCATGGAATTCACTGACTGTGGAAGATGTTGAGGTCAAGAATGAGGGAACGTTACAAAAAAGCGTGTGGGCTTTTTGACTGCTCAAGGCTTTAATTGGTAAACTTACCAAATTTAGGAAGAGAAGGATTGAAAACGTCATGTCTGTAGATTTAAGCAATTCTCTGTTGAAGACGAGTTAATGTGGGGCTGGAATATCCCATACCTGCTCTCTCCAGAGATCCTTGCATGTTTTCCTGGATAGTCTGGTGTAGACCACCATCTGAGAAAGGGTCTTAGTGATGAAGGGAAGGGGGCAGGCCTTTTGGAGGACCCGCTCAGTCCCTCCATACAACAGCACATCTGAAAGTGGAGATAAGGCTTGTGCTTGGATTCCTGTTGGCAAGGGGGAGACCTCTGTAGAGCTGTGGGCACGGAGAAAGGTTGTCAGATGTGGTAGGTGAGAGTGTGACAGGCAGAGGTGTTGTCTGGGGTGGTGCTTGATGTTCTCCGAGAGAACGTGTGGGTGTGGAAGTGCCCTTCGCGTGCCCTGGGAATGCACGGGAGTGCTTGTTCTGCTTGGAAAGTTTGACTATCTTGGAAAGACATCGTGGTCTGAAACGGTTGTGTGGGGCGTGTGGAATCCAGCGGGGAAGGGAGGGAGGGCAGAGTGCTGCAAGACTAACGGGGTGAGCCCTGTGGTGTTGGCAGGGACAGACCAAGGGGAGCGCGGCAGTGAGTGGAGCAGGGAACGGGGTGCAGGGGGTACCCCATTGCTGCGAGGGGCACGTCCGTGCCCTGGCTCTTACCCGTGGGATAGCGTTTGGGTTGCTGCCCCCACTCACCTGCTCACTCTGATCAGCATCAAAACTCACTTGCAAGGGCAGCAAGCTGAGGTTTTGCCTTTTGGTTTTTTTTTTTCATGCTGTTTGTCTTCTGAAGCTGCTGTGGGATGCACAGGCCTGTGGTCACAGGTAGTACTGCCAAGCAAACTGTCATCAGCAACATCTTGTAACCAGCAGCAGCTTGTGTCCTCTGCTCAGGAGCAAAAATGTCAGCTCCCTAAATATAGAAATTCAGTGTATTTACTTTTCCAGCCCTGGTGATCTTTCTGGTCTGCCCTAGTTCATTTTTTGTACTGCTATTTTATACTTAGCCTGTTGATTGAAATATCAACCTTCCCCCTCTTAGGGGTAAACATTTTTCCTCTCCTTCAAATTAGTTCTTACAGGTACCTTTTCCTTTTCACTGCTATTTGCTTCTCTTCCTACCCTTATTCCCCTGCAAAGTCAAACATAGAAAATATAATTATGTTATTAACATTGGGCAACTGATAGTGCCTGCTTACCATGCATATCTCCATGGCTTTGTTTTGTTTCTGGCCCATCACAATTTGCACTTTTAATTTCCATTGGAGCTCTCTAGGTGGATTCTTACTATTCTAAATCTTGCAGCTGTCAAATGTCATTGATTAATATATTGAGTCACAATTAATTACAGCAACATCTGCACCCACCAGGTTAATTGCATTCACAGTTCTAACTCCCCATGTCCTACCTGCATTTGATAAATACTTAAAATGATTCCCACAGTGTGATCCATTGCTGATATTTCCTATTCTGCTTTCCATTTTAGGGTGAGAGATTAAATGACTCTGTAGCTTGGAAAGTGAGGGAGGCAGAACTTTAACTTTGAGGTAATTTGCTAGTGAGGATATAACAAATCTTTGTGAGAGCAGAATTAAGTGGCTTCCCCTATATTTCCAATTATTTTAGGTTTAAAACTGTTTCAGTTTGTCCCTACTTAAAATATGAAAGACTTCAAAATAACTGCTTTAAAAGAATTAGTCAAGGATGTAGCATTTCTATCTCTGTAGTACAATTTTTAAATGGTGTATCCCGTAGTTAAATCCTTCCCACGTCTGGTTTAGGATGGGAAGGGAAGTATCAGGCAGGGAGAACCAGGTTCAGAGAGTGGCAAGGGCTCCCTGACTCCAGACATTCCATTGCTGGTGATGTATTGCTCTAAAACAAGCAAAACTAAAAAGTTATTCTGCTATAAATGGTCCTTGAGTGGCAGCTGCTGACATGGTGACTTTTCTGCAAGTTACAGTTGTTTCCTTTGACTCTGCTGTTCTGTGTTACCAGATTCATTACCTGGTTTCAATCTCAATCCATCTGACAGTTCTGATTTTCTCAAGCTGTCTTTTGGGCAATCAGTTAAAAAGCAAAAGAAAACATTTCCTTTTGTTATTTAATTTTTTTAGACTAAACAAGCCAAACGTGTGTCGTATAAATTCTTAGCTCAGTTCAGGTGGCTTCAGAACGGGCAGACAGATTCACGTGGTTGGTTGCAGAGGATTTTTATGGGAGACCCAGAGCTGCCCCTCAGGGAACCTTCTTTCCCACCCAGCTGTTGACTAACAGAGTTAGTTGTGTCCAAAATGTGCAGCTCATTTTCAGTGTGGCAGGAGGAAGGATGGCCCTAAGTGGCTGCACTTCAGTCTGTCAGGGATTTGCTGGCAGACAAGTGCTCTAAGATCCCTTGGTTCCGGTCCACCTCCGTTGTTTTCATTATTGCTTTTTCCACGCAGAGGGAAAGAGGAGCTATCCCATTCTGCACCTCGGGAATTGAGGCCCTTGGATAAAACAGTTGATTTCTGTCTGCTCTGCTGTCTAGCCCAGGCGATGTCCAAACCCTTTCCCAGGCTGTAGAGTGGAGTAGAAATCAAAGGAATTTTCTTTCCTTCCTGCAGCTTTGGCATGACAGTGAAGAATGTCAGACTATCCAGGAGACAAATGTTTTTTAACTGCCACCTCCCCACGAGAAGTTCGTTCTTGGTTCAGACTTGTATTGTCTTCCAGAATCTAATCTGAATTTCCCTTCCCACTCACATTTGGTTCTTGCCTGTTCTTCCGTTCCCGGCTTTGTAACTATTTCTGGAACCTGCAGATCAATCATCTTTCACTTGATACCAAGATAAAGGTGCCTCTTTCCATATGGCACCCGCTTCCTGTGGTTATTTAAGTGCAAGTCTCCTAAATGGATACAATCTAACCTGTAAAAATACATTGCAGGAAGAAAATATTGAAAGATACATTTTTAGATGTCGAAACAGAAATCCTGTTCGCGTTGGGACTTTTCTTTCTAATTATGGAGTTTCCCTGCTCCATCCAAAACCATTGACTTGGAGAACTCCAGGTGTTTTCATGTGCATCACTCCTGGATGCTCGAGGAGGGAGTGGGACTTGCTGGTGCTCCAGGGTGCTGCCTGTTCTCTCAGTGGTCAGCAGCACTTGTGTGTCTGGAATTGCTGTGCCAACATGGACCACCCAGGCGCCGCTCTGGGAGTGAGTCCTTGCTGTACCCATTGAGCTGGGTATTCCATGGCCATGGACCAGCTGGTGGACAAAGCCAGGGGGAGTTTCTTCCTCTGTTCCCATCAGCCCTGAACCCCTGTGCTCATGGCAGAGTTACCCTCCATCTTCCGGCACACAAGAAAATTTCCCCCGTGTCCTCAAGCTCGCTGACTCGGGTACTTGGGATTTTGTTGTGCAGAGCGAAAGGTCCTGTTTTTCATTGTTGGGGTGTATCAGCTCTCCAAGTCCGAAGCAGAGGAAAAACTTTATCACACTTTGGCATTTAGTTTAAAAGAAAAATATGTGTTTACACCTTCACAATACCGTGTCAGCGATTTGCTAGTTCAGTTTAGGAAACTCTTTGGTACAGTCTTGAGTGGTTTTGTACTCCCAGGAGCTCGAAGGTATTTTCTGGTCTTGTTGACTCTTGTATGAATACAAAGAAAGGCTGGAACCTCAGCCAATGTAAACCTGGCTCTGCAGGCTGCACTCGGCAGCACCAGTTTGCACCAGCGGAAAGTCTTTCCCGAAATTTAATCACAGGGAGGGAAGAGGCATGTGGAAGTAGTACTGTGTTGGTGATTGCACCGGCCTGGTCCCCACCATTCGGGAGTGACGGCTTTTCCCTTCCTGGCGGGGAGCCACTGTTGTGCTGACAGCTCTGGAGAAGAGATTAAAAGCAAAGAGTGGGTTAAAATAGTGTGGGAATGAGTCCCTTGAAACGGTACCATGGGGTGGGTTTGAGAAACGTGGTGGCAAAAGTCGGCTCGTGCGCTCTGGAGTAGGAGTGACCGTCAGGACAGCGGGTTTAGTGCAGAATGAAAGGCGAGTCTGAGGAAAGGCACGGGCACTCCTAAGCCCACAGGCACCAAGATCACAGGGAGATTGCTCAGATTTTTGCAATTTGCTGTTTGCAGCCTGTGCTGGGTGTGGCATTAGCACTGTGTATCCATCCTGCAAAGCTTGGGATCCTCAGCCTGGGCCTCCTTTTGATCCCTCTGGGCCGGGCTCATCTGCACATGGTGGAGCTGACCTAGATAACTTACTGTCAGTGGGCACCTCTGCTCCCTTATCCTCCTCTCTCTGGGCCTGACACTCAGCCAATCCCACTGTAAGGCAATTCAGCTTGTGGCCTGGACAGAAAACTACCAGCTTCTCTTTTCCTGGTCTTTGTTTTGCTGATTTAGGGAGTTGCACTGGTTTGGCTTAGAGACAGGTCACTGTGTAAACCGGTGCCAGGGAGGCAGCAGAGCCCAGAGGAGGGGACATGCTGAGTTTGGTGCTGAGCTCTGGGCTGCACCTGACCTGTCTCTTGGGAGCACAAGCACTGAAAGGCAGCAGGAACTGGCCTTGCAGCTGAATTCTTGCCCGTCCCTGACTCCGCTGTGGTTCCCCATCGCCATATCTGTGGCCACTGCGAGTGATCACATCTGGAACCAGTGTGGGAAAATGACCTGAATTAAAGCAATAGAAAAAAATCAATCTGAGTTAGTTTTAATCCCTGTCAGATTTCCAGTCTGTCTTCGTGCAGCTGCACCCTTTGGCTTGTGCAATGAGGGCAGGAGGGATGGTCTCTCCGCCTGTTCTCACTGTCACAAGGACTCGTCCACCACTGCGCTCTTGTAGCAGCTCCCAGAAAAACTGCTTTTCACAAGGAAGGGTCTAATCAGACCCTCACATCCTGTGTTCTCCTAATTATCTGGAATACACACCCCCTGCCACAGGGCTTTTGGAGTTGTCCAAGCTGATCCCTTGCCTAGCACGGGGCAGAGGATGTTGTAAGTGAACTGTATGTCAGCCGGGGGAGGTTTGGCACAGAGAAATTCCCAAAGGAGTCAGTCCTGTCCATAGGCAAACTGCTTTAATGGTAATTAGCTCCCCTGTAACATATTTAAGTCCCCAGACTGGGTTTTCTAGCACTGATTTACAGCCACCATATTTGGTGTCTGCCTGCTAACAGAAAATAACTAACATTTTAGTTATTTTAATTTATTCAGTGCCTTACTGTCACACTCATCATTCACTAGGAACATATGGTCATCACTGTGATTATTTTTCACTTAAATAGTGTCTTCTTTCCCTGCTTCCTTCCTTCTGCATTACTGTTCTGTTTCCATTTTGCAGAAAAGGATTTATTTCCACCTCCTTTTACATTGCATCTGTTGAAGTTGTTGGCAGTCAAACAGTTAACACTGACATTTGAAGCTGGTGCTAGACTTGGACATATGCAATAAAGCAAATGAGCAAATGCTGGCACTGAGAATTGCCTCTTGCTCAGCTGTGGGTTCTGGCTGATGTTTATATTTGCGTTGAACTTGGACTTGGGAGGATGCAACACTGAGTAAAGTTTATATTCTGGAGAATCTGACTGCAGCACGTCCCCTGATGGGTAACCTGGTCACATTGAATTATTGCCCAAAGTCGCATTTAGTTGGGTTGTTTTGGGGGTGGAGGGGGGGTTGGTCTGTTTTTTCTCTTTAACTGACTGAAAATTGGAGGTAGTTATTTTGTTCTCACGGAGAGAGTTGGAGTCGAATGGGAAGACAAAAGCGTGGAGGAAACCGAAGCTGCTTGGCCTTAAATGCCTGTCCCAGGGGAGGCGGCCGGAGAGCAACTCTGTGTGTTGTCAGTGGGGTGGATTGGCTCTTCCCTCGCCTGGATGTGGACAGCTGGGATCAGCTTGTCCTGGGCTGAGGGAGTGGCTGATGAAAGAGCTGCTGAAACTGCTAAGTGACGTTTTCTGTGAAAGTCTTTAGGATTATATAAACTTGGATTAACTGTGCGAGGGTGGAAGTTTCTCCGCAGTCGTTTTTGAGGCAGCTGTGCTTTTAAGGCTGTAGTTGTAAACTTACCCACTTGAAAAGTCGTTATTTTCTTTTGGTTTTGCCTTTGTTCCCATTACCTTGTCCAAAACTTGCTCCAGGGCCGCACTACTCTGACAGAAGGATTCTAATTTCTAGGCAGAGTTTATTTGTATGTGATTTATCTCTATTTCTCTTGCCAATGTTATCCTTTATCTCCTCACCTTCCTTCTCCAGGGGTTATCCCTTTTCTCTTCATCTTGGCTCAGAGGGTAGAATAAAACAACAGAGCATTTTGCTGAAGGTGTGGAAGAATTAGCTTGGAAAATTTGGGGCATTTTAGAAGGATTACTTGATGACAGTATCTGCAGAGCCCCTCCCAGACTGGGTCTTTCCAAGCTTAGAACTCAGGCCGTCCAGACCATGAGACTAATTGGAAAAAAGAAAAGAGGAAATCAAATGATGTTTCTTTGTGGTATTTGAGCCATTAGAGTGGATCTGGATTTGAGATTTCCAGAAGGAACTAATTTTCCTATCTGAAACTGCTGGTTTCATACAATCACTTCTGCCCAGGCACTGGACTTGCGGGGAGGAAGCCGGTTCGTACTTGTAGAAATAGGCAAAACTGCATTTACCAATCATTTACCAAATCAAAACCATCATTTACCAATAAATGATTGGTAAGTCAAAACAACTGCAGGCTGAGGGAATTTGCACCCATTTAGACCCAAATTTGTACTTCAACGGGTCTTGCCTTTATTACTGTTTAACAAAACTTCAGGTAAATTTTCTTCTGATCGAGGCTGGTTCTGTTTTTTTTCCCTGCAGACCATCAGTCCCTGTACTCTGACCATTTTATATCTTGAGAAGGAGCAGAAAGAAGAAAACCAGACAATGTGAATCAGCAAAAGTCACCTACGTGGTTGTGTAGGGTTTGGGGGCTGGATGACACTGTTGAGGGTCCAACATTCCCAGTTTGTGACGCTGCTGCAGGAGAGGGTGTCTGTGTATTGCTCTTAATGTGTGAACATCTATGGTGTTTGTGCCAGTGATGGCAACCTCCCAGAATATAACAGCATTCTCTGCAGTGCATCAGAGCTTTAGGGAGATCATTCAGGAGCAGGGTTGCTTGCTGTGAGGAGTTTGCAAAGTAGGAAGGATTTCAGAATATGATAAGGAAATGCAGGCAGGTGTGAGGCAAATGGTCCAACACGTTGTATCTCCTGTCTCTGGTTTCTGTGGTGTCTCTCATCTTGTGCACCTTGTTCATCATCTCTCTGTTGTGTAGAGATTTCCCGGCCAAGTAGCAACTGAGTCACAACTTGGTGCACATTTCCCCTCCCTGCTTTAGTACGTGAGGCTGAGTGAAGTCAGGAGTCAGCAGACGAGTGTTTTCCAAAGATGGTTGTGTCTGAACCCACATCACATCGAAAACGTAACCTTTAAAAGAAGGTCAGAGAATAGAAGTTGCTTGATGCGTGTTAGTGTCACAGTCTAAATTCAGTGGCAGGGGATGCAGAAATGCCCATTTCTCATTTCTTCTAAATTTTCTCAGAATTTTCCCATTGGTTGTCTTGTAACAGCTTTGAAATTGGTCAGCAATGTGAAGCTGTTTGCTTGTGAGGTGAATCATCATTAGTCATAAAAGATTCCGTACCTCGAAACGGCTTCCTGTTGTGAAATGAGGTAGAGAGGTGGAGAGAACACATTTCAGTCTCACTGCTGCTGCGGGATGCCTGGGGAAGGAAATCCAAGATTTATTCTCTTTATCAAATGCTTGTTTGATTGATTGATTTAAAGTTACTGGACATTTAGCAGCAACATTTCCCTCGTGCTGTCTTGCCTTCCATCAAAGCAGTGTAAACCAAGTGACAAGGTGTTGGTACACACTGAGGAGCGTTTTCAGCGGTAGCAGTGGGATTATTCCAACACCCATGGCTGTCCATGGGTGATTGTGGTTCTTGTGGGTGGGGAGAGCTGCTTGAAAACCACAGACATCCCAACCTTGCTCTGCTCTTGGCTGCAGGGATTAGGAGCTAACGGCATCCGGCTGACCATGGAGAGCGCTCTGACCGCCCGGGACCGTGTTGGGGTGCAGGATTTTGTCCTGCTGGAGAACTTCACCAGCGAGGCAGCATTCATTGAAAACCTGCGGAAACGCTTCAAGGAGAACCTGATCTATGTGAGTAGCAGTGACAGACACCACAGTGTTCCTCGGTGACCCGAATCTGGGTGTTTGGTGCAGAAGACGTACCCAGCTCTGCTCTGCGGTTGGATTTGGAGGTGGTGGTGTCAGCTTTCACGGACCATTGCTTGTGTCAGAGCTAGTCTGGGATACTGTCATGTTGACAGATGTAGGGACTCCCTGCAGTGCTCCCCTTGAGGTCTGCTGGCATTTACAGAGCTTGCAAGCACTGAAAATCCGATTTTCACCACGTTCTTCCACGTCATGAGTTCACTCACTTCCAGCCACCCCAGACTTGAACTTTATCCTAAATGTATATCAGAAATAATCCAAATATTCTTGCTGTTAGAAGCACTAAAACTGTTTGCAGGTGCTGTTTATCCAGCAAGGATAACACATCTGGCATAACTCCAGCAGTGTCACTCTCGCAGCGCTGAGAGGTCACTTCCTCAGCACCCTTGGCCTGTTTGGAAGCTCCTCAGGAGCATCCCCAGGGCAGGCACTTGGCCTTCAGAGAAGTCTGAGCTCTCAGACTCCGCTGCCAGACCGTCTGTAACCTCCCTGCTTTTTGTTCTCTTTTCCAGACCTACATCGGCTCCGTTCTGGTGTCTGTGAATCCGTACAAGGAACTGGAAATCTACAGCAAGCAGAACATGGAGCGGTACCGCGGCGTCAGCTTCTATGAAGTTTCTCCTCACCTGTGAGTGAGTGGCCTGTGGGTAACAGAGCAGTTTGTGCCATTCCCACGCAGGTGTGACGTGTGAAAACAAGCAAATAGGACTTTTCCTTGCACGGAAAATCCGAGGGATATAAAGGACCCTCCGGAGGGTGTGGTGTGTGGCTCTTTCTATTCCTGTTCCTGCCTCCAAAGAGGATGAGTTGCCTTTGCAAGAGCAGTATTTGGAAAGGGAGTCGGTTCCTTCCTGGTTGGAGGAACAGAGTTGCTCACCCCTGGCAGGACAGGAGTTCATTGTTTCAGGGTTACTTGGGGTCTCCGTGTCCGGGCTGTGAGTTTCCCCCAGCACAGGGTTGACCAGGGGAAAGAGTGTGTCTGTTGTGTGGGGGTTTCTTTCCTACCTCTGCTGGTACTGCCTGACCAATATTTATCTGGTATTTCCCTGGTTGCTAAGATACCGTCAGCCTGTTGGAACAAGGAATGTATTTATTTACATGGTCTGGCCTGGTGAGTGTTCCCAATTTCCCATTAAAAAAAAAAAAAAGTTTGAGGTTTAAAGTTATTTTTGAAAGCATTTGAATTTTTTTGTCGGACTGAATGGCTGAGAGCAGAGGCCACATGGCTTCAAAATGTTTTCTTTCAGGACCAAGGGCCAAATTCTGAGCACCTCTTGGAGGGGCTTTTTATGTTGTATTCTGGTTTGGGCATTTTTTTAAGAAGTCTTGGAAGAGTAAATGATCTTATTTTTGAGTGAACTATTTGGGTTGTTTCTTATTGCTGGCACATAGCCCAGGAGAGTAAACAAAACAGAATGCACTGCAAGCACGGAGAGGGGGAGAAACACCATTACTTGGGAAAGTTTAAACGCTTGAAGTTGTACATTTTTATGGTAAAAATGTGATTTTTATTGTGTGAACCTATGGGGGGGGAAATTAAACCTGAAAAAGTTTCTGCATTCAAACCTTCTCGGTTCTTCCCTTGGTGTAGATGTTCCACTTTGGCCTGTGGTCAGGGTGTTCTTGAAGGGCTTCTGTGTCCTTAGAGGAGAGTTCTGGGCCTCTCTGGAAAATCCTTGGGACTGTGGCTCCCTTTTTCTGTGTGCAGTAGGTGCAGGACTGAGGATGATGGCAGTGCTCAGGGATAACTTGAAGCATTAAGCAGAGGTGCTTTAATTCCTCTATGTGCTGCACTTAAATCACGGGGCAGCTGATTATTTCTTAGGCTGTTCTCTTGTCTTTTAACTAGTCCTGTAAGGAGTTGTAAAATATGCAGCTCATCAGTAAACCCTGGAGAACTGTGGTGCTGGGTAGCACTGCTGCTCCCACTGGGAAAACAGTGTTTTTCTTGACTGTTTTTACCCTTCCATTAAACCCCATGGCATTATTTATTTACACTGCATTATTTGATGATGTATGCATTTAAAATTACTCTGAGGAGCATCAAAATGCCCTGTCTGCAGTGTAGTGCTCTGGGCTTCTCCTTTTACAGTAATTCAGGTGTCTCTTTTCCCCTCTTTCTCCTCTTTTAAACTGATTCTAGACAGCCAGAATTCTTCAAGAGGTCTATTCCAGTGTCAAACTAGTTTAAGTCTGGGCCTGAGCTCTGGGTTCTCTGGGAAGTGCATCACGTTCAGGGGAGGAAAGTTATCCCTGTGGGCTTGGAGCACAGCATGCTTCCCAGGGATCTGTCACATCCTGGCCTCTTTATGGCCTGCCAGGGGGCTTGGAGATGGGGGCTGCAAATGGGACCATAAACATCTTTAACTGAAGTGATTCTGTATGTGCTGTGCGTGACTGCTGGAGCTCACAGTGCCGTAAACCACCCAATAAAGGCACGCGGTCTAGAGGCAGTTCTTCAAATTTAAATTAAATTTGCATTTATTCAGCTGTTTTCAAAATACTCCAGAGGCAGAGTTTGGATGGGAAGAGAAGGCCGTGATGTGTTCAGTGGGGTAAGTGTGGAGTTGTGTTGCTAGGTAGCTCATTGGTGTTGCCTTAGCACCAAGTATTAATAGAGCTGAGAAGGCCACGGCTGTTATTTTGCTGTGATTATTTCTAATTAATTGCACAGCATGGGAGGTAAGAAAAAAAGAGGAAAATTGAAAAAAAAGCAAAGCTACTAAAAGGTTGTCAAGCATATAAAGACGGGATATCTGCTTGATCACCACATGTAAGACAGCTGAAAATATTGCTATGGAGGTTGTCTTAGATGAGTTGTGAAGGGCTAATGCTTCTCTTTTACCCTCTCCCATTGTCGTTTCCCCCTCCCTCTATGAGCAGTTGCCACCATTGTCACTCATCCTCCTTCTCTCTGGTGTTTTAAGAGTGTGTGTGACTGTGTAACTCTTGGCATGAGATCCTGTCTGGTGGACAGGAAAAGAGAAGGGAAAGAAAAAGCAGCAAAGGAGGAAGCAGGGACAGGGCCAGACCTGGCTTGTGCAGGCAGGAGGTGTTTTGGGCAGTGCTTGGCCTAAGGTGGAGGGTGGCTGAACCTGCTGGATGCTCCTTAGTCTGTGCTGGCTCATCCAACTCTTCCCACCGTCCAAGAGAAGCTGTGAGAGGTTGGGCTACTCTGGAGCCACATTGCAGGATCCACCCAAATAGCAAAGTGCAGCTGTGACCACCTGAGTGTGTCATCACTTAAAAGATAAGCAAGAATAAACACCACTGGACAACAAGGTGTTTCCTGAACGTTAAGCTTTTTTGTCCTGTGGGACCAGTGTTGAAAGGTCATGTATATTTGGAAAAGTTGATCTGCACCATTTAGTCAACTTCTACAGAAGCTTCTTTTGTCAGTTGGTGAAGGAATTGGGTAATTTGTGCTGTCACCCTGCAGAAACAGGGTTCAGTGGTTAAGCTGTGAATGGAGTGATCTCCTGTGTCTCCAGCGTGAAGGAGAAATACGGTCTCACCCAGCCCAGGGACTGGGGCAGATGCTTCTTCTGGGGTGTGTCTGCCTGGAGTTCTCAGTGTGGGCTAATCCTGTCTGAGGGGTCCCTGCCCTTGGCCCGAGGAGCCACACCAATGCCTGGCTGTCGTTGTCCCGCAGCTACGCCATCGCAGACAACTCCTACCGCTCCCTGCGCACCGAGAGGAAGGATCAGTGCATCCTGATCTCCGGGGAGAGCGGGGCTGGCAAGACAGAGGCCACCAAGAAGATCCTGCAGTACTACGCCGTGACCTGCCCCGCCAGCCAGCAGGTCGAGACCGTGAAGGACCGACTGCTCCAGTCCAACCCTGTCCTGGAGGTAACTCCCGCTGGAACCTGGCGCTGAGTCATGGCAGTGACACTCACAGGTTCCAGCTGAGGGGGTGGCGGAGGTGGGACCCCACGGGACATGACGGAGCGGAGAGCGTGTCCTGGGAGCGCTGGGTCATGGTGTGTGGGCAGATCAGCTGCTCTGCACACCAGGGAATCCCGCTCTGATTCCAAGCCAAAGGAATGGCTGGCTGCTGCTGAGCTCGCTTGGCCCTTCCCGCTCCACTGGGAGGAATTCTGGCATGGCCGGGGCTGCAGGGAGAGAGGGGAGTTGGGAGTGGGAAGAGCTCCGGTTCACTGGGTCATTCTGCAAAGGCAGGAAGGGGCACACTGCGGTGGGCAGCTGATAAATGCGTTTGTGGGTTCATTTTCTAGTGCTGTGGTGTCCTCTAGTGTCCAGCCCCAGCTGTCTCTGGAGTGCCCCGTGGTATTCCTGCTCCATGCTCAGCTGGGTGCTGTATCCTGGGAAAGGTGTTGCTCCCAGGAGCAGGGAGAGCCCGGCAGGCCCTGTCCTGTTCAGATAGAGCCTGTTGTCAGCGGAGCTGCCGGTGGCTGTAACAAATGGCTGTGATGAAAGGAGAACCTTTGAAAAGACTGTCAGACATGACATATGTTGTCAACAGTGGACCAGCATTAAAATAAGCTCTGCTGAGGGGATGGAAGTGTTTTCAGAGGATGTTCCATCTGCAGTGCTTGCACTGGGTATAAAGATCAGCGTTAGAATTCGGGGAGCAATCTGTTTCCTTCTTGTTTTCCATTGCAGAAAGGAAAATCTTGGGCTTTCGTGGCTGTAAACAAATAACTGGCAGCTTCACCAAAGTGTTTATAAATAATCTTATTTGGTACCTATTTATTTCTCTCTAATCATTTTCATTTCAGGCCTTTGGAAATGCAAAAACCCTTCGAAATGACAACTCCAGTCGATTTGGGAAGTACATGGATGTGCAGTTTGATTACAGGGTAACTTAAAATCTGTTTTGTACCTCAGAAGCTGTGCCAGTCATAACAGTTCTCTGTTGCCTGTGTGTTCTCGTACTGATGTGTGTGTGTAGCAGTTGGTTTGCATTTCCTCGAGGACAATGTGAGCAGAGTCTGTGGTAGCAAAGTTTGCTTCCAGGGGGTTTATAGTACTCACTCTCCTTTCTTTCTTCCCTTATTTCTCTGTGTAAGGAGACAGTGAGATTAAATCCTTTTATTCCTAGGGTGTATGTGCACTGTGCAAATGGATACTCCCAGATTAAATCCACATGGTCCAGCTGTGATCTGGAGATAATCTCTGTCCTGTGTAACTTTGCACAGTGTTTGTTTCCATTCTGATCCCTGGTGTCCCGCACTGGGAGGATGAACACAGTGCAGGATCCGAGGAGCTCAGCACTGCCATCCTGCAAGTCCTTTAAACGTCTTGGGATACAATCCCTCTGCACTTACAGCTCTGTGAATTCCTTCTGAGAAGGAATTCTACCCGAGTCAGCATGCCATTCAGCATGCTCTGTGGCTAGGATTGGTGTAATACCATGGCACTGTCGCTCAGTAGCTCATTTTCCATGCACTTGAGCAAAAAAATGCGCCCAAATCACCATGCTGGAGCTGAAATAGAGCTTGTCCTACAAAACAACAGATAATTTCCTGTGTTTTTATGGGCTTTTGTTTCAGATCCTGTTTGTCTCTTAATAGACAACCAAGAAGCAGAAACATTTTCCTTTATGTTGACGAACTGTTTCGATGTACCTGGTTTGATTTAGGGGGCTCCTGTCGGGGGCCACATCTTGAACTACCTCCTGGAGAAATCCCGAGTTGTGCACCAGAATCACGGCGAGAGGAACTTCCACATTTTCTACCAGCTGCTAGAGGGAGGAGAGGAGGACTTGCTGCGGAGGCTGGGCCTCGAGAAGAACCCCCAGCAGTATCACTATTTAGTAAAGGTCAGCATTAACCAGTAGTTCTTTTAATATTGTTATACAATAGGACCAGGATAGTCTGCGTTCACTTCGTCGTTTCCTTCCCTCACTTCAGAAGTAACTCTGAGGTGACTTATAGAAAAAGAAGCAGAAGTGCACTGAGCATAGATAACGTATTTTTGACAATTATATACTTATTTATATCAAATTGTTATCTTTTTAGGGTCACTGTGCAAGGGTCAGCTCCATAAATGACAAAAATGAGTGGAAGATCATGCGAAGAGCCCTGTCTGTTATCGGCTTCAGCGACAGTGAGGTGGAGGTGAGGCAAGTTTGGAGGCACAGCTGATTTTCCTGCTTTTAAGGAATTTTCCTGCTTTGATTTGGGATTTCTGATTGCAGTCAAATCAGTGTGAGTCGATTCAGAGTGAATGTATTCTCTACAGAAATCCTGAAAAAGACACCAGATGTTCTCGTAAAATGTTAATTAACACAAAAAGACCTCACTGTGTGTTCATTTCATCATCCTGACTTCCGCCTCTTGCTTCCATCCCAGGATTTGCTGAGCATTGTGGCCAGCGTTCTGCACATGGGGAACGTGCAGTTTGCTGTTGATGAGCAAGGGAATTCTCAGGTCACTACAGAGAATCAGATTAAATACCTGGCTAGGGTGAGTATCACCAGTCAGGCAGATATTACAGGAAAGGTGAATTGTATAAGTTTCCTTACTTTGAACTTGATACCATCATATAATCGTAGAATATGATTTAGAAGTTCTCATAAATTTTACTTTTGTTTGACCTAAACAAAATGCAAATATTATCATCAAACCCCTTTAATTGAATCCTCTCTGTTTACCTCCTGATCCACCACTGCCTTGAGGTTTTCACCTTCAGGCAGAGAGATGGGAATAAGACCCTGGAGAAGAACTTTAACGAAAAATCCACCTTTGTGGCTTTGCTTGGTCGGTTCTTTGTGCCAGAACCATCAAGCCAATGTATTTGTTAGGTCATATCACTGCCAGGAAGGAGGGGATGTGTGGGAGGAAAGGGAGGGATTGATGCTGCAGAAGTCTTGCAGCGTGAGTGGGAAACAAGGGGTTGGTTCACTGGACTGGGATTTTAGGAAGCAGCCTTTCTGATGTCGTGAAACTATTATTAGTAAGTGGAACATACTGCTTCTTAAATCAATTTAATATCCCACTGCTTTGCAGCTTCTGGCAGTGGAAGGCTCTGTTCTTCGGGATGCACTGACCCACAAGAAGATCATAGCAAAAGGGGAAGAGGTAAGAACAGGACCTGGGGATCTGGGAGGCACATGGAATTAAATAACACACCTTGAGCACTCGTACCAGAGCCCAACAGCCCCTTCCCACTGGTCAAAGGACTCAGTGCAGAGATCCCACAACCCACTGGTGACTGTTCATCTGGGCGGCAGTGCCGGGAGCTGAGCCCAGACGGGCTGTGGAGTGGCTGTTAATTAATGGGGAACCAGGGGAGTGTAATCTCTTGTTGGAGTGGATGTTGAGTGGCTTTTGTCTCCTCCTGCCTGCAGCTGGTGAGTCCCCTGAACCTGGAGCAGGCAGCCTATGCCAGGGATGCTCTCGCCAAGGCCGTCTACGGACGCACCTTCTCCTGGCTGGTGAACAAGGTCAACAAGTCTCTGGCTTACAAGGCAAGTGAACCTTTTGTTTGTTGATATCCAACCACCCGTGAAAGGAAATTCCAAATCTTTCAGCTCCAAAGCAGTAAATGCAAGTTCCACGCCTTAGTGATTTATAAATTGTTTTTCAAATGAAGCAGTAAATGCTGGAACTAAATGATTGAGGTCCGGTGATGGATCGTAGCTGTGAGTACAAATCTACATTAATTTTTTTCTCTCTTGCAGGATGAGAAGTTTCCAGGCTGGAGAAGTACAACAGTTCTAGGATTGCTTGATATCTATGGATTTGAGGTTTTCCAGCACAACAGGTTTGTTTCAGTCGAGGTCTCTTGGGTTTTGAGTAAACTCTGCATGTCTTCGTTCATTAGAGTGTTTTCTCTACTTTGTGATTCAGGACCTTATTCCATCTCTGGTTCTCTTAATAAGAGAAAGAGGTGGCATTTAAACTTCAGGAAATCAGTTGAAAAACTGATGATCACAGGACTGTAACAGCTGGGGCATCCAGCTAATAATTAGCATTTACAGCCAGGTCAGTCTAGAACCTCCCTGAGAGACAGCAAACTCTCAAATTTGAACTGTTATTGGGCACTTACTAAAAGTTCTGTGTTCCTCCACATTTCCATCCTGCATGTTCCATCCTTCATGTCCATTTTTCCCTCCTTCTGCAACTGAGTTTCCCTAAATAATAAACTTACTGTATTTATACACCCAGTAAATAAACATTTCACAAAACTTCTTCTATTTCTGTTGATTTACTAGATTTGTGCTGCTCCCTCTGTTTCACTTGTGGTACAGTCTTAGTGATTGTTTTTCTGATTTTTGTTTGCAGCTTTGAGCAGTTTTGTATTAATTATTGTAATGAAAAATTGCAGCAGCTCTTCATAGAGCTCACATTAAAGTCAGAGCAGGAGGAATACGAGTCCGAAGGCATCGCGGTAAGAGCCGATGTCCTCCCTTCACTCTCTCCTTCCCAGCACCTCCCCACTGAAATTTCCATGTGTTTTTCCAGCCCAGAATTGTTTTCACCCGAGTGTGATTTCTTGTCTCTGCAGTGGGAACCGGTTCAGTATTTCAATAACAAAATAATCTGTGACTTGGTGGAAGAGAAATTCAAAGGCATAATTTCTATTTTGGTGAGTTGAAAACACCTTTTTAAATGAAAAGTTTGGGGCAGTGTAATGGAAAACAGGGGCAAAAACATAGGAAAAAAAAAAACCAGTTTTGTGTTAGGACTGTCTGAGCAGGTGGGGAGAGCAACAATACACTGAACAGTGACACTATGAAAAGTCATTGTATCACCTCCACGGGCTCTGGGCAGCTCCCAATCCAGACAATCTGGAGCGAGGGAAGTGTTTTCCTTTTCAGCTCAGTGATTCTTCACTCACTGAAGTCAGAACTGGTTACCTGTGGAAAGGCCAACGGGCCAAACTGGGGCTGTGTTCCAGTGAGACACAGTCAGGGCTCTTTGGGTGCCAACAAGCCCAGTCAGAAACCAGTCCTGAAACGTGTGTTTGTAGGATGAAGAGTGTCTGAGACCTGGGGATGCCACAGATACAACATTCTTGGAGAAACTGGAGGAAACTGTGAAAAACCACCCTCATTTTCTCACGTGAGTGTTCCCACAGCTGAGGGCAGTTACATGGTCGGGTCCAAGTGTGTGAGAGAGCCCAGAGCTTTAGTTATTCCTAGGAAACGTTGCACTCATGGTGTGTAGAGCAGTGGCATCCTTGGTGTGCTGGGTTCCACATAAAGGATGATTAAGTTTTCTTTTACAGAGAGTTTTGATAGTGATTTAAGATAAAATAAGTTGGCTGTACTGACAGAACCACTGTGCGAAGAACACTGAAATTCACCCCTTTGAAAGAAACATAAATACATTTAATGACATTCCTGTGATGTGCTGGGGGATAACTCTTGATTTACTCGTGGTCTTGAAAATCACCAAGTCAGATTCCGTTCCCTGTCCCCCCTTCTGTGTTCACTCAGGGACTGAATGTCACGGTGCTTTTTGAAGTTAATCCCCCCCCAGGTGTTTGTTTCTCATGGAGCTTTTTGTCTTTCTGCCCAGGCACAAACTGGCTGACCAAAAGACACGGAAGTCCCTGGGGCGGGAGGAATTCCGACTCTCTCACTACGCTGGGGACGTCACCTACAGTGTGGCAGGTGAGTCTGTGCATCCCCTTCCTCCTTTCCTCCTCCTCCCACCCTCTGCCCTGGGAGTTAAAACAGCTTCCCTGCCTACTAAAGAAAAACCCGGGCATAGAATTTTTCCTGCCCTAAAGTTCCCGTGGAACAGCAGTGGGAGCCTGAGCGGTTTCTTTTTCTTCCAGGTTTTCTAGATAAAAACAATGACCTTCTCTTCCGGAACCTGAAGGAGGTGAGCGTGGATAGAGGATGTTTCCAGCACCCTGCAGAATGAGCAGTTGGGTTTAAAATGGGATGCACCTGAGGGAAAAGATTCTTCTAGACTCCAGCTGGAGAACATGTGTCCATAAGTCTGTGCTGTGAAAAGAGCAGTTGAGAGTTCATTATTGTTATTAAAAAACGACACAAACCAACCAAACCAAACCAGTTTTTGTCCCGTATCTCTCTGGTAGCTCACTGAGGAATGGCCTGTACTCTACCTCTGAAAACATGTCTCTCTCTGCAGACCATGTGCAACTCTGAGAACCCCATCATAAACCAGTGTTTCGACAGGACAGAGCTGACAGACAAAAAGAGGCCTGAAACGGTAGGAACACGAGAGCTGGAGGGAAATGTTTCCTCTTTTTAAAGACATGAGCTCTCTGACATGGTGATCCCAAGGAGAGCCCCTCACATTCAAAGCTGGGAGCCCGAGTTCTGCAGTCACCAGCTCTAAGTCATTGCTTCATACGTGGTTTTCTTTTCTCTTAGGCAGCAACTCAGTTCAAAAACAGCCTCTCCAAACTCATGGAAATCCTGATGTCCAAAGAACCCTCCTACATTCGTTGCATGAAACCCAACGATGCTAAACAGGCTGGTATGACCCCGGGGACTCTTCTTTGGCAGATGTAGAGCACTAGATCCCAGTCAGTGAGGCACAGAGAGGAGCAGAAATGAAGTCCTGCAAGATTTGTTCATTTTGGGTCTGTGCCAGAGCTTCTCACTGGGAGGTGCTGGCAGTGCCAGCAGCCAGGAATTGGAATGGGAGCACTGATCTTGGGTGAAGGAGGGTCATGGTTAAAGTAAAGAATTATTAACCTACATAAATACCCTTTAATGACCTTTATTCTCCCTCATTTTTTGTTCCTGTGTGCATAGAACATCCTAAAGGAACACTTTATTTTAGAACTAAATATAAATTATTAAAAAGGGATGGGGGGAAGGCAGGAGACACAGAGTTACATGGGAATTGCACTGCGAGGGCGGGTTAGAGGTTAAAGATGATTGTGTAAGATACAACAAGAGCTGAGCATTCCCCTTCTCCAGATGAAGGGGCAGCCACACACTGATCATGTTTCTCCATTTTCCTGCTCTCTCCAGATCGATTCGATGAAGTTCTAATCCGACACCAAGTGAAGTACCTCGGGCTGATGGAGAACCTCAGGGTGCGCAGGGCTGGCTTTGCATATCGAAGAAAATACGAAGTTTTCCTGCAGAGGTAAAATTGCCTTGGACTTCTTTCCACTGCTGCTCCCTCTCCCTGCTCTTCCTCCCACCAGTGCTGAGTCTGGGAAGCTGTTCTGAACAGCACAGAGTTAGCCCTGAAACCTCACAGACCTACTAGAGGGGGCCTCTGTCCCTTCTTCTTGGACTGGAGTTCTCCCCCTGAGATCACTTCTCCTGCCAATTTGCAGGTACAAGTCGCTGTGTCCAGAAACGTGGCCCACGTGGGACGGGCGGCCCCACGACGGGGTGGCCGTGCTGGTGAAGCATCTGGGCTACAAACCAGAAGAATACAAAATGGGACGGTTAGTTCTTCTGTGTTCTTCACTGGAGGCTGTAAATCATCAGGTGTCCACGTAACGGCTCTTAAATAAGGCTTCTGGACCCAGTGGGTGAGGGAAAGATTAGGGAGCCCAAAGAGGACCCCAAGGGTAGAAGGCAAACTAGTCCAGCCTGTTAAATGTAATTCTGCATTTCTGTTTCTAGAACAAAGATTTTTATCCGCTTCCCCAAGACCTTGTTTGCAACAGAAGATGCTCTGGAAGTGAGGAAGCAGAGTCTGGGTAAGACGCTCACTCTGCGGTGGCTGTTTCGTTTCTCGTTATTTTTTTTCGCTCTTTGTTCAGGGAGGGATTTCTGTTTAAAAAGTTGAGTTCTTTTTTTCTACCAAAACCTGCTTGGTCACAACCGCAAACTGCTGTTTCGTCTTGCAATTCCAGCAACGAAAATGCAGGCCACGTGGAGGGGTTTCTACCGCCGGAAGAAATTCCTGACCATGAAACGCTCAGGTACGAGAGAGAGAATGAGAGAGAGAGAGAGAGAGAGAGAGAGAGAGAGAGAAAGTTCCCCCAGCAGCCCCCACAGCAGCTCCACGTGCTGGTGCTTTTTATTGACGTTTATCCAGTGTTGAAATATTGTTAAAAACTTAAATGATGTTCTTTTCCCTGTGCCACGCTGAAGGCTGTGTATTTCCAGGGTGGGCTTTCCTGAGCCCTCTCGGGTGCCAGCTTTGTCTGGAGTCACTCCCTTAGTGCCAAATCTCTGTGTTGTTTTTTAGCCATAACCATCCAGTCCTGGTGGCGGGGGACCTTGGGACGCCGAAAAGCTGCCAAGAGGAAGTGGGCAGTGGAGACCATCAGGAGGTGTGTAAAGGATAGCCCAAACCCTCAACCATCACTTATTCCCTAATAATAAGCTGCAAAAAATAAAGCTTTGTCACTACAGTATCTGGAGTTTTTTAAAGATAAATTACAACTACTGAATAAAGCCTAGAAAATTGGATTGGAAAGGACTCTTAAATATCACGAGTTTTGATCACTTTTCAGTGAAATTTTCTAATGTTATCTCCTTCCTCCCCAGGTTCATTAAAGGTTTCATTTACCGGAACCACCCTCGGTGCCCAGAGAACGAGTATTTCCTCGACTACATCCGCTACTCCTTCCTCATGAACCTCAAGCGTAACCTGCCAAAAAATGTCCTGGACAAGTCCTGGCCAACTCCTCCCCCGTCCCTCTCTGAGGTGGGAATGGCTGCCCTGGGATCTGGGGAATCACACGTGGGATGGGGGAGAGAAATGGCAATATTGGGGACCACGAGCCCGAGGGGACCCTCCTGCTCTGAGCGGGTTCCGCACTGCACCAGCAGCATCCCTGCTGGTGGAATTAATCCAGACACCAGCACGTGGGTGTAATCACAGCACATCTGTGAGATCACTAGAGTTACAGGACTGCAGGTTCTTGGAGTGTGGTGCTGTTGCAACGCCATTTCCTGCTGGTTTTCTCACCTATTTCTGAAATTCTCTTCCATTTTTTCTCTGTTCAAATTGAGCTCCCTCTGGACAGTTAAACCGGTTGCAATGACAATGTCGTTGCCTGTGAGAACATTAAATGTCCTCTATTGCCACTGTTATTCTGCATCTGCCTGAATTGGTTTATCTGATCAAAACAAAATATTGCAGAAAATCCCAGTTACCTTATCCAAAGGTTTGGACTGCAGGTACAGCTGGAAGGAAGAAGAGGCACAGCAGTGCAGAGTGGAGGGATCCTGGTATTTATTCCCCATTCTAAATCAGCTGGAGAATGTCACAGGGCAAACTCTCACAGAAAGGCATAAAATAAACTAATTATTTAATTCTGAAAGCAACTCTCAGTCATGACACAGCATTTTAACCCAGCAGTGCATTCCCTGCAGTTGCTTCTCTGCACTGTTGGGTTTGTCAGCAGGTCTGAGCTGTTTTTTATGAATTTGTTATCAATTCCCGTGTGGTTTCCCCCTCAGGCGTCGCAGCTCCTGCGCCGGCTGTGCCTGCAGAACATGGTGTGGAGCTACTGCAAGAGAATCAGCCCCGAGTGGAAGCAGCAGGTACTGAGAGGCACCTTCGAGGGCGTTTCCCAAACCACACTGACCTTCCCAAGAGCAGAATTCAGGAGAGGAGCAGCTGGATGGGAGGGACGGGGCGGGGGGGACCCAGCGGAGCGGCCGCCGCAGTGGGGATGGAGGGGCTCGTGAATCGCTGCCCTCTGGGGCGCTGTTACAGCTCCACAGCAACGCTGTCATTCCTTTCTCCTTAGGTTAGAGACAAAGCACTGAAAGACTGGAATGTGCATAAAAGAAAACCCGTTCTATATGTATTTGAATACATACTATTTAAACAGTTTGTGTAGCCAAGCCCCTACATAATTTCTCTGCTGAAAGGCCCTGTTTATTCTGCCCATGGAAGATAAAAATGTAAGAAGCTGCATTATTCTGCTTGTACCATGTAAAGCAGAGAGTAGGAGTGCTGCAGACACAAACCCAGTCATATTCCAAACAGAGAAGTTACATGAACGGTTCCAGCTGCTGTTGTAGCTAAAAAGAGTAAAGATACTGAGATTTGATTGATCTTAGTCATGGAAATGTAGGGGGAGGGAATTTTAATAAATATAAATTTTTATATATTTATGTTAAAAAAAGGCTCAGTAAAGAGACATAAGAGGAAACGTAGGCAACAAACAAGTGTGATGTAACTGTAACAGCTGCCCTGAAGGTTTTCATTGCACGGTGTCTCACCTCCTGAGGGCTGCAGAGCATCGACACCTGTAAGGAAAGGCTGTGTCTGAGCCTGTGATTAAGGACAGGGGATTACCAGCAGCTCAGCAGAACACTTGCTTTCCCCCAGCAAACCAGACTCACTAACGATGAGGATGTTTTAGCCCCGTTTTTCCCTTGTCCTGTGTCGCAGCACCCACAGCATCTGCCCCAAGCAAAGCAGCGGCGTTTCCCGTTTCCCCAGCCGCTGGTTTTGCTCTTGCAGGGAGGGAGCCCAGAGCGCAGGACACGCAGTGTGGGGTGACTGTGCTGGAGCTCTGCCACCTCAGAGGGACTAAAGGGCTTACGGTGACTAATCAGCCAAACAGGAACTCCCAGGGCCATACGGCGCCTAATGGAATTGTGCTGTTTGTCAGGATAAGGTGGGGAATATTGAGCAGATCAGAGGAGGTGTTACACAGCGCTGATAAGGACATGACTTTTGTCAGTGCTTCAAGTAAAGGTACTGCAAGGCTTCAGTGGGAAAGTAAGATAAGTCTGAAACATTAAAAAAGCCATGATAGATAGATACAGAGCAGGAAGACAAACTGTTCAGCTTAAGGGGGAAGAGGCTGAGGGAAGCTCTGCAGTGGGAGAATTCTGAGACCTTTTTAAACATGGGCATTATCAAAATCCAGAGGCTGTGTGTCACGTCCAGATAAATTCAAACAGGAAATATAATATTTACTTAAGGAAGAGAAAGGAAAAAAGGGCAAGAGGTGTATGGAATATTGATGTAATTTTGTGACTGGTATGATTCAGGAGGTCAGAACTAGATGGCAGTTGTTAATAAAACCAAAAAGGGAACATCTCTTTTAAGACAAATGTATCTTTTTAACAAAGAGAAATCTTAAAACTAAACAGGAATTCATCTTTTGTCCTTGCAGTTGGAACAGAAAGTAATTGCCAGTGAGATTTTCAAGGGTAAAAAAGACAATTACCCTCAGAGTGTTCCCAGACTCTTCATCAACACTCGACTGGGTGAGTGGGTGTTGCCAAATTTAACAGGAGGAGGGAAGGGGGAGATTCATCTACTCTTTTCTTGCTAGAAACTTCTTTCTGACCCCCTTCCCTCTGGTTTTTTGTACAGGTAAGGAAGAGATACATACTAAAGTCCTTCAGGCTTTAGAAAACGAAGCACTTAAGGTGAGATGTGTATCCCAGTACTTTTGTCAAGCTTCTAGAGTTATTCAGCAGAAGAGATTAGATTTCTGAAGAAAGTGCAGCAAGAATTTTACATTGTATTAAGCTTGTAATACTTTGGAGGACAGTCTGTGGGAAAAGCTGATGGCTCAGAAAGTGGAGATTTGGGCAGTTTAATCACGTCAGTTAAGAAGTGAACGGGTTGCAGCTGCAGAGGAAGGGAGAAACCTGCAGAGACTGACACGGGGGGGGGTTCCCAGTCCCCAGCCCTGACAGCTGCAGCCACCACGGTGCTGCCGGGACCTGCTCGGGGCCAGCAAGCGAGTTGTGCCCCAGGGAACGGGACTCAAAGAACGATCTCCTCTGTTCCCAGTTCCCCAAGCACTGGGCAGTGCCTCCCGGGCGCTCTCTGGGCTGCAGGTGGTTCCCCAGGCTGTGTTTTGGCCCTGCTAACCCTTGTTTCAGTATGCAGTGCCCGTGGTCAAGTACGACCGGAGGGGGTACAAGGCCAGGCCGCGGCAGCTGCTGCTCACCCAGAGCGCTGCCATCGTCGTGGAGGAGTCCAGGATCAAACAGAGGATCGACTACACCAACCTCACAGGTGGGAATGGGCTCAGGAACAGGCTCCCTCCACTGCACTCAGTTCAGGAATACTAATACAAGATCCAATTTGTCTGTCCTGGACACGTACAGAATTATCTGATCCTGGACAAGATTGGAATTGTCTGATCCTGACAAGCATTTCAAGTCTGTAATGTCTTGAAATTGAGTTTTTCTAAAATTAAATTCCATAAAATGTCACAGAAGTTACTCAATTCATCTCCCCTAAGTAATTTCTCAATTGCACTGCCCCAGCTCAGGGGAGTTGCACCGTTATTGCACAGCAGCTGCTGCAGCTTTTGGCCCTCAAAATATCCATCAGGGACTTGTTCCTTTTGGAGAGGGAACTTGGTCAGAGAGGGAAAACTGCCGAGTCTGGTGCAGGGTGTTCACTTTAGGCTTTGGCTGAAAGCTCTCACTTCAGCCCCTCGCAGCCTCCTCGGCCTCTCTGCTGCCTTGTCAGTGCAGCCCCTCAGCTGTCGGGTCTCCGTGTGGGAACAGTTGCTGCATTCCTGGGAGAGGTGGTGGGACACTCCCAGGGTCCAGCAGTGCTGGTGCCACACGGCCTCTCTCCCGCAGGCATCTCCGTCAGCAGCCTGAGCGACAACTTGTTCGTGCTGCACGTGCGCTGCGAGGACAACAAACAGAAGGTAGGGGGGCTCCTCCATCCCTCCTCCAGCCACCCCTGGGCAGGGTTTGAAAGGCACAGAGAGCAGATCCAGCTGGGAGGAGGGGAGGGGGCACAGGGTGACAGGGCTGTAACTGTGCCAGCTCTAAGGGGTCTTCCCCTTCTATGTCCTTTGCTCACGGGTGGGGTTCCCCACTGGTTGATCCCCACAGGGGTCGGCGCTGTCCCGTGTCCCCATCAGTGGTACCTGGGGAAGGAATTGATGCCACACGTGCCGTGTGACCCACTGAGAGCCCCAAGCCTGGTCCCCTTGGGAGAATTGCTTTTCCTTGCTCTGTCCCTGTTCATTCCAGCGCGGTGATTTTGGTGCAGTGACACCAAAGCCACGATCCTTAACCATGGTCTCTCCTCCCAGGGAGACGTTGTCCTGCAGAGTGACCACGTGATCGAGACTCTGACAAAAACAGCCATTCTGGCTGACAAAATCAACAACGTCAACATCAACCAGGGCAGGTGAGTGACACCAGGGCCCTCCTGGGGACTCCCCTTCAGCGTTAAAGGGCTACAGAACCATTCCTGTACCCCATCAAAACACACCAAATACACCTTAACTAAGGCTCCATTTCCTTGAAGACACACATCTGTTGCAGCAGAGCATTGATACAAAGCACCCACTTAACCTTTTTTGCATGCACTGAGCTCCTGGAGAGTCACAGACACTCATCACAGCTGTTCTCACCTTTCTCTTCGCAGCATAAAATTCACAGTGGGCCAGGGCAAAGAAGGGATCATCGACTTCATCTCGGGCTCAGAACTGCTCATAGCCAAAGCCAAGAACGGGCATCTAACAGTGGTGAGTAGGGGCTGGGCTTCACTTACACTGGATCCAAACCCGGATTTTGGCATGAAATCCTACCTGCACACGTGGGACCTGAGCCATGTGATGTTCTTGCCAATTGCTCTGCCCTGGTCTCCCAGCCTTTCCCCCACTTGGAGCTGTGCTCTGTATTTCTGCAGCCCCGAGGGCCTGCCAGGCTTACTCAGGCTCAGCGAGTGACTATCCTGGCACTCCCTTTGTATTTCCCCCCTATATTGAGGGTGTTCACACTTTACTCCAGAGCAAATCAAATTTTAAAAGCACAGGTAGCCAAAAAAAAAAAAAAAAAAGAAAAAAAATCCTCTCCCCTTTTCAGCTGGTTTGTGGTTGTCCTGCCCCTCAGATACAGCCACACAGCTGATTTATGGACTCTCAGATTAAAGGTTATCCAGAGAGAAATCCAGGACAAATCCAGACTGCACTGACTCCCGTTCCAGCGCCAGAGCTGGGGGCTCCCATCAGGACCAGGGGCTGCTTGGAGCAGCCTCAACATGAAGATGTTTGGGAACTAAAGCTGTTGCAGCATCTCTGCTTTGAACACTTTCTAACCCATCCCTCTCCCGCAGGTTGCTCCTCGTTTGAATTCCCGATGATGAAACGTGTCCCTGCGCCAGGACCTTTCCCTCCATGGAATTGGCTGAACTTTGTTCCCAGCAAACCCCCCTTTCCTCGCTTTGCTCTTTCTGTTTATCGTTACCAAAGACCTGCACTTTTCAGAACCGCCACAAAATACATCCTGCTTTAGTCTTACTCTCAAAGTTCCAACAAAAGGCCTTCTCTTCTCTTCCTTTCCCAAGTGGCAAACACGGGGTCCAACGCAGCGTCCGCAGCTCGGGACATTCAGCTGGGCTTTGAGGGGAGAGGGAGCTCTGACTCTGTTAACAGAGTTTAAGCCCCCCATGGAAATGACCAAAATTTGTGCTTGTCGTCACCAAAAAGCACAGTCAGAAAACAAGTCACTCTGCTGCTTTCTCAGCCAAACCAATGAAATGCCAAACTTTGTATTCAGAATGTTTTATGAAGAATTTTGCTCTAAGATGTTTTAATGCTTTGTGCTACAATTTAGTGAAGCCATATTGTGTAAATGAGTAAAAACCTGTAAATACTTTATAGCTGAGGATGAGATGCACTACGAGAGACCGAGTTGATGTGGAAACTTATGTTTTAGATTTGGAATTTTTTTGTTGTTTTTAGCTTATGGTTACAAGGTATTATTAACCTGAAAAATCCATCATGTAACTTCCTCGCTGCTCTGGATCCAGAGACTTTTACCTTTTTTTGAAGTCAGCTGTCCCATTTCTTGCTATTTTTATACCTTAGGAATTTTTCATATCCACACAAACACAATCTGATACAAACTGCAGAGGTTACCACTGCTTTGTGCCTCTCCAGTCTGGCAGTGCAGCCTGTAGTCCTTGGCCGTGGATGGGCACAAGCTTTCCCTCCTGCCTGGGAGTCACCACCCCCCTTCCCCACCCTGCTCAGAGCAGCACATTCAGGAAAAATGGCTTTTGCTCTTGTTTTTAGCGATAACTGGAAGTCTGAGTTCCCGCAGTATTTATGTCGATGCCTCAGCGCTGCCTTACGAGGGCGGGCTGGGTCAGCCCTGCTGCTGCTCCCCAGCTCCGGGACACGCCTGGAGCGCTGCAGCGCTCAGACCTCGCACAGGGTCATCCTCAGCACCTTCACTTTCCACCCAATGGGCCCCGGGGTGCACAGCTCGGTGTGGGATTCCTGCTGCTGCACACCACAGCTCCAGCCCTCAGTGCATCCTGCACTCCACTTGCCTTAGGAATCCTTCCCGTTCCACCTCTATCCTGACGCAGCAGCACCAACAGCTACAGCCCAGCCCTGACTGAGATCTAACCCAACGTGCTGCCTCTCACCCACCATCGGCTCCGGCTGCTCCGCTCTGGTTCCTGACACGGTGCCGCCGTCAGTCCTGCCGGATCCAGGGGGGGCCATTCCCAGCCCTGTGCTGCAGTGTGTCCACACAACGCTGGCTGTGCTGGTCTGTAACCCCTTCCAGACTACGCTGAATAAATTTTTACAAACCAACCAACAGCCTGTCTCAGTTGTGGAAGTTTCCTCACCTTTTGTGAAGGGCAGGCTCTGCCCCAGCCCTGCTGCACCTCTGGCTCTTGGGCCCAGAGCAGGACAAGGCACAGGTTACTCCTAGAGAGGGCTTTCTTCAGTCCTTTTCTAGGATTAGGATCTTCCATCAGCTTAGCAGGATGGACAGCAAGATGGATGGAGAAAAGAGAAACAGAGTAACCGCAATGCATGAGGAGTGCTGTAAGAGCAGGTGAGTGGAAACCACCAACCAGCTCATGGGTTTTATAGATTTAGGCAGGGAAAGGCTGGATCACTGTGGAAGAGCCTCTGCCTCCCCCAGTGCCTTGCAAGCTGCTCCCAGAGCTACTCCCACCTCAGCCCAGCTCTTCCTTATCTCATGGCCGAAGAACAAGGTTGTCCCTGCTCGCTCTCTCTGTTCCTACCACAAGCAACAAAACAAAAAAGTTACTCTTCCCAAAACAACTAAAACCTAAAAGAAAGCCATAATAATATTTGGCATTTTTAATTTAGGTTTGTTTTATTTAAGTTTAATGTTAATTCCATGCTGTGTTTCAGTAAGAACAATACAGATTCTGTATCTGTGGCTCCAGTCAGATATCCAGTAGTACAAATTAGCTTCAAGTTACACATACTGAACAAAAGAGGTTGAGCGAGCGAAGGGAGATGGGGAGAGGGGAGGGAGAAAGAAAAAATATTGAACACGCATGCAGGCTTATCAATGCCACCTTCAATGCTAACCTGCTTGGAGGGAGAGTAAAGAACAGGCAAGAATGAGCAGCCACGGATTGTTGAACTGTTACCAGCACCATGATTTTTTCAGCAACGTTTCAGCAGTTTGGAAACTTTTTTTTTTGTTTTTATACAGTAAAACCACTACAATGTATGTCCCAATGCAACCTCGTAACTTCAAGCTAAACACCCAATTAAGTTTGAAACATTGGTATAAAATTCAGTTTAAACAGTTATAAAAAAAAAAAAAAAAGAAAGAAAAAAAAGAAATAAAGAAAGATGCCACCACATGCTCACTGCCTTGGCCAGGACAAATCTCTGCCTACGAGTCTAAGGGCCTTCAGGTGTCACCTCCAGGGCTGATGGCAATGTCACCACAGCTGGCAACGCAATACAGTAATGCTGAAAGAGCCTTTACGCAGTCCTGTTAGTGTCTTAAAGAACCTAAAAGCTGGCACCAGTAAAATCCACAGAAATTCACTCTTGCCTTTTAAGAACTTTTAAACTGTGTAAAAAAAAAATAAAGAAACACAACAGGGCAGGAACCTAAATTCTGAGACCCAATGTAAAAGTCAGATTTGGTGGTTCTCAGAGTGACACTGAGGGTTTTTGTGGGGAAGGGGAAGGGTGGTCAGAGATGGGTTCTCTTGTTGGCCTTTGTGTCTCACTGGTTTTCATCTTCCACATCCTGCAGCGCTTCTTTATTCTGTTCTTCACCTATAAAGTGGGTAAAAGTAAGGAAAACGTGAACTTTCACACACGAGACCTGCAGAAAGGCTTAACAAGCATCTAGAGATTAATAGTTTCATGCAAGTACACACTCACTCTCACACCCAACACTGCCAGTTCCGGAGTGAAGCGTTTCCATGGAAATTAAGCCTGGTAATCACCTCCACACCTCCCCCAGAACTGTAGCTCAGGCCATTAGAACAAGGACTGTGTGAGGACAAACAAAACCACCACTGCTGAAAACTGACACCGCACAGGGGATCAGTCCTGCTGAGCAAGGGCTGGACAGCCACGAGAAACCATCAGAAGGGCTGTGGATCAACATCCCTGATCAAAAAACACCTTCCCAGAACCCTCATCTTCACTCCAGAGAGCACCAGGGACATCTCCTCACTCACTACAGAAATGAGACCTAAACAGGTTTTAGAAATTAGAACTTTTTCTTGCCCAAGTCCACTCGAGTCTCAACAACAGCAAAGCACTTTTACACGCTAGCACTGATGGCAGGTTATTACCAGAGGTATGAGAAATGTCTGCTTCAACATGACAAGAAACCTTAGAGGAGGTTATTAAGAAAAACATTTAGTGGGAATTACTTTCTCTTGAAAAGCAGCCAGTTTGGGCATATTCAACCAGGCTGGGACATGCAGTGGGCTGAGCTCTGTCCACAAGGACTCCTGTGGTTGGGGACACTCGGGCTGCCCCAGTGAGCCCCATGCAACACCCTCCACACGGCCTGGCCAAAGCTCCACTGCAACAGGGAAAGGTTCGGGTACTTCAGCTGGGGCCATAACACATGCACAGCTCAGTTAATTGATAAGAGAGACCGAGAAAGCGTTTTCTTCACACTTAATCACAAGAGATTGTACTCTCTCAAGGGCAATAAACGGAAACTAGCAATTAAAAACTTGATTTGCGATAAAATCTAATCAAATGAGACTAATGGCTTCCAGCAGATAACCAGGATGCCTGCTCAGAGCATGTCCAGTTTCAGGATTACCACCAGGCACAACACAAGGTAGATTTTGGAGGAGGTGGCCTAGGAACACCGGACATCTGACATTCAACAATAAATTTATATACAGAATTACATGACAGATCGTTTAAGAGAGGAAAGCAGAGCCGTAACCCAGGGAGATGAGTCAAAGATCTGAGCATGCTCCAACCAACGCACTGAAGCAAATACCCCTCCAACCGGCCATTGTGAAAGTACTTGTCATGCCCAAATATTGTCACTGTCCAGCTGTGCAGCTCAATTCCCAAAGGTGTGGGTTACTTTGGCTCTCAGCCCTGGGATGGCAGCACGGACACAAGCGTTGTCAGAGCAGTGACAGAGGCAGGCACGGTTAGTGACACTGGCACCGAGCACCTCGTGGAGCCACAACAGAGACTTACAAAGTAGAGTTTTTAGGAAATGAACAGTTGGACTTTCCTTTAGGAATCTATACAGCAGGAAAGAAGGGGAGAACAGGAATCATATGGAGAGGACATCACAGGCGTGGAAATCAACTCAACACTCATCTGTGCCATGGGAAAAGCTACGGGAAAGGGGATGGGAGGGCAAAGCTGGGAAAGGCCTGGTTTTACTGAGTCACTCCCTACAACCTGCACAGCTCAAAGGGAAAGAGGGAAAAGCTCAAGGCGAAAGAAAAGCCCTTTCCAAGTCTCCCCCAACCCTTGGGAAACCGGTAACTGTGTCACTATTGACTTTACCCTTGACAGGCTGTGCCCATTTGGGGAATACGGAGTTCTGGAAGCAGCAGTTTAAACACACTCACTGAGCACACTGGCCTGGCATGAGGAACGAGGGAACTTAACTTTGCACCCGTGTCCAAACACTCTGCATAAACACTTTTTTGGGGGAATCTGAAGAATTACACCCCAATTTTAAGTAGTTCTGCAGTATTTTCAATTTTGTAATCATTACCTTTCCGGCACACATCGAACCAATAACGAGGATAATCTGAAATACTTCAGGAAGAACCAAAATGTCTATTATTTTCTATGTTATGGAGCTAATTATGAAGCAAGAAATTCCAACCTATATTTCTTCTTGCAAAAATAATCTTGTGGAACTTCTACAAAGTAAGGGATCCATGAGACACGTCACCCAGCTGACAGGCAAACCAAGAGCTTTTGGAAGATGTTCCAATGCTTCTGTCTCCAGCAGGGACCCAGCCCTGTTACTGCACTGAGATGGTTCCACACAGCACCAGGGTATTTGGCTCCATTAAAAAAACTGAAGGTCATTATCTTAACTGTGGGACTTGGAAACAGCTTTCTTTTTCCCAGTGCCAAACCATGGCAAGGCAGGCTCCTCCTGAGGTGTTCAGAGGAGTCTGTACAGATCCATCCAGGATCCATCCATATGAGATAATCTCATATCCTCGAAACAAGGCCTGTGCAAGAGCCTTAAGCACTGGGATGTGGAATAAACCAGGAGCCACGATCCTACACATTTACAGTATTCCCAGTTCTGTCAACGCCCCAAAGAGCAGAGCCAGAAGCTACTGAGTAACAACACTTCAAACGGGGAGTCAGGAGAGACTTAAAGAATCCTACACTGGCCTTCAGATGGACACTGCACCAACGAGGCACCCACAGGAATGCGTGCGGCCACCACTGTGCTTCAAGTGACATCTCACCAAAAATGTAAGACACTCGTGTGTTTATCTGAAGTTCAGCAGTGATGTTTCAAACCTCTGGGCATTTGTGGTACCCAAAATAGTTTAAACACGTCTAATTCCCCCACCCCAGGTAAAAGAAAGTCAGCTCTTTCCACTTGTCTCTGCAGGACATGACTTTTGCAAAGGTAAACTTGAGTTCCATCTTTCTAGACAGAGATTATATTTAATTCATTACCAATAGTCAGTGAAACAGGAGATGTAACTCAAAAACCCTGACACGAGTGAATTCATACTTAGCTCACTGTCACTGCTTTTGGAACAATCACAGATGGCAGGTGGGGAGGGAAAACCAAGAGGCTTCTCCAAAGAAGCCACTGTGCCCCCATCACCTGATCCCGTGCTGAGGCAGGACAGAAGTGCGGGAGGGTCGATTATCAGGGCAGACAGGAGTGAATCATCAAACCCATCTGCATTTCCACGCTCTGTGTCCTGGCCACAGGTCGGGGGGTGCAGCTTTTGGAGCAGCATTTACTCACCATCACCCTGCATGTCTGAAGTCCATAGTGTCAGGTTATCACGTAACAACTGCATGATAAGTGTAGAGTCCTTATAGCTTTCTTCACTCAGTGTATCCAGTTCTGCAATAGCATCATCAAAAGCTGCTTTTGCCAACCTGTAAGGGCAGAGCAAAATCAGAGTTAACGAGTATTTCCACACAGATTCCAGAAGCACAAGTTAACACAAGTTAAGCCTGTGCCTCAGCACACTCATCCTCTGGTCTGGCTGTGTGACATCCACAGCTCCTCCACAAATTCTGGTGTTGCTGAACAGTGTCTAGATGTTCATTCAAGTATCTCCCATGTTAAAAACCAGCCACCTTGTGTGCTTAAGAAACTTTTTATTCAAGAATATTGGTTTAAAACCCTACAGACAGATGAGCCACTGTCACTATACATGCTCACAGGTCACAGGAATTAGTAGCAGGATCCCTCCTACCCTGTGCAATAGCCAACAGGAAGAGGGGCAAGTTAAATCACCTCACACCTCTGGCAAATTAAGGGCATGCACAGAGTTAACCTGGCAAGCTGCTGAACTGCCATGAGCTGATCAAATCAAGGTTATCACTGTTCTGCTTCTCACACACCACCTACTCCCACACAAACACACAGCTCTGGACTCAAAAGAAAGCGGCGAAGTTGAAAACCTCCCCAGTCAACCAGAGCAACCACCAGCAGGAAGAAAGCCAGCCCAGTGTTCCCACTGAGGAAAAGCAGTTACCCAAGGAGCAGCTCCTGGCTTGTTTGGTATTCACACAACACTCCCCCATGTTCCCAGTCACCACATACCTGCAGGCACGATCAGGAGAATTAAGAATTTCATAGTAGAATACAGAGAAGTTGAGCGCAAGTCCTAAGCGGATGGGATGTGTTGGCGGGAGTTCTGTCATTGCAATATCACTAGCAGCTTTGTAAGCCACCAAGCTATTCTCTGCAGCTTCCTTCCTGTCATTTCCTGTGGCAAACTCAGCCAGATACCTATGGTAGTCCCCCTTCCTGAAAACAGAAGCAGCAGGAAGTCAGTAATCCTCATTTCCCCACCAGACACTGAATTAACGGCTCCGTTCTGGAGCTGATGTTTCTGTGTTCGCACACCGAGGACCTGCTGCTGAATTACTGTCTAGACAACACTGTGTTAGGAGCTGAGGGAGTTTTAAGCCACCACCACGTGACAGTTGTCTGTCTGCCTTATTTTCTTCTCTTCATGAGCAGAGCACAAAACACTGCAGCAGGGACCTGATTTCTACATCAGTAGCTCAGTTCAAGGAAACTGCTGTCTCTGACATCGAGGAGCTGCACAACAGTTTACATCAAGTCCTCCTGGTCTTACTCCAAATATCATCGTCTACCCAAAACCACCTGATGAGGTAGCCAAGAAGGGACATTGGTGAGACAGGACTGAACTGCCCTCCCTCCGGAAGGCACTGTGGTTAAGTGGGCAGAACACACGTGTACAGCTGCTTCCTTTTCTCTATTCCAGGCCCAGTAAAAGGTCTTTTCCTCACAAGAACACACTTACATTTTGTAATAGAAAACCTTGGACTCGCCAGTGTTCGCTGCTGGAATGAGGTGTTTGTCCAGTACATCCAGAATGTCACAACAGATTAACTTCAGTTCAGTCTCAACCTAGTAACAAAAATAAAAACACAAGTCATAATTAATTCATAATTAAAAGAGGGGTAAGGTTAGCTTATAAGGCTAAGAGCTATTTCAAAAAAAATCAAATTGGTAACATCATAGAATTCCAAAGAGGAATTTCCAAAGGGAGAAAAAATAAAATTCAGCTGCTCCACAGGTGCATTAAGCAAAACAGTTCTGCACAATTAGCTGGCACACACAAGAGGCAAGGACTGATGGATGATGAAATGTGTAACTCAAGGATGGAGTTATAAATCCCCCAAAAGACATCTTGCTAGACTGTTGCATGAAGTTTGTCTCAGGATATAATTCCTTACTGCAAGGCTTGCACTACTCAATTCCTTATATTTTTGACCCTGGAAGGTTGCTCTTGAAGTGGCAACAGTGAAGGGGACAATTTGAAGGTAATTAACACAAATCAGCTAAACCCCATTACACCCCAGAGTTAAATGGCACCTTCAGAACAGATTTCTAGCGACTACTTGGAGGCAAAGCTCTGACAGAAGCGCCTGAAGACAAAACCCATGGAGGATCAGAACAGAACAAAGATGTGCCAGCAAACAGAAAGGTCAGGTACAAGATGAAAACAAACTCCAGAAGCAAATGAAAAAGACAAAGTGCAGCAACTCAACGAAAAAGCAGAAATCATCAACTCTACCAGAGAGATCTGCGGCCAAACAAAACACAGTATATAAAGCCCTATTTGAAAACAGATGCTGGATTTTCATAGACAGAATTGAAAATGTGGTCACATCACCCTCATTTTTTTCTAGTTTCAAATATAAAGCAAGGGCTGGATGAGGTTTGGTTTTACCACAGAGAGTTTCACACCTGAAAGCAAAGAAACCAAGCACACCCCAAAAAGCTAAAACCATCCCCTGACATCAATACTGCCAAAACCTGAGCCTCCCACGTCATTCCAGCAGAAGTGGCTGGTTAAGTGCAAACAGACATCTATTGCTGCTTTCTCATGATCTCACAGTAACTTTTGAACCTACAGCTGAAGACAACTCTGGTTCGAGCTGATTTCATATAAAGCAGAGATTTTTCAAGCAAAGGCACCAGTATCAGTTACGAGAAACTACCAGAAACTGCATGTCCTGGCTCACAAGAGCAGCCCCACCGAGTGCACCGTCCCTTCCTCTCCTCCCACCCAAGCAGTTTGCTTTCCTCCTTTCTTTAAGCATTTTCTTCGCCGTGTAATACTTTTACCACCATTCAGCTCCCAAACTGTCAGGGCTTGTAACCACACCAGCTAAAAAGGCGTTACTAAAAAGGTGTTAAAATTACAGATCCAAGATAAACGTTAAACTGGCACATACACACACACACACACACACACACACTGATTTGTACAAAATAACAGATTTGCAAAAGTTCCTTCAGATAAATTAATCAGCAGCGAATTTCATGTACAAACAGTGTCAGAATGCCCTGACATTCAGAGGAACAGATGCTATAATTAAGAGTTATGTGACAAAAGCTTAAGAAAGTTGCTGAAATATGGTCACTTGAGAAGAAGCTATTTCATATATTCTTGGGCTACAATATAAAACCTTTGGCCAGCAGTCAGTTCCTGCAAACTTCTTTCCTCTTGATCCTCTTTTTCAATGACTTCTTTTGCAGAGAGATCTTCAGCAAAACTGCAAAGAATTAAATCAGTTTCTAATCCTCTTTAGTTAAATAACGATACATGTACAAACTTCTATTTCATCTCAGACAGACCTTTTTTCAGCTTTGCCTAAAGGATCAGCCACACAAGTTATCAGAGATCAGCTCCTGTCCAGAGCAATGTAAATGTCCTGACCAAGCTTAGTTTAAAAAGATTTAATACAAATCAAGTCGATTAGGAACAAAACAAAACACACACACAAAAAAGAAACCACAACAAAACCCTAAAAGCTCTTGTACAAAAAGGATCTGTTCTAGACAGAGTGGCTTAGCAAGCTCTGCAAAGCAGCAAACCAGCACAAGAGCCCACACTAAGCCTGCTCAGAGCATTCCTAACAGGCAGGTTTAGGGTCTATCACCATTCCAGCTCCAAATATGACATCTGGTACTACAGGATCTGACCAGCAAGGAAGGACTGCTCGCCCCAGCAGGTGCACAGAAGCTGCCTCAATCCACCCTGCCTGTCTTTATTTCAGTGCCATTGCTGCCTTCATCAGATTCCAGGCTGAGTTCTTAACTCTGCAGACACAAAAGCTTCTAAAACACAGGTGATCAAAACAAAATAAGCAAACTTAATTGCCCAACCTTTCTAAGAGGAGAGCATGGAGGAGACAGCCTGGCAGGTGCCCCAAAACACAACCCAGGCTTCATAGTCAGAGCACTACAAACACACACAGCCCCATGTGCCACAAACCCAGAGCAGAAAGGGGAAGGAATACCTGTCCTACGCTATGGGAATGGATTTGGTTTGGCTGCAAGGAAGGGAAGTGCACTGCGTGCAGCCACACCCCGCTCACGCTCTCGAGGATGAAGGACAAGCCCCAGTGTGTCCTGGTCACAGCGACACAGCCAGCTGGGAAATCCAGGGGGGTTCTGCTGTTGTGTGTCCAGATGGCCACGAGGCCCAGGAGAGCAGCCTGTCCACAAAGGAAGCAGCTAAGTGGCCTTTCCCCCATGGCTATGGATGTGTTTTGCTGCACTAATCTGAAGTGGTTTGGGGAGAGGCAAAGCCTGGTGTCCTCCAGCACCTCTCAGTTGCCTGGCTGATGCTTCATAAATACCCAGTCTGGGCCTGCCCTCTCAACACACCATCCCCTGAGCTCTGCCCCAAGTCAGGCTGGCTGGTAGCTCAAAACAACCCTCCAAACATCAGCCACAAGCTAAGTTATAAATACTGATGGAGACCAAACCCATTCACACTCTCCTTACAGCAGATGCCAATCCTTAATAAGTTCTCCAGCAATTCCTAACGGGATCTGGTCTTCAGCTACAGACAACACTCAGAAGCCGCTTGGAAAAACTCCCCCTGGAGCTGGGCAGGCACAGCCTGTTTCTCCAGCACAGAACCACGTGCCAGTTCTCACTGCACTCCTCCACCTCAGGCAGCTGTGAGAGCTGTTCCCTTTAAGGATTTAACAGCTGAAGATACTGCTGGCATGACACTGCACTTCAGTGTGGCCTCTCCCTCCTGATGCCTCAAGGACTACTGACGTCTATTTCTTGCACCCCAGTCCAGCACAGTCCTTGTCCTTTGTAAAAAGAATAATGCCTATTTCTAAAGTCCTTCCAAAACAAAAAACCCAAGTCTTTTCACCATTAAAGGATCTTTGGCAGAAGACAAAAACCGCCCACAAAATCTTGTGCAAAAGAACCTGGAAGCACAGAGTGTGAGACAAATTTAAACAATCATTAGACAGCTATTGTCTTGTTTTATACGTTCTGTTAGAAAGATTGTAGACATCCATCAAGAAAAGGTCTTTGGGACTGTATGTAACTGGCAGAGTCTCATCCCATCATCATGCCAGCATAAAATTAGAAACTCACAACTTTAACAATTCCACGGAGCAACAGAAATCCTGTGAGTCAACAGAAAGTAGTCCAGAGCCATTCCTGAGAGAACACTTCCAAGCCAACATCATTTCCACTGGTGGTAAATGAATCAGTGCCAGGTGATAAAACAGACTCCGCTGTTTCTCTGGAAGTGAAGATGTGAACCATGTGGAGGAACTTGTCCTCAAATAATGGAGATTAAGTCTCTGCAGAAGTGTGTGGGATTTAAGTAGTATGGGAGCATGCCTGCTCTGTGCTAAACCATCATTTAGGGAAGGGGGAAGGGGGGAACAACAACTCCCTGTTCTAAGAGCTGAACGTTTCATTAGCCCTTACCAAGGAAAGCCAAAGCTTGCTCCAAGCTCTCCATTTTAGGTAAAGCTGCACACACTGACTAGTCACCATGAAGTTATGTGGATCAATTTTTCCCTCTCTCAAAAGAGAGAAAACAGCAAGGCCCTGGAGGTCGTTACACATCCAAGTTTCACAGCTGAGATGACCGTGACATCTGAGCATCCACCACCCCCAGGAACACAGAGTGAAAAGAGACAAGGTGAAGGAGCCAAGAACACCACTGAAGATCCTGCCCCACTGGCCTTTCAACTGTCAGGATTTTGAACTCTGCAGGACAGAGAACTGGAACTGCACAAAGTGTCACTGTATGAGCCAAAGCAACTTTTAGCAGAAGGGGAAGCTGAACAGCCAAATACCTCCTCTGACAGGGTTAATGAAAACAAAAGTCGCTTGGGGTAATTCAGGTTGGAGAAGAGAGAGTAAGGACCTCCTGAGCATGTGCAGCCTTACACTTGAGCAAGTAGGGAAGAAAAGGTGCCAGCACAGTTCATATTCTTGGCAGATCTATTGATGCACTGAAGGAAAAGCTCTCCCTCTCTTCTTCGAGTCTACTGCCCTTTTTGAGCGTTTACACAAAAACACCTACCCTCTCCCCTTCACCAAGGAGATTTATTCTCCAGATAAGGAATAAACTCCAGCCCTGCTAGCCTGTCACAGGTCCCCACACCACAGGGCAGGTCATGGCAGGGGTCCCACAGCCGGACCGGAACCAAGTACCCAGTGCTGTCAGACCAACCCCATCTTACCATTTGCCGATATTCCCGAATCATTTTTAATTTGTCTTCTCCACCTTTGTTTTCTTCTTTCTGTTCAATGCTGCTGATTATTCTCCAGGAAGCTCTTCTGGCTCCGATCACGTTTTTATACGCAACAGAAAGCAGGTTCCTTTCTTCCACTGTCAACTCCACATCCATTCCAGCCACCTTCTTCATTGACTCAACCATTTCTAGGAGGAAGAGGTCAGGCAATTAATTCTCACAGCCGAAGCATCTTTCAAACCATTCAACACAAGCTGGATGTTAATGACAGCTCGTGAAATTAGGCTTCCTCCTCCTTTCATCACAGTTACTCCTCACTTTTACACTGGAGCGTTCCAAACAAATCAATCAGCACGTACACAAAGGAAGTATCTGATGTTCATTTAAAGGCATTTGACAAGGCTCCCCCAAAAATTGTTTAATGTTAATTTAGTTTTTGTTTTTATTTCTTTGGTTTGGGTTTTGTTTGCTTTTTTAACAGGAAAAAAAGATTTAGAAGCAAGAACATTTTTCCACATAATAATTTTCCACATTATAGTTATCAGGACAACCCTACAGGAATGTGTGTTGTTCAAAGTGCTTCAGAGGAGGCAGGGAACAGTGAGAAAAGCATGAGCAAATGTAACCTGGCTCTTGGCACTGTCAGGATAAACTGAAAAATTGCAGAGTGCTCTCTTAATTTGTCAAGTGGAACACGGTGTAACACGGTAATTACCAGAAAAATAAAATCCAGATCTGAACAGATATACAGAAGTATGAGTACTGTTAGTAGGGAAGACAGTCAAAGTTGCAAGAGGAAGCTCCAAAAGAAAAACCTGGTGCTTGGAGAAGTAACAAAAAAGTAATCCTAAGGGTACCCAGAGCAAACATATCTATCCATGCCAAGCAGCCACTTACACATATAAGTTAATTCATGTTTTGTGTATTTCAAGCCTGTTGAAAAGGACTTCTAAACCTTAAGTTAAAACAATTCTTCCCAAGCACACTTTCCTACACTCCTGTGGAAGCAAAAGACTGAACTGCTTAAGGAAGGTTATAATCCTTTCCTTACCTAACCATGTTCTGATTGCTTGCAACACATTAGAAAAGTAACGTTAAATATGCAGTGAAAGCCAAGCATGAGACATGCAGGGATCAGGGGTGTCCTGCCACACAGGGCTTCAGTTCAGTCACCAGTTCAGTCACCTTCCAGAACTGGTGGGAATCCCACAGACAGAAAACATGACCATCAATGAATGAGACTAAGCCCCAACTACCACATCTCCTCAAGAGAACAACTGTTTCACCACGACCTGCCAGGCACAGAGGGACACTCAACTGACACATTTTGCTTCTGCCAGAAGTACAACCACGTGATTAGGCTGTGCCTCCCATAACATGATGCCCTGCTGTTCTGTGGCCTATTTCCTTTGCTCACTCATCATCCTTCCCATCATTTTGCCTCCTCATGTTCTGCTGTGTCATGGCAGCACAAGCAGTGGCAAACTAATTAAGCTTAACTGTCATTTTTTCCCCTCAGGTGTCAAAATCACCATTTTAAACAGGCATAAGCTATTTCAGCAATGGAGACTGTAGACTCAATCTTTTCCCTGGCTGGAACAACATTATCAGTCTCCAGCAGGTCTTCACATGTGTAGGACAAAATTTTAGAGCGGCTCTCAATGGATGTACCAGTAGATTTTGCTTCTCCACATCACAGAATCTCCACCAATCTGAAGATCTTTGGTCTAATTATTACACTTTAATCAAACATACACGGGTTTAGTCACGTGGCAAGCTTAACTAACCAAGATCCCACCAAATCTGTCCTGTGGGGTTGGATCAAGGGTTGGACTTGATGATCTCGGAGGTCTCTTCCAACCCAGTTAATTCTAAGATTCTATGATTCTATGTTAGATTTTCTCTAAAGTTATGAGAGCCAGGGGAAACTGAGTAACACTAAAACCTTCTCTGAAACCTGCAGGTTCCTGAAGACCACACTTCCTCAATGACACCTACAACCCTGTACTCTGACACCACACAGAAACACAAGAGGGTACAGAAGATCCAGCCCTTCTTTAATAGAAGTGTTTATATTATTGTGCTTTAAGTCATGAGATTAATTACAGAGCACTTCAGTCACTCCACTGGATGCACTACAACGCTCCTACAGAAAACCTGCTTCTCCATGAAGTGAACAAGAAAACTATTCAGACCTATCTCATATAAGGAACAATGATACACATGTAGTAATTAGTCCAGAAGTGTGGAGGTTGAGAAACATGTACAGTAACAGCTTCCAAGATCTTCTGACTGTATCAGAAAATTGCAACAACTGGGGAAAAAATAGCTATGTTTTATCAACTCTACTGCAGGTCTCCCTCACAATCTCTTCCGTAGAATTTGTCTACTGTGGAAATATAAAGGAAAAAAACTACACGCAGGACTTGCTGTTCCCTGTAAAGGAGTATCTGATTCTCAGAGTACATTCAAACCTATCGTTACAGATCTAATCGACTGCTTGGCTTCTGCAGGATTTTATCCATTACTTGCCTAAACATCTTGAAACAAAGGTCCAACAGGCCTGTGCACTGGGGGGCAAATCCACTCCAAGCTGAGCAGTAGCAGAGGCACGTCCCCGAGAAGCACCTCTGTCAGTACGTATCAACCCTGCTCCACCTCTTCAGTCTTCTGCAAAGTCATTAACTACCCTCTTGTAGAGCCGCCATAACCATGGAAACAATGGAGCCAAAGGAAAACAGCCACCTGCTCAGAACTGCTGGTATCATAAACCAGACCTTATCACCCCAACATTTTTATTACTGAGTTGTTAGTAAGTCAAACAGACTCTTTGCCAAGTGACAGCCACTGATAAGAAGATGCTGGAGGATGGGGGGAGCACTTGAGGTTTTCTTCATCTGTGAACCCTCCAGCCTCGCCAACTCCTCATCCTGGGTACACCACCTCTCAATACAAAGGAATTCTCGATAAAAGGACTGAAAGGTCTTCTCCTCAAAATCTTTATCCTGTTACTACTTAACTACACAATGACAGATCAGAATCCCACCCATAAACAAGTATCTTACTCAGAGAAAACATTTATCAGCCTACCCACAAAGCTGCTGGAGAAAGGCTTCCAGTTCAGTAATGGGCACAATTTTACTTACAATACAAAACACCTTGGCCTCCCATGGTAAAGCCACAATCCAGCCCTAATTAAGCCTGATATATAATCTTAAGAACTCTGGCAGTAAAAAAGCAAGAGGATAATATATCTGTATCTTCTCCAACAGAAAACTAATTCTATACAAAAACAAAGCCATCTATGCCTGCCAAGAGAAAAAATGTTTTATATTCTAAGTGCAGCTCTACCTATCTGGAAGTTTCCACAAGGAGGTAAAAGCTGAGGACCCATTCAAGACAAAACACACGTCTGAGATTACATTTCAATAAGAAGGATTAGTGCAGCAGTGACAACTCTCTGCACACAGAATCGGAGACGCTTACACTGCATTATGGAGAAAGTAGTGTTATGCAGATTCAGAAAGCCAGGGACTGTAGTTTAAGTGGTTAAGTTTCAGCCTGACAGTTGATTGTGGCTGTTGATTTATTTTGCTCCTGTCAGATCATGCCACCACCAAAGCAGGAAATCCCAAAAGTATAAACCATGGAAGGAGAGGGGAATATTCTGGAGAATGACACACTCGCCCTACATTTATATCCTTCCCCAAGCACCTGCTGTTGGTTAAGAAATAACACAATAAACAGATATTTAGTCTGATCAGATTTGTATATTCTATTGGAAAAAAGCATTTGATTGAGACTCCAAACAACTGTCTACGATAACATGAAAAAAATGACATGGGCATCATTATAGTTTAAGTCCCTCCATTCTACTACTATGATTTCAAACGCCGGCTCCTCACTGCAAACACTGCTGACTCCCCTCCAGCCACTGCTGAGTACCAGGAGGGACACACACGCACAGCTTGTAAAGCATAAAGGCTTTGGGCAGTGGTCACCACCACACTGGGAGCTGCCTACAAGAGGTTTTTAAAATCCCAAGGTACACGGTTTGAGATTGGGGTTTTAATGTGAAAGACTAAGAATAAGCCTTACTCTGAAAGGTAAAGGGGAAGTTTACAAGTGCTGAGAAGCACGTTTGATAAACCAGGGGCCAAGCTACAGGATTTGTACAAAGGGCACAGCTGATAAGGACTCCTACTAGGTCACAAAATAATCACTGCCTGTCCAACAGACACAGACAAGAAACTAAGTATTTGTTGCTCCTCAAACTCCAGAATCCAAAAAATCAGAGGAACTGCAATGTCCCTCTAAGGAAATATGGAAATAGGAGATGGACAACAAATTTAGAAAAAATACTAGAAACCTTCCCAATACAGGATACAAAACAAGAAACAGCAGACCCTGCCAAAGGAATAGCCACTATCTGATAGTTCCACCAAAACCTGCGCTTGTAGCAGAAACCATCTGGCCTAAACAAAGGCTGATGCACTGAAGAGAACTTGCTGGGGTAAAACTAAAGTATTTGCAGCCTCTAGCTCAGGTATCACATTGTGCCTGGGTCTCCCTAACCAGGATGCTACAGTGTCAGATTGCTCATTTTACAAACAATTGTTATGTATAGTAAACAACCCCTCCTCATGATTTCGAACATACACAGAATCTACTTCAACCTCACTGCTGGAGTCACTGTCCCTTGCTGGTTCATCTTTACCACAGCAGAAACAGGAGCTAGAACATCTCTCCGTGGTGTGCCTCACTTCCAAAAGGGGAACTACTTAAGTGAGAAAGCTGGTCGAAATAAGAACAGAAAGAGAACTTGTTGAGTAAAGGCGGGATGGAGATGACTTGATGGCCATCCCAGTGAAATCAAATGTGTTTTGGGAGAACCCAGAAGGAAGAATTCTTAGGTATTTATGAAGAGTAGCAGAAGCACTGTCTTAACTCTCCATTAAAACTTCAGTAGCAGCCGCAGAACATCAGAAAAAGGAAGTTGTGCTTTAAGTTTAATCCTTTCTATTCCCCTTATCTAAGGGCAATAAAGCAGACCAAGCTCTTCAAGTTTCTAAGCTGCTGCCCAGTTATCTATTTCAGCATTTCAAGAGCTAAAAGCTGAGAGTATCCAGCGTGCTGTGAGGATGTGAAGAACACAGGAGAAAAAAGAAGTCTTCCCATGTGTCCACCATAGATGATCATGCACCATAACCCGTATTCAGAAGAGACTTAGTACATGTCTTAGTCTTGTACTTGTTCATTTTTGCAACAAACAAAAGATGATCAGCCCCAAGTCACAAGAACTCAAAGGATCTGACCCTAAAGTGCACTCTCTCGGTTAAGTCTTTACCAGCAGCAGCAAACACAAAGTGGCCAGCACTGTCAATCTGAGAAGGGTTCCAGCAGACACTCAAGAGGAACTACAAAACCATTAACCTGACACTCACCAGGAGTCAAGTTAAAGGGAATGACAAAAAGTACCCTGAATGAGTGGGTATCTGCGTAAACATTATGCTGTAGAACGTGGCCTTCCGTAAACTCAAGTAATGCCTCATAAATCTACTGGAATGCTTTGAATGAGCCAAGCACGTGGACAAGGAAGACATGATTGATACAGTCCACCTGGATTTCCCAAAGGCATGTGACAAGGTCCCTCACCCAAGGTGCTTTAAGAGACTCAGCTGCCATGGGGTAGGAAGGAAAGTCCTCAGGTGGATAAACACTTGGCTGCAAGACGGGAAACAGGACATGAACATGAGACTGAAGGGTTCAGAACAGAGAAAGACCACCTGTGGCATCACCCAGGGATCTGTGCTGGGAAGCACTCGAACACTTCTAAGTGGTCCAGACAAACAGAAGCAAATACTGAGTACTGACTCAGCAGCAGCAGCAAACTGCTAAGAACAAACACAAAAGGAACTGAAGAAATAGGGGCAAGTGTGTTTTCTTCAAAGAGTGATGACTGTAAGTGTGCAGACTAATGGCCCCAAATTGCATTCCCCGAAACTGCAGGCCTTCCCCTGGCATCAGTGGGCTTGATGAGTTCCAAGAGAAAGGTCTCATCCTTCCATCCGTCAGGAACTCTTCTTCTGAACACTATTACAATGCCTGCACAGGGTTTTTCTGTTCGCTTAAGAAATCCAGCATCTGGCCAGCAAGACTTAAGGGATGGCTAAGCCCCTCCTGCAGCTCACAGGGAAGTGAGGGGATAGATGGCTTTTCCCCTATCCCTGTCAATTCCCTCGTGCCAGCTCAACACCTCTCTGACCTCTCAACTGGCTGATTCAGGTCACCAGCTCAGACAACAACTACTCAGGGGAAAAAAATGAATCTTGCTCCTCATTTAGAGAACTGAGCTGGTTCTAAGGCTCAGACCAGAACCCAAGTAACCACGAGAAGCGTTTCACACTCACCACCGTGTACAAGGTCTACACAAATGAGCATAAAAGAACCTAACAGGTAGATTCCAAGAAGTTAACAGAACCAATAGGAAAGGAGGAAAAAATACAAAATAATATCCATCCTGCACAGTGGTTTTATTATTTTGTGGACAAAACAGAGGGTTATGCTGCTATTCCTTGTGTAAGGTGTGTAAAAGCTGGTGCAGTCAAAACATTTCCATGTGACTGTGTGACTGCAATACCCAGTCCTACAGATACACCTGGACCTGGAGAAACGACACAGGGTAAGGCAAAGTTATCCAAGCGACAGTGGTATGTTCTGCATAACCAATCCTTATGGACCACCACAAGTCCTTTTTGCAACAAGAACATCGCTTCTAAGTCATGGCTATAATGTCTTCAAGCTGTGACCATAAATAAAGAGGGTTTGCCCAGTATTTCACCTCTAAGACTGAGCTTCATCATACATTTCTGGGCTTGACTGAGATCTGACACCAGTACTCAGTGCACTGGACACCAGTTCAGCTTCTGGGCTCCTTGTAGAGAACCAAACCATCCAATTGTAGAGTTTTGTCTCCTTTGGTTGCTCTTGGTACCTCAGGAAGCTCAAGAAGGCCATTACAGACAAAGGCCCTCTTCCACACAACCCCTGACCATCCCAAGTCAATTTATGTCCCAGTATGTACAAGTGTCCCTCAAAAAAATTAACAGCCTTATTCCTCCAACACTGCCTTGACCATGTAACTCTTAAGATTCCCACAAGTCTCAAGGATATGCCGAGATTTTTCTGCCTTTTAGCAATTTCACATCTACCCAATTCAGAGACAGTCATACCCCACATCACTACAACAATCAAGACTTTTGACAGACAGGGTAAGAACATTAAGTGGGGGAGAAACCCAAAAAACTTAAGTGTGCTTGACATTTGGTTGACATAGACCAATTATCTGCAAACAGAAATTAATACACAACTTAAATTCTAATTTTTTACTTAGTTTATTGATTCTTCATTAAGCTCTAAGCTGAAGGCCTGTAACTATGACTTTTTTTCTAAAAGGGGTTCAAATCTTGACTTGAACCCACTGCTGCACACACTGCCCTCATAATAAAGACACATTTCCCTGACAGACAATTTATAAATACCCAGGGGGCTGCACTGGGAGTCAGGAGACCTGTCAAACAATGATGGGTTGGGTTTTCTCCTTACCTGTACTTCGACCTATTAGCTAGTTTTGAGGGGACAAACCCCACCTATTTCACGGTACTTCAAGACTTGCAGTACAAAGCAGCTGTTTAAAGTATGTAATTTTTAAACTCTGATTAAAACAAAGATGTTACCCAGCTCCCACAACAAGGAGCAGGTTTCAACACTGAGCAGAAGTCTACAGCAATCCAGATCCATCCTCTTGATATGAAGAACTCAAATGTTAGCATGGTAATTTCACAAGCCAACACAATCTTACTTACTCCAATTGTTTTCCAAAAAAGGAGACCATTTAGAGTTATATATTATTCTACCAATGACAATGTCTGAAGGAATAGCAGTGAGTGAGATTTCTCACAAAGCTTCCTGTACTACAAGTAAGCTTCCTGGCATTTTGTGATTTGCCACGACATGCCTAAGCAGATCTGTGAAGATATTAAGAGATTTGGGTGTCTGACTATCTCTAGAGATCAGGGTTTAAATGCTACTTACACTGCAGAAGTACCTAGAAAGTTGTCCTCTTAATCTGGGCCAACACACTGAGGACAGTACAGATACAAGACTCGATTCCCAACCATTCACAAATGCACTTCCCAAGACTTCATGAATTCCCTAAGTAGGTCAGGTAAGTAACACCAAAGAAGCCACAGTTGGATGCCCACCATAAGTGCTGCTATAAATGCCATGAGCTATACATAAATAGCAACCCACCACTCTTAGTCTCCAGGAGAAAGAAGATGGGACAGAACTTGACACAACCTCATGTTAAGCACAAAAAAAAAAAGTCAAACTCGTATTCAAATTACCCAAGGGATTTGTGTTACAACATATTTGTAGACAGTACTTACCATCATCTCATTTTATGTGTGTCAATCAGTAACTGTGACCTCATGATTGAGCATCTCAAAGAGCGAACTGAGGAGCAAAATTAAGTTTAACTTATATTTTGCCACAGTGCTTCCCAAACCATTTTGTTCACAGAACTATTCTGCTATGATCTTGGCAGAACTGCATTATTTCATATAAACAAGAACAAATTATGCCAATGATTTTTAATTGTTTCAGCTGAACAAGAACACAGAATTAGATGATAAAACAGTATCTACAGTACATTGTCTTCCAGGCCATGGACACGAGCAATGTGAAGATGCATTTACACTTGGCAGAATTAGAGGGTGCACCTTAAATATGTTTACCCAACTTGCTTCCCAAAAACTCTGGAAGTCTAAAACCCACAGTGGCGATTTAAAACAAGGCAACTTTAAGTTTAATGCTCCCTCTGAAATTGTAACAAGTCTCATTACCATTCAGAAGCAATACAGCAGAACGAGTCTACATTTTGCTCTAGGCAGCTTGTTTAGCAAACATTCCCAGCACTGGTGGAACCAAAAGTCCATCGAGGGAAATGCTGCACCAAGGCAATAATCCCCACTAATCAATTTTTATTAGTTGACAGGAAGTTTGCATTGCAGATCTGTACCATGAGGGAAGAGTCTCATTACCTTTGGAAAAACTGATTTACTGCTGACTTCAGAAAACCCCAGAAACACAGCAACGCCTCAGGAGCTCCCAAGGATGGCGAGTTCTCCAGTATGTTGGCCAAGCACCCGACCTGGGTCTCCACTCAACCCAAAGCCCACAGTTCCAGTTGCACTGCTCATCCACACCAGGTGGAGAACCCTTCCCTCTTGCACACTTATTGTGGAATATGGAAGTGCACGTGTGCCTCTGTCTGAGTCAATCACATTGTACCCCAGCACCTGGGGTTTGGGAGGGCATTTATTTTCTGTAAGTCCTCCAGTCATCGTGCAAACTGCTTGACTGCTCTCACACAGTGCTATTATTTGTTCTACCATGTTTCCCTATTGGAACTGTAACTGAAACGAGTCTTACTTAGTCCCCCTTTTTGTTGTAGGTTCTACTTTCCCTCTCCAAAACGTACATTTTTCAGATGTTCTGTGATGGTGTCACCACAAGTTTTTAAGCACAACTGAGTAAAAATCTGTCATTTGGTGAAACCTTTGTCACGCTACCTACGAAATTTATGAACAGAAAGTATCTGGAGTGTCTTCCTACCTCTAAATGAGGTGTAACTGCATTCACACTTTCCATATGCAAGGGTGTTTATTTCACTTTAAATGAACAATCATAGCTCTTGGGCCAAAGTAACAGTCCCAGATGAGCAACACCGTCGAGAAAATTAGAGGCGCTTTCTATTCTGTGCAAGGGAACCATGTTTAAAGGAACAGTTGCAAGACAGACATTTTTGGGCCAAGAGACACCACCCAGGGTTGCCAGTCCCTCCCCTGAACCCCTTTTCCCCCAGATATGAAACGATCGGGTCTATTTAATGATCAGGCACAGCGCAACAAGCTTAAAAGGGAAAAAGGATGAAAAGAAGGTGCTGGAAGAGTAAAAGGATCCTTAATAATTTCTACCACATAATGAGAGCGTACGCGTTTTCTCTGGGCAATGAATCACGTCCCCGATCCCTGCAGGGCGAGCGCTCGCTCTCTCCGGGTTTGCCGGGGGCAGCAGGGTCTCCAGCGGGGGGTGAAGGCAGAGAAGGAGGCGCAGCCCCGTCCCCCGGGACCCCGGCGGGCGAGGGGCCGCGGGCCGGCCCCCCCCATGGGCGTTGTCTGCGCCGAGCCGCCCTCGCCCCGCGCGGCCCGGCCGGGGGAGCGCCGTGCCCGGCCCGCACCGGCCCCGCGGAGCCGCGGGGGGCTCTTTGTGGGGCCCCCCGAGGCGGGGGCGGCTCCCCGGCCCCCCCCAGGACTCGCCCTTAGCGGCCGCCATTTTATTCCCGGCTCCTGCCGCCACCGCCCCCCGCCCGGGGCCCCGCCCCGGCCCGAGACACCCCCTCGCCCGGGCCCCCCATCCCCGGTTCCACCGGCCCCTCAGGGGCGCTCCCCGTCGCCATTTTGTGTGCGCCCCCTCCTCCGCCCCTGCCCCCCCTCCCCCGCCCAGCCGCCATTTTGTGGCCGCTCCCTCCCTTCCCTCTCCCCTCGGCCGTGCACGGCCCTCCCGGAGCCCGCGCGCTCACCATCGTAGCGCTCGGCCTGCTCAGCCAACTTGGCCTGATAGACGAGGTCCTCCCGATCGTCCATGTCCTACGGGCGGGGCGGCGGCGGGGCGGCGCGGGGCGGATGGCAGCCGATGGGTCCGGGGGGCTCGGCAGCTACCAGCTCGCTGCTCTCCGGGCAAATATGGCGGCAGCGCCTCCTCCCGCTGCATCCGGGCACTCCCGCGGGCGCGCGCATGCGCCCCGCCGCTGCCATGGCAACGGCGGCTCCCTGGCAACGGGCGGATGGGCGGGAGAGGGCGGGAGGAGGGATGAGGGAACCCGGGATGGCGCGGCCGGGAATGGCCCGCACGGAGCCGCCGCCACCCCGCCCGCTGGTGGCGGGGCCGTGTCCGACACGGAGCCGTGGCTGTGGGGCAGCGGGCCCGGCCCGCGGCCGGGCGGGGGACGCTCCAAGGGAGTGGCATTTCCCTTGGGGGTCTTTCTCTCAGTGATTCTGCTGCCCTCAAACGCTGACAATACAAATAGTACTGCCCCTCTGTGTTACAAATAGTGTACTCCAGTATTACACGTTATATATCTGTAATATGTATGTATATATACATATACGTATAATATATTTGTATATATATGTATATATAGTATATAGGTAATATACATACATATAGCATTACATATTAGTACAGTATTACATGTAGTATATATGTAATATAGACGTATATATGCATATGTATAACATATGTAATGTATCTCCATATATATATGGTATATATGTAATACACATGCAGTATTATGTGTATTATAGTCTGTATCGTATTACAAATGGAATTACCCCTCTCTGTGTATTTTTGTACGAATATCCACGTATGCCCCACACATGAAGGGGAACCTATGACCAAAAGGCAATCAATCAGACAGAGGTTTCTGCAGCATCTCCAGGGTGTTTGCTCAAGAAAAATATCACCCCCGATGCTTTGCCTGACATAGGACGTGGTAATTTCACCATTTTAAGGTGATAGAAAAAATAGAAACGAAAACGGAATGTGTCACAGATTCCTCACAGAGCGCTTCGGGAAAAAAAAGGAGCATACACTTAAATATGTGAGATAATGCCTCCATTTCTGACATCAGAATGGTTTTGGAGAACTAAAAGGGACTGTGCTTGGCTAGCACGAAGTTGATCTTCAAAGATGCCCATCCCTGGAAGTGTCCAAGGCCAGGTTGGATGGGGATTAGAGCAATCTGGGTTAGTGGAAGGTGTCCCTGCCCATGGCAGGGCATGGAACGAGATGAGCTTTAGAGTCACCATCACTCTGTGTTAATATAGTGAAATTTTGAGACTTGCAAGTCACCTCTGCACTTCGTAGGCCTTGACCATAAAAGCCCTATTTTTTAGCAACTTTAGAGGCTTAGTTTTGGAGGCAAGTTGTGCACAATAAATTAGATTTGGATCAATTTAGGAACTTTTCTGTGATCCTCATGCTCAACAGGTACCAAAGCTGTAGAGGTCAACAATATATATAAACCAGGATATTTATTTGTCAGAAGTGAGGTGCATGCTTGATACACTTGCTGAATAATAGCATATTGTCCAAATGCTTTAAATACTTGTGAATGCACTCATTACAGATGGCATGCCAATGTTCGGAAATCAGTCAGGGATTTGGCAGAGCATAAGGAATAAATAGTCTAATCCAGGGAAACACTCACAGCACAATTTGCTGATGAAATCCTTGCTTGTCCCTTGCACCCTCAACTTTCACATGAATTGATTCAGCTGCTACTGCAGCCAAAAAACATGGCTGGAAGGAGAGGGAATGGAAAAGGAAAATTAAGAATGGCCACACCCACAGCTCTATTTTTAGAGCACTGAATTAAAATATTCCAGCAACAGCTGATTGAGAACGACACCGAGTCAAAGTTTTGGCTATACTTTTATTTACTTCACGTACTATGAACATATACATTACATGCTACAAAAAAATAAAAAAAGACTTTTAACTGTCAAGAAAGTGGATAGTGTTATAATACAATGGCACATGTTTCATATTTTTCTTCAAACTGGTTTGGTTAGAATCCTTCCCCAAAACCATTAACAAAAATGAAGTGTTTTAAAATGATTAGAAATATTTTCATTATTAACAAATACAATTCAAACAGATTAACAAGATTTAACCAGGTCCAATATTAGTAAAAAGGCTGGGGTTTACCAAAATGAAATATATATTAAAAAAAAACAAACCATAGCAGCCAGTTGTACTTTTTAGTGTGATATAATGTGTAAATGCACCAGAAGAACACAGTGTAATCGAGCATTCTGCTTTCACGGTGTATTTCTAGAAATGATTATTCTAGTTCTAACACCTGCCTATGCACAAGAGACCAAAAAAAACACAGCCAAGTAGAGACAAAAGATTGTGACCAACATTCTTAGCAATGATTTTTTTGCACGCATAGGGGAGAAGGGAGGGAACAAATAGAAGAGGATAAACAAAGGCCACAAAAGGATTTAATCTACATGTTCATGAACATATGTTCTACCTATTTTCCTTTAAGAGCCTGACAAGTTGAAATGTCTATTTTGTCCAAATGCAAACATTTCTACCACCTATGAAACAAAACCACATTTTGGCTTAGAACTGAATAGTGGAAAACAGTTGCGTTAATGTGTCAGTTGGCTAAGAAAAACTGCTTGACAAGAACTTAGGGTTCTAGTGCAACAGCAGCTATTAAGACTCCTCTAGTTTCTTTATTTTGCTGTTTCAAAGCGTACAAATATTCGCAATTTATACGGTCTTAATAAAACCACATCTACGAAGTTTGCAGGGTATTCGCTAGTTAATTCGATCCGTGCCTTTCGTATTAAAAAGGCAAGATTTGCATAATAAAACCACCAGAAAAACGTTCTTTTGGTATCTTAAAACTTAACTCCTGAATGGAAAGGTACAAATATATGGGCTTTCATTAACTGCAGTTGGGAAAAATACTTCAGAACAGCGTTACTCTAAGAACACACCGTTCCTTATGTCTCCTTCGCAATACAGGAAGAAAAATATAAGCGTATATGGGCAACTGAACAACTCAATATTAAGCCTGTTATTTAGAGAGCAGCTACTGAACCAAATAAACCCAGTTATAGTAAATATCAAGGTCAGAGGAAAAATACAAATTAGCCTTAAACAGACCGATGAGTTACAGAGCCTAGAGTTAGTTTGTCATTTCTTTTCCCCCCAAGTGAATTTTGTAGTGAGCTAGAAGAGATCCCACAATCGCTGGCACATCACCCTAACCAGAACAGCAACCCAAGCTGGGACAGGGCTGCGACTCCTTCGTTTCCACTCCCACACCACTGTCCCAGCTGTCGGTTCTCTGACAACCCTCAGCAGCGCTCACGAGACTGGTGACGGACAGGCGTGATTAACGTACGTCGGCGTCAGCGCACACAACTCGCGAGTGCCCACGGCCTGAACGTTAGTCAGACTCGCTGATGGACTAGTTCTGAAGTAAAACGACTAGTACTTAAATACAACAGAAATATTATAACTTCCAGCATGTTACAGAGTTCTGAGGTAAAGTGTTACCGGCATTGTTGTACGGGTCGGTGCAGTGCAGCAAAGGCCTTTGCGGCGTGTGCCACCAATGAGCCACTCGAGTCACACGGTTTGGAGCAACCCAAACCAGCATTTCCCGTTTGATACTGTTTAGAAAAACCCTTCTGTATGGATTACACTGTAGTCAGAAAGTTACAAAATTTAGTTTGGTCACCAGAGTGCTGTGCTTGGAAAACAACCCAGGGTACGGGCAAGGGATAGTTACTTCAGTGTTTAATTTCAGTTTACAAAACTTACTGAATCCATTCTGATTTATATTAGAGAAAACCAGATAATTAGAAGAACAGACTACAGAAACAACCACCAAGCAGTGCATAATACTGCCTATTCAATGCACTGATTTTCATTATGAGCTAGGAAGCCATATTTACTCTATTATGCCTTTTGAGAATCAGTCCAGAAGCACACAATTATTTTCCATTAGTTTATTAAAAATAAAATCCTCATGAATTCACTATCAAATATTTTACAGATGGGAATCAAACCAGAAGAGTCCCCAGAGTAACTTTATAATAAAAGTAATATTTGGTTTGTCAGTTCACCATGTTTGACACCGATTTGTACTGTAACAGTATTGTACAACAGGAGTATCCAAGAATTCTAGAAACATTAAACTAGCCCTACATAATTTAATTTTACTGGAAAGCAGTGTCAATATTTTAGTATATTTAGTGAATCAAACACTGCTTTAAAGCTACGTATTAAAGTGCTACGCACGTATTTTTCAGCACTGATATGGACGTTTACACTTCTATAAGCCTTGTATTTGTGGATAAAAAGAGATATTTGTGTGTTAATAAAAAAATCTTAATTTAATATCAGCTGCTACGTTTGAAGCATCAACAGTACTGAAGAAATCAATCTAGTGTCCACAAACTTCTAGAATTCTGAGGTTGATTTGATCTGTCATTTACCATTAAAATGGTAAGAATGCGTAAGTCGTAAGGGCTGTCCCCAACAGCGCTACATAAATGTGTACTGTGCATAGTTAACTGACCATGCAGAGTACTGTATAGCCTTTCTAGGACAGAGAACTCGGGATGGAAAAAAAACCACGGAGAAAGCTCCAGGATAAATTGGTGAAATTTCTATCTGTGTATTGAATTGTCTACGGTTGATGTTCATTGCCTGAGGAAGAAGCAACATAAGCAATGGGACCGGAGAGAGCTATAAATGTCATCTGAACATCTACAGTCCTGCTCTCCCCGGCTGCTGCTGCTGGCAAGGTCCAGTCTGCCGTGCACGTGGACATAAGCAGGCATTACAACCTAGAATCGTGGACTAGTTCTGCCACTTGACACGCGAGTTATCTACTGTCGTACCCTGAATTACATGACCCTCGATTAAGGAATGGTGGTGTTCAGTCCCAGGGGTTTGCAGGTTACCAGAATGCTTATCCAAGCAATTCCGCTTTCAATCGGTCGGAACAGAGTCTTGATGGCGTCTGCAATAAAAACAAGTTGAGATTGTTCCCATCTGTAAGCGCAACTGCTGAGCCACACTCAGCTGAAGTCCTCGTCGGGATTCTGTTGATCCAGCAGACGCACATGTGTGAATGGAAAGTGACCACGTCTGCCATTACATTCTCCTTCCCACTGGCCACTCATGTTAATCTTTGTGACCTTCACGAGCTCACCGACCTGCGGGGCAAGAAATAAACACGTGTTACGAACCATAAATGCTGGGAGGAGCCGCCAGCCCTCCCCGCCGGTGTGTCCCCAAGTGCACCAGACACACGTCTACACAAAGCAGTCCTGACCATTCCTGAGACACCAGCCTGACCCCCCTGTCATTCACTCCTGAAGAAAGTACAGAGAGAAAAAGGCATGCCTAGGTTAGGTGAGAACTACCTGAAGAGCCAGCAATCCAATATCAATCTCTCAGAGCACTCCTGGGACCTGCCACCAGGTGCCATCCGAATAAACGTGCCTGGCAGGACCGACAGAGGCTGGCATGGTGCTGGTTCTCCACTGAGAACATCACCAAGGCAGGCTGGACCAAGTGAATCCTAACCTGGGAGCTAAACAGCTCCTTGGTTTTGAAATTCCACTTCTCAGGTGTTACTAAAAAGGCTCTGGATAAGTGGTGGATCTCTCTCCACAGGCTATAAACCACCGAGAGAATGTGCAGGTGTGTAAGCTCTTACACACCTTACATGCCCTTACTCTGGGCATCCTCAAACAGCCACCACCAGAGGCAAGGCCAGATGACATTTCACTCTTGCCCACCACAGATTTCTCACAGAAATAAATCTCACTGAACCACAGAATTGTTTAGGCTGGAAAAGATCTTGAGGATCAGAGTCCAACCATTCACTCAGCACTGCCAATTCCACCACTCACAGAAATATTAAAGAGAACTGATGCTCTCTCCCTCTGGGACCTGATTTTTTTTGGCTGGAAAAATGAAAGAATGGTTGCTATGGACCAACACAACTAGAACATATTGTTTCAAAGTCTCTGGTTTTAACAGTGCACACTACATAAAAGCCCAGCAATATATCTCCTATTCTCAGCTCCACCCTGATATTCTCAGCACCAATTCTAAAGGCTGACAAAGGGTCAAACTGCACAGCAGTCGCTTCCCCAAGGCAGTGCAGTCAGCTCTAGGTTTGATCAGTCCCCAAACTCTGTTGCATCTTGAAGGGTACTTTAAATAGCACTTATACAAGCTAAGAAAGCACAATTTACATCGTAAAGACTCTGGAGAGTTAATAAATGCAACCCTCAAAAGCTGTCTACCCATTTCTATCCCTCTGTAAATTTTATCAATAACATTATTTACAAGTAACAACCAATGGTTTTTAGAATTCTTTAGAGAGAGGATGTTTTTGGGGACATATACTCTTCTTTCATTTATACTGTAAGTAAACTCTGAAGGCAAGGCCAAAGGCCTCACTGCATTTAATCCAGAAATTCAGTGCATATACAGTTACTGGTTTACACAGATGCTCTTCGCTGTGTTCCAAATCCATCCAAACTGCAGCTCACTATTCTCCTTTCCCAGGCAGAGAACGAAGAACACGGAAAACAATTTAAGATGTTACCCATCTCCATTAACTGCACAGGTTTTAATCACTTGCAATCTTTTGCCAGAACAGCTTTTAACAGTTCATAAATTCAAACCACTTCATGGACATTTAATTAAGCTCCCCACACCTCTCATGATTACTTATCTGGTAATGAGAGGCCCACTGGGACGCTCGCTGTAGCTTTATTTTTTCCTTTTGTAATCATTAGTATAGACATTTTAATGAATCATATTTTGAAGAAAATCCTCTTATGTATTTGCTACAGGCAAAAAGGAAGCCCTTCCTCGACTACTGAACACAAGTTTCAGCTCTTGAGGAATTTAATCACGCAGTTTGTATAATTCTAGTGCTGCTAATAACCACTGGGGGGTTGTACCAATAAAAATACTCTGCTGACCAAAACAATACATCAGCTCTAATTTAACAAGGAGGAGATTAAATGTGACAATACTAGAACCGGAAAATCTTATTTCCTAATCACGACCATTACAAGAACAATGTCCTAGATAATTTTAAACTCTTCAGACCTGGATATAACCTATGCCTGAGCCTCCAACACAACAGTATTTAACCTCCAACCCACTAGGAAGGAAGGAACATAAGCTGCACTTGAGTTTGCTGTCTGCAACGTGTTTTTCTTAGACAGCTCTTGTTGACTATCACACCCTGATTCATGTTCATACAGAGTTTATCTTGGACACCGTACAATCAACTCACCTGCAAAAGGTGGGTTCAACACTGCAATGGCAGTGAGTTACAGTATGGGATGCTTGTGACACTCCCTCCCTCCCAGAAGCATCCTGTAGCTGCTTTTTGCTTTTCAGGGGTGTTTCAGGGTCACTGCAGTCAAGGGACACCCATTTATGAATTCTCCTTACTATAAGAAGCTACACAGGAAATCTGCATTTCAGGGATCGTAAAAAGAGGAAAGACCTCTGAGATAAAATGTTCCTTTTTTAACACTGCAGTAATTTCGTTTAACAACCACTCTGATGCAAGTTTTCATTCACATTTCAGCTATATATATATATATCTTCCCACTTCATTCTTAAATATATATCTTTACACCTATCAAAGCAGGGCTGACTTTAAGTGAGCATGGATCATTTCAAAATGCTGGCTTAATAAAGTGACTCCATTAGCTCCTCAACAACTTACAGATCTTTCTAGATCTGCTTGAAAACTCTGCCTATTAAGCTGTAGTTCAAACACTGTCCTGAAAACAACACAGAGAACTTTTCAAAAAATGACCCATCATTGCAAGTGCTGAAATTTTAAAACATTTAGATTAGAAGTGGGTGTTCTCTTTGAATTGCCCTCACTTTTAGCATCGACTTATGGTATCATTAGTCCATAATGCATCATCCCACCAAGCACAGCACCTCAGGAACAACACTGTACCCTGCTAGAAAGCCAGGTTTGTCTCAGTCTTCATCAGAAGTTTTAAAACTAAATATACCCCATATGCTTCAAAGCAAAACTGAAGGTTCAAGTGAAGACTTCTGTATGCTGAGGTTTTATTCCAAGTACTCCTCTTTGGTGAGGTCAAGCTGGCAGAGTTCTGCTACTGTTATAAAGAAAAAAAATAAATCGATCGATCTCAGAGTCATTCACCAAACAGATCTTCCCTTTTTTTCTACTCTATTTTCTCTTAAAATAGACTGACAACTCCTTGAATAGGTCCAGTTACATGCAAAACAAATGTTAACTTCTCCTGCTGAATCTTTTTTTTTTTTCCATAATACAGCACAGACTTTATTAGAACATCGCCTGCTCTGATCCTCCTTCCTTGAGCTCTTCAAAAGCATGTCAGTCTTAAAATAACAGAGCAGCACAGATATTCTGTTTGCAGTTTGGGCAAAAACTGTTTGATGTTAAGAATCTATTTTTCTAAGAGAAACAGTGGGATCCACCCCCACCCACTGAATATTGCCAGATTTGAGGATAAGAGTTTTCATTTGGAAAGAATCCCACTTGCTGTATTTATAAAGAGGTCTGGGCAAAAATGGACTGATAAGATTTACATAATGCTTTCTACTAAGTTATCTAAGAAAGAGATCTCTAAATAAACAGGGAAGGAACACCATGAAGTGAAAGGGAATGTGAAAAAAGGAGACAACAAGAAACAGTACTTTGATAGACAGGATGAAGAAAAATTTGGGAGAAAACGAAGTGCATATTGCTTTTTTTTTTCCTGTACAGACATTGAAAGCAACTCAGTAACATTGTGATTGGAAGTGATAAAAGCTGCAAAGGAGCTCTGAAGGACACCAGGAGCAGTGATAAATGGCTCATGCTCTAAAACTAAATTTCCCCAGTATTATACACAGGATAAAGAACCACCACTAGCACTGCGTTTCTTCAGTGCAGAGGTGTAGCAAGACAGGAAAGCGCCACCCTAAATCAACAAATTCTACATTCAACTGGTAAGTACTTAAGCAAGTTTATAAGGCCCACAGAGGCCAGTGTTGGGCACCAGAAATCTTATGTTGTCCCAAAGATGAGCTGAGCTGACACTTCCCAGCTCCCCCTTCCCAAACACTTCAGCTGTCCAGCCTGTTACCACCAGTTAGTAAAGTTACTAATGGTGTCAGGCAGGCCAGAGGAGAGAGACCTTCTCCACAGCTGCTCTTCCTAAAGCACAGCAACTGGAGAGATCATGTGAGTTTTGGAGAAGAGGATTGAGCGAACACAAGATCAGTCACAGCACTCACAAGCTGTTCCTCAGCCTGTAAAGGATTTCCTTTCGCTCTAAGTTTCTTATGATGGCCTGGATTTACCAGCATTTTCTCACTCTCCCCGTTTCCCTCCACACTCCCAAACTCTGCACAGGGCAGTGTTGTGGGGTTCTGCTTTTTAAAGTGTAAAGTTAAGGCTTGAGAGAACGTTAGCGGCACACTGATAAATCATAGCAAAATAATGTTATAAAATTAATAGCAAAATCCAGAAAGAAACCCAAAAGGTTTTGATAAATATGCCACAACATAATACCCAGAGGCTCAAAAAATATGTAATATCTGGTAATTACAACAGTCTGCAATGCCATTCAGGAGTATTCCCAAGCTCCAGGAGGTGGCTGGGTGGAGAGAGCAAGAAAAACAGGGAACAAGACAGTATTTTAGGCTGTGGTAAAGCACAAAGGGTAAAAATCTTCACATTTCCCTAAAATCTGATGAGTTGGCATAAATTTCTACCCATGCTTCCCAACGCAGAAATAATCAGATACATAACAGAACGTAGAGTAACTCAGAGTGTATTTACACTGCTCCCCCAGATAAATGTTTACCTACGATGGGAAAAAACGTCACATCTGCCAGGCTATCCATCAATTCTCCATCTGCAGAATGTGCTGCACTTGCCAGTTCTGTACTACACACACACACCTACAGCTGCCAAATCACTGGAGTCCTGAAGTGCCTTTTGGGCTGTGCACAATCACACCAAGTATGTGAGAGTGAAGAGGAGACGCTCTGACTCAGCACAGAAACTGTTTTCTCCCAAGTACTTAAAATGTTATATAAACAGGAAGTCAATTAGGTATCAGGAAATTCCAGAGCCTCTAGCTCAAAGAAAGCCTAGATTAAAGGATACAATTTACATATCCTAAGGCAAAGGTCTGCCACTGGGAGTACCTTAGTATCAATTTCCTCAACTTGAGAGAGAATTATCTGATGTGGAGAGATAGAGCACTCTGGTCATCTTTTTGAGAGGAAAAAGAAAAAAAATCAAAAAGGGCCTGTACTTGATCATGTCAGGAAGTGAATCAACCTGAGGGAAACTCCTTGCTTTATTACAAATCCTGCTCCATCAATCACTGCCTTATGCAAGACCTCCCTAATCAATTGTAAAACACTCCTGCTTCACAACCTAGACCCAAAGTAATCTGCTTTAGGTGAAGATATTACACCAAAACCCTAGGTGTGATCATCGTCATCCCAGCCTGGGTAACTTCAAAACGATTATCAATGTTTGCACTGATTGCTTTAAAACTGCTGACAGACTGGGGGGGGGGAAAAACCCAACACAACACAAGCCAACAAACAACCCAGCACACCTTGTACACGCTGGTGAGGCACAGGACAGCAAACACAGGTTCAGACACACAACTCAGGAACTCTCCCTCCCCCCTAAAATAAACACTTGGGAAGTGAAAACACGGATGGGGAAACACTTATGTTAGTGATGGCTGACAAAGACACAATACTGGTTCAGTAACCTAAACATGCTGTAATAATCAACAATAATCTAATCTACAAGTGACTAAAGTCACTCATTAAAAAAAAAAAAAAAAAGCCTTTATCTATAACTTAGTAACCGTGACATAAAACCAGCATTACAACGCTTTTCCCTTTCTTATTCCTACAGAGCTATCAACGTGATCGAAAGGGAAATCCCTTGAACAGATCTCTTCCTTCTAAGTTTTGCCCATTATGTACCTCCAAAGCCAAGGCTGTCTTGTCGTAGGCATTAGGGACTCGCTTCTGGATAACCCGGGCATAAATAGGGCCATTCTGAAGGTTAGGGAGCGGAGTGTTGATGCTGGGCTGGGCATAGGGCCCTGGCTCCGGCCCACCCAGTGGTTGTGGGTGGGAACTATCCTGGTTACCTCCAATCAGAGTAGGGACTGAAGCAGAGGAAGGTCTATACTTCTCGACGTAAGGAACGGGTATCATTCCCCTCTTCCCTTCGCTGTCTTCTGCATTCCACCACTGCTCTTCAGGCTTATCCCAGATTTTCAGTATGTCTCCTTTCTTAAATGGAAGATCTTCCTCATCGTTTCCATTAAAGTCAAAGAGAGCTCGCACATACTCGGCCTCCTCCTGCCTGAGGATAACGCCACTATTCTGCCTGGACCGGGGGATGGGTTCTATCAAGGTTGTAGTGTCCAAATAGTGTATTTTGTAGAATTCCAGTAAAGATGGCAAAGAATCAAACTCTTGGTCACCTATTCGAAATCTGGTGGGGTTCGACCCTGAAAAAAGAAGGCAACATGTCAAAGAGAGCATACAAGAGTTAAAATTGTAATTAAACATTTACAGAGAAGCATTTCTACAGCAAATTTGGTACCTTTACCTCAGCATTCATCATGTTCAGCTTTTAGAGTATTTTTAATCTCAGACAGCACTACTGTGATCATGAGGAAGGAGTTTGGTTTTAAAAGATTTTTTCAAAGAAGGAAAAGAGTAATTGTTTGGCACTGCCAAACTTCCTGAATTAGGATAAAAATATCTTGGTTTCTTTCCACGTTATATGGACCCAAGAGATGAAAATGTTCAGTGCATCTTTCTCAGGAGCCTGTACCATTTTCAGTAACACATAACACCCTTTTTCCTGTTCTATACTCTAAATATAGGAAGTCAATGAAATTTCAGTACAATTTCAAGGAAATTATTTCTTTTTAAACTCTCTCTTGCTGATCAGATTTATTTCCAAAGGACAACACTGCAATAATGGCTATTTACCTGGTGTAATATACCTTGGGTTAAAGGCATGGACACTACGGAAAACTGCTTAGCACAGCAGCAAAAAAGTGATGTGAATGAGCAAATGAAGTTATTTTTCATTTTGATAAAAAGTACCATTAAAGAAAATGATCTACATTTTATGCAATGCAAAGCACCACCATATATTTTCATAATAGGTTATGACTCAGCCTTTTAATCTCAGATCTTGCAGTTTCTTTGCCATGTTTGTCAGACAGAGCCTAAGCTATAAATCCAAACCTCAACTACACCGAAATGCAGATGATGTTCATATTCAAGCCATCACAGGCACCGAAGTGCAGAGTATCCATTTCAATTTTCAATCAGTGTCCTGTGCTTTTTTTTTTTCCATTTTATGTTCTTCAGCCGGGGAAAAAAGCACACACATGATGTTCTATTTCCACCATACCCTGTGCAGTCAGTTATGGGAAGAATCGTGGAAGGCTGGGGGAGGGCAGAGGAGATGAAAAGATTTATGCTTTAATGAGTAACTCTTTTAGCTAGAAAGAGATGCTTACTTTGCAAGTCTGTTTTCTCTGCAGGGAATATCTAACAGTTCCGAGACTTAGCTCTGGAGTACAAAGCAAACAGAATCCTTCAAACTGTCACCGATCCAAACCCCCCTTCAAAGTAGCACTGTCAGCATGGAAAGCTGATGTTACAACAAGCTCTTTCAAGAGAGCAAAAAGGGGTTGCAGCAGAGAAAAGGGCAGATTCAATAAGCTCAACACAGACAAACACCCGATAAATAAGTTTTGAAGTACCCTGAAGGAACATAAACATTAGTGAAGCTGGTTACAGGAAACTCCAAGCAGCAGGACTAAGCCATCGGAAAATGCACATTTGCATGCGTTAACAGCCCTGAAAGGCTCTCAAAAGGAATGAATACAAACACATCGAGCCAAAAAACAAAAGCAATATCCTCAAAAAATTGTAAAAACCGAAAGACAAACTGGCATCACCAAGAGATAAGGAAGTTAATGTAATTATCAGTACGAAATATGAACCCAGCACGGGAAGAGACATAAGATTCCATCTTATTCTCCCAAACTGTTATGCTGAGAAGTTGCAAAACTCTCAACTTTTGTTGCTGAGATGTGACTTACAGCTGTAGACTTTGCCAGAACTCTGGAATTTCATCCCAGTGGCACTTCTTAGCTCAGTGGTCTTACAGGAGATGACTTCTAGCTGGACAGGCAGCATCCCTACACCACTTCCAAACAGCTGAAGTTCACTCCATCGGGGTATGATGTGATCTGGGAATGCTGCACTTCCTCCAGCTTTGGAAGTGGGAAACCAAGCTTGTAACTAATGGTAAAGGCATCAAGTTTCAGACCTGCCTGGTGACAGAAACATGGGCATCTATCTCCTACTACTTTAGCTGTGAACCTTTAAGGGTCAAGGCTTACAGGGACACTTAGGTTAAAAGAAAAAGTCATAGAAACTTTAAGACCAGGGCAGCAGAGCACTTGGAATTCACAGGGAGAAGACTGAATCCCAGGGAAGTTCACTGACACAGAACTTATTTCACATGACAAAAATATAGAACCTGACACTGTAATTTACTTTTGTAAAAGCTGCTACAAGCCGAGTCAGTCAGGAGGCTGAGCTCTGTCTCCAGCAACAAAAGAATTCCAAGAAAAATCTCACAAGTGGCAGGGAACAAGCAGCTCATCAGTAACACTCATCAGCCTTGTCAGCACCAACAATCATCACCAGGATGAACAAGGTATTTTGGAGTGTCTTTTTTTTCCCTTTGGAACAGGTTCACCCTCCTCAATTAATGCACAACAGCCTGAAGTAGCTGCCAAATGTACCTGAATACAAGTTGGACTTTAAGAAGGAAAGTCCACTGGAACATTATGTACAGGGAAGGAGCGACTGAAATCACTGCACTGTATCCTGGAAAATCATACTCTAAAAGGCATTTGGCACAACTGAAGTACAGCCAGAGAACACAGACACTCCAAATTCAAGGATCAGAGAGACAAATGCACTCCTTGAAGGGACAAACAGACAAGCATCAGAAAGGAGAGACGTTTTCTTCTCAAAGAACATTGCCAGAACACCACCTGCACTGCTGATGCTTTTGTATTAAAAAAAATGTAAGGCAGCTACAAAAGGCTGAGACCTCTTTGCAACAAGAAATCTACAGGCTTAATCCAAATTAATTACCAAAGAATACAAAGACAGCAACCTTGTAATTGTCTGGAGAATTTAAGCAAAGACCTCTGAAATTCAGCTAAAAGAGGCATAAAAAGGAAAAAATGGTTCAAGGTCACAGTTGGTAAAATGTAGGTTGGAAATAAAATACAAATCCACCTTGCCAAGGAAATTATAAACTTCCCATTAGTTTAAGTCTTGTGTGGATACTCTTGCTCAGCTACAAGGTAAGGAGCTAAATGATGCTCACATGTAACACAGAAATAATTCTACTCACTAAGGTTTCCAAGTTTTGCCATTTTCTGACATAATGAAATTCAAAGATTAACAGATTTCAGGCTCAGAGGAATTCTTCAGCTCCTTGGCTGAACTGCAACACTGCTCGTACCTGTAGGCCAATGGAATAATTAAGGCAAGATCTACCACAAGAAAGTTACAGCAACAAGGCAAGAGGGTTTTTCTTGAGAATCAGAGCAGTTTTCCTTCATGATCCTGGGACACAGTTTTCTTGAAGGCACGAGGCTGAGCAGCATATTGTCCCCATCTTCTGAGGGCTCTCAGGAAGAGCACGAGGCGTGGAAAGGTAAGTCCAGCTCCTGGAGGAACTTTAGTCACTTCCTATGAAAGCTGGACAAAAGGAGGACTAAAAATCATCCTCCGTCCTCCACAGCCCTGCAGAGCTGAAGGAAGGAGAGCTGCTCAGTGTGCACCTCTAGCTCTGCTCTGCTGGGTAAGGTCACTCCTTGGAGTGAGAAGCACAAAGGGCTGAGTATCATCTTTCTTACTTACTCCATCCTGCTCCATCTCCACTAAGATTAACCTGACTCCTGCCATCCCAGCGTGTCAGAACAGATAATGAAACCCCTGCTCTCAGAAAGGCCAAGAAAGAGTTAAAATCCAAAGTGTTCCAGAATTAAAGAAAGCTTCAAACCTGGACCCTGTCTGTTCTCTGTTTATGATGCACATTCTCTCCTGACACACTTTGGAACTGTGTTGGCTTCATGTCAATCTGGAAAAGATTGGTTATATATGTTTTAAATACTGTACAGACACTGGGGAATTAAGGGGGTAAAACACCCAATATTCTATTGCCTGAGAGTGTGGGCAGATGGTGTAACCACAGAGCAACTTCTCACTTTCTCACACATCTCAGGGGTTTTACATTTCTCTCTTCACTCCAATTAATTGTTAGTGTCACTAGGGAGTTTTCTCTTTATTCCCAAGTTTTGGAAAGCTTTTCCTTTCAGTGCAGGGAACACCTCGCAGAAACACAGGCTTTCATGTTTGCTTTTAGACCTAGTCTTTAAAGGTGGTCCCCTTTCCCGACTTATAAAGAGTGTTTTGGGCCAGAAAAGCTGTTCTTACCACCCAGGCACTGAGACACAGGCTCTCATTCCAAGGCAAGGTTTCTCCCCGGAGCACATGGGAACCGTGCTCTGAAGGCACCGCATTCCAGCCTGTGTGGTTCCCCCACCCCCACAGGGACACCTTTTTTCCTCGTTCTTAAGTACCTTCCTACTCCTGCTGAGCAAAACAAACACGTACCATGAACGCCCTATGAAAACACAGGAGCCCATTGAGTGGCTCCCGGCAGAGCTCTGAGCACACCGGGACACACCAGGACTCACAGACTCACTTCTGCAGGATGAAGAACAGCAGATGTCTAATGGGGGCACTTCCCAAGCTTCCACTAGTTTTGCATTTAAATACATCTTGATTTCAATATAAAAAAAGAAAGAAAACCAAAGCCCAGCCCAAACCTAACCCCCAAAACCCCAAGTGTCAGAGCTAAACCACACTGTTCACCCACACCTAAAGCCATTCCAACACAGAGTGTGGAATATTATCCTGGGGGTGTGGGTATCATCCTGTAAGGATTCTATGACTCCAGGAAGTACAGTCACAATGGAAGTGACTTAGAAGCCTAAGTGAAGCATCATGTTCTCCAAATCCCAGTGAAAACACCAGTCTCTGCACTACATCTGTCCCACCTCACACAAATTTTACTACCCTGTAAGGTTTCTGTTTCCATAATGTTGGACTCTTAATAGAAAGCATGTCTTTCTTTGGGCATTTCAGGCATTTTGTTTTAGTGCATATCACACATTTTTATCCCAAACCCGCACGTCAAATTGCAAACACATGATGTGTTTAGTATTTCTTCTATTGTCTGTTCCCCTGCTAATGCCTGCATGGAGCACTTTGTATTGTTTGCGATTTCTTCAGCCCGTGACTGTGATATTTCATCACAAATTATACCCTAATTCTCATTCAGCTGTTAATCTCCATCTCCAGTGGAAACACAGTGTTCTTCTTTCTCATAATTCAGTGATTTCTCCTATTTTTTCAACAGCCTTACAGCATTTCAGGAAGAAATAAAAAGTTCTGGTTCATTTTTCTGTTGATTTGTTTTTCCTTACGATGAAAAGTCACCTGCAAGAAGTTAAAAACTGCAGCATCAGGCAAAAGGCGCATTTAACAAAAAGTTCAGAAGTTTATTTTATACTTTGGAAATGGAAGAAAGTATCGTGTATTTGTGACATCATGACTTTTAATATCAGGGAAGCCAAAGCTCCTCATCTCATCCACTCTGCACTGAGGCTTCCCCAAGCCCAAAAAGGGTGTCAGAGCACTCAAGAATTTCACAAACACTGAGACCAACAAAAATCAACCCAAGGACTCGACCAGGCATATTCAGATTTCCCACTGAGACCTGTGTGTTTGCCAACCAATAAACTGCACCATAATAAACCAAATAGAATTGTTTTTCCTAATGACCACAATAAGCAAGCAGGACAATTTGCAAACATTCACCTCTTTTTCCTGCACTGGTTTCCCTATCCAAACATGAAATTGTGTTCAATCTGCTACCAAAAGTTTTCATCTCCCTCCCACTGCAGAACATCCCCACCCCTACTTTTTATTGAAAGAACACTTAATTACACTCACAGTGTAATTTAATATACACCCTACCAGCACCTTCTTGGGTTTAGTGTGAAAAGACAGCAGTATCAGCACGGAGGCTTGATTTAGTTAAAGTTACTAAAACCAGTGTAGGAGTGTCTGTAGGGCAAGAGGACAAATAGAAAGGAGACCACCTAAAACATAATTATACTTTTTAAGTTACATTAAGCCTACCGTGCCACCACCTTACACAGCTACTCTTTTAAAATAGGTAAACATTTAAAACAACAGAATTACAAGGTATTTAGTGATTTTGACCAAACTCCACGATGTTTCAGCACCTATAACCTAAGTCAACTCATAGAATGTCACAAAATGAGCTTAAGGATGTAACACAATAAAAGATGTGTTGTTCAGGACGGCTGTACTGAAGTGATACCATAAAAACATGGAAACACTGTTTTGCCAGAGATGAGCTGCTCCCCACAAATCAACTGCTCAGAACTGACAGCCACAATCCAGTGTTTTTCACCACCACTGTCCTTAAAGTCCTACTGGGCTGATTCCACAACAGACCACCCTGGTAACTTACTCTGCCCTACACAACACCAGCCACCCACGGCAGCAATTACTGCACCAAACCTCTGCAAGAGAACTGTCTGCACAGACGTGAGACAATCCACCCCATTCTGTGGCAAACCATCTCACTGCCCACAGCAGCAGTAATGACTTACACTTGACTTCCACCCGCATTCAGCCACTTCTGCCTGTGGAGCTTTGTGACTTGAGCGCACTCTGCACTCTTTCCAATCTTGGTCTCTCATTCCAACCACAGAACAACATCAGAAGTGACTGTCCCTGTAGAAATTTATATCCTGTTTACTTTCTGCCAAATAAGTTCACCAAATCTCTTTACTATACTTCAAAACCAGTCCAGTGGCTCCTTGGTGAGATGCCAGCAACAGACCCACATCATTTTGCAAGCGCTGATAGCCAAACTGGAGCAGTTGCACTACCAGCTCCAGTAATTCCCACAGGAGGGATATTGCAGGTTCTCACACATCCAAGGACTCTGCTTTGCTGGGGGCTCACTTAGTTGCACTAAACAACAGAAACGCTGCCTCTCACGACGCAGTTTCCCCCCGCCCCGACACCACCAGTACCTTGTGCTCTGTGTTACACTTAAACACGTTTTCATATTAGATGCTCGGCTGAGGAGAAATAACATCAAACTTCCCCCTCCAAGGGCGCAAAAAAACCCCACCCTGAATTTCGCATCTGATTTAAAGCAACAATTGCCACTACGCCCCCCGAGCAGTGCCCGCTCCTTAAACCGCCCGCTCGGAGCTCAGCCCTCCGCCGGCCTGACAGCGCAGCGCTGCCGTGTCAGGAGGCAGACCCCGGGATGACACTTGCACGGGACCCTCTCCCGGCCGGGCTGACGCGCAAACCCCGCGGGTTCTCTCTCTCTCTCGTTCACCGCTCCGGTAAAACAAAGGCGGCGGGAGGCTGGAGCCGCAGGCTCTCCCCGGCTCCGGGACCGCGTTTCCATGCGGCGCCGGGAGGGCAGGTGCGGGCGGGCGGCTCAGCCCCAGCTGCGGAAACGCGGCTGAAATTCCGCCACAAAGCGCCCCGCGCCTTCCAACGCCGCCCGGGCGCCGAGCGGAGCCGCCCCGGCTGCCCTGCCCGGGGGCTGGGGAAGCCTCGCCAGCCCTTTGGGGGGGGGGGGGGTCCCTCCCCCGGGGCCCCGGGGCCCTCGCCGCCGGCCCGCCGGGCTCCCGCCGGCCCCAGGCTGTTGACGATGTAGTGCGAGACGCGGGAGCTCTCGGACACCGACAGCACGAAGTCGCCGGGGATGGTGCCGGAGTCGCGCACCAGGAAGGTGCCGTGGCGCTGCCCCTGCAGCAGCGACACGGCCTCGGCGCGGCTCAGCCGCCCCCAGTACCAGCTGCCGCGGTCCTCGGAGTCGAACTGCCCGGCCATGGGGGCCGCGCTCCTCCCCCGCCCGCGGCCGCCGCCGCCCGCGGAGCCGCTTCAAAATGGCGGCCCCGGCCCTGACCTCACCTACCGGACGTGACCGCGCGCGGGGGCGTGACGTCATCTCCCCGCGCGGGCGGGAGGGGTTCGGCCGTGAGGGCGGGTGGGGAGCGGAGGCGGGAACGGGAACGGGAACGGGCGGGCACCGTTCGGAGCCGCCGAACCACGGGCTCGGCTCGGGAAAGACCTCTGAGAGCGTCCAGCCCCACCTGTGGCCGATCGCCATCATGAGTGCCGTGCCCGGTCTTTCCTTACCGTCAGGGACGGTGACTCCACCACCTCCCTGGGCAGACCTTCCCAATATCTAACCGCTCTTTCTGTGAAGAAATTCTTCCTGATGTCCAACCTGAACCTCCCCTGGCACGGCTTAAGACTCTGTCCTATCTCCACCCTCCTGTCAGGGAGTTGAAGAGAGAGAGAAGGTCCCTTCTGACCTCCTTTTCTCCAGGCTGAGCCCCCCCAGCCTCTCCTGCTGCTCCAGACCCTTCCCAAGCTCCGTTCCACGCTCCAGCCTCTCAGTGTCTTTCTTGTTGTGAGGGGCCCAAAAGTGACCCCAAGATATGAGGTGCCTCAGCAGCGCCCAGCACAGGGGGATAATCACAGCCCTGGTCCTGCTGGCCACACCGTTTCTTGCTCTGTGGGTGCCCCAGCAAGGGCTGACCACAACTGGAGGGGTCCACTCTGGGTATTTGGGAGCAGCAGGGATCACCCCCAGCACCAGCCTCTCCTCACACCTTCCCAGTGCTCCCACACGGCTCCGCCGTGGCAGGAGGAGGGTGCGGGCCCTGAGGGGAAGCCTTATGAGGAGTGACTGAGGTCACTTGGTCTGTTCAGCCTTGAGAAGAAGAGACTGACGGGAGGCCTCATCAGGGCCTGCAGCTTCCTCACAAGGTGCAGAGGAGGGGCAGGTACCGATCTCTGCTCTCTATGGGCAGTGACAGGACCCAAGGGAGCAGCTGGAGCTGTGCCAGGGCGGTTTAGGTTGGATATCAGGAAACGGTTCTTCCCCCAGAATGTGGCTGGACACTCAAACAGGCTCCCCGGGGCAGTGGTCACAGCACCAAGGCTGACAGAGCTCAAGGAACACTTGGACAACGTTGTCAGGCATTCCTGTAGCTGTCCCGTGCAGGGCCAGGAGTTGGACTCGATGATCCTTGTGGGTATCTCTTCCAACTCAGGATATTCTGTGATCCCGCATGTTAAAGGCTGCAGCTCGCTGTGTGTTTTCCTTCAGGGCTGTGCCAGCAGTTCCTGCCCTCATCCTCCCTGCCAGCCACATATTCCTACGCCACGGCTGTGCCAGCACAGCTGTTTTCATGGCACTACCTGCTGAATTGGGCCAACGAGCTGTTCTGGGTTAAAAATAGCCCTGCAAAAGAAAAAGTTGAATTTCATTCAGGACATCTGACTGCATTACCACAGAGGTCTGCAGCAGGGAAGAGCTTAAGTTCCACTGGTGCCACAGATGAACGCATGTGTGTGGCTATGCACAAATCAAGAATTATATCTGTAAGAACAAAGCAACATTTACCACTTTCAGATTGTTCTTCAAGATCTCTTAAAACCCAGAGCACTATCTGTAAGCGTGTGTTGAATTCTGCTCCAGCTCTGCTCAATTCTGTGAGCTTTTTCCAGAAAGGAATGTGCTTTTTCAACTGTGTGGTCTCCCTGCGGCAGCACTTGCATAAACAATGTCAGAGCACAGCTGTCCCCGTGCACTGTGAGGGTGCTGTGCTCTTTCCTGCCTCACAGCATCTCACAGGGCACTTTGGAGCCCCGTCACTGTCTCTGGAGGATGGGACTTCGGCATTGTGTCAGGTAACCAGGGTTGTATTAACCCTGTATTAACCCAGTGAGAAAATATTCTGTCTTACAGGTGGGAGCCTGTGGTTCCTCAAATCTATAAGAAAACACCAGGTGCTTAATTTCAGCTTCTCCGATGGTTTCACGAATGAACATCCTTCCTCTGCTGATCCTGTTCCCTCTCCAGATGGACTGTAGGTAGGAAGTCGTAATTATTCGGAAGCCAGAGTCCCAGTTTCCCTGGTGATGTGTGGGGTTTGGGAGCCAGCTGCAGAAATAGCACACACACTTCCCATGGCTGGGTTTTTCACAGCATTTGAAAAGCTGCAGGTCCTTGTTTAGAGCCCAGGACACCAGCAGAGTTAAATCATATCCGCAACAACACGTGTCCATTCTGTTCAGTGTTCACAGGCTTCAAACAAACAAACAAACAAAGGAGCCAATCAGGACTTTCTTACCAGGGAAAAATTCACCATTTCTCTCACTCTTGCCAGGCGCCGGCAAAAAAGTCTACTTTTGACTGAGGGCCCAGAGACTGCTCTTTCTCCTCCCTCCTCCTTCCAGTCCCCATCCGTGTACCCCCATCTCCTGCTTTCAGCCGAATTTACAGGAATTAGTGGAGCTTTCCATCAGGTTTGGGCTTCGCTCACTTTGGGAATCCTGTTGCAGGAGCTCCCTCTGGTGGGCAAAACTCGGAAACGAACAACGCTCCTGCCTCAAATGGCTCTTTTTGGTATTTTTGTGCTGGAATGATTTCACAGAATGGTTTGGGTTGGAAAAAACCTCAACGATCATCCCTTTCCACCCCCCTGCCATGGGCAGGGACACTTTTCACTGGACCAGGTTGCTCAGAGCTCCATCAAACCTGGCCTTGAACACTGCAAGGCATGGGGCATCAACAGCTTCTCTTCTACAGTCACTTTCTGACCTTCATTATTTGTATCAGCCTTTTCTTAGCGTTTCTGACAAAGACTGGTAGCCTTTTCCAAATTCCCTTTTCCTCCCATATTTAACCACTGAACCCTTCAGAAATTTATTGCCCTTAACCCACCCTTTGCTGCACAAAGGCTACAATAAGGTAGAGCCCTTCTACCCAAATCTGCTTCCTACAGGTGTGAAAAAAAAAACATTTTGAGTTCAGGTGGACTTTCAGAGGCAGAGGCATTGCCCGAGAGGAATGTGAAAGAAAAACAAAACTCTGAGGCACAGTCTCAGAAGAATAAAACCAAATCAGCTTGTAATTCTAAAGAATTCACTGTTCATAACAAGATTCTGAAAGAAGTTGTAAAATCTTGTGAAAACATTCTATGCACCCACCTGGCAGTAAAAGCCCCACTGGTACCCAGGTTTGGTTTTCGTCTCCTGATTTTATTGTCCCAATCAATTACCAGAGCTTATTTTTTCCTAAGAAGCTCTAACATTTTGGCAACCAGTCTAAAGCCACACTCAATCAGTAGAAAGTCTCTTGCTGAGTTCAGTGAGTGAGTCTTGAAATGCTGCCAAGTGTCAAGTGCTGCAGTACAGCAACATTCTGTCTGAGGTGACATTCAGGGATGTTAAAACAAAATAAGAAAACACCTGTGTGGGTGAGCCAAAGGCTTCATCTGCTCTCTGCTGACAGCAGTGCAGAAGTGACCTGGAGTCAAGTAACCCAGCCCCAACCATTCCTTGAAGGGTTTGGCTTTGTAAATCTGGTCTGGATCACATGGCAATACTCCATCCTACTTATAAAACTGAAACTAAAGGAGGAGAAGTTCCATCTTTTGGTTTCTTTTCCCCATGACCCGAAGAAATAGAGTTTCTGCCATAGAAATGTGTTTCCTTTTGCAAATTAGCTCAGACTCAGCTGCTCAGAGGAGGTGTCTGTGTCCTGTTCGCTCCTGTTCTTCATTCCCCTTATGTGTGTGTGGCCTCTGCCATAACTCTTCACGCTTGGCTTGGAAGTATCACCTGTGTCAGAGGTTCCTGCTGCTGCGTGATGCCAGCCCTGGGCCGGGGGTCCGCCGGGTTCGGGGTGCACCGGGCACCGCTGGGCTGCGCCGGGCCGGGGGTGCCCTGGGCTCGGGGTCCGCTGGCTCCCGGGAGTTCGCGGGGCTCCGGTGGGGCCCGGGGATGCTCGGGGTGCGCTGGGTTCAGGATGCTCCGGGTGTCGGGGTTGTGTCGGGGTTACGCCGGGTCTCGGGGTGTGCAGGGCTCAGGGGGGTGCTCGGGGTGCGCTGGGCTCGGGGGATGCGCTGGGCTCGAGAGGCGCTGGGCTGCGGGCGACGCTCCGTTCCGGCCGGTGCCGCTGCCGCTGCGTCCCGCCCGGTGCCGCTCCGTCCCGCCCGGTGCCGCTGCCGGTGCCGCTGCCGGTGCCGGTGCCGGTGCCGGTGCCGCTGCGCTCCGCCCGCCCGGCGCTCGGTGCCGCTCCCGCGGCGCTCGCCCCGCCCGCCCCGGCGCTCTGTGCCTCGGCGCGCTCGTCTCGCTGGCCGCGCGGAGGGCGGGCCCGGCGCAGCCATGGCGGCCGTGCGGGGCCTGCGGATCTCGGTGAAGGCGGAGGCGGGCGCGGCCACGGCGGAGCCGCGCGGCGCGGAGCCCGAGCCCATGGAGGTGGAGGAGGGCGAGCTGGAGACCATCCCCGTGAGGCGCTCGCTGCGGGAGCTCATCCCGGTGAGGGGCGCGGGGCGCGGGCAGGGGGGGCAGCGCACGGGGGCGGCGGGTGGCGGTGAGCGGTCCGTGAGGGAGCTCTGTGTGTGTGTTTGTGTGTGGGGGGGTCACTCGTGGGGAAAGCGGGGACACGGGGCGGCAGGGAGAGCGGGGGGGACGTTCGGGGGGGAGCGTGGGGGACGAGCCCTCGGAGGAAACGGGCGGGATGTGCGTGGGAAGGAAGGGAATAAAGGAGGCGGTGGAGAGCAGGGTTTGGGGTGCAGCGGCGGAGCGGACTCTGTGGGTGCGAGGGAGAGCGCAGAGGGAACACAGGGAATACCTGGAGCAGGGAACAGGGGGCTGACCGCGGGAGAGCTGGGCTGGAGCCGCAGGGACTGTGGGCTCTGATCTGCGCGGTCGGAGGGTTTCCTCTCTGTTTTTGTTTGTTTGTTTGTTTTTGTTCACTTTTTCATTCTTGCGAATCGCTCCTGTACGAGTCTCAGCAGGATTAGGTTTAGCAGCGAAAAGCGGCTCGCTGTTCTAAAATCTTAAGCAGCCTCTCGCTCTCCGAACTTGTTGGGAACTGCTTTAGAAACTAATCTTTAATTAGCTGGTCTACCAACGTGCTTGTGTTCCTACCGAACATGTGGCCCGAGACAGCACCCTGCTGTACTTCCTCGTGCTCCATGAGTCAAGCTCAGGCAGTGGGGGTTTGGAACTTTAAAAATAACGTTTATTTTGCCTTACTTTCTCCAGTAACTCTAAACATTGGGCAAACTTCGATGCTGTTACTAAGAAAAGTGGTTGGATTGGGTTTTTCGGTATTTCTAAGCTGAGACTAACTAAAAAAGGTCCTTCAGACAGAATAATTGCTGCAGCGCAAGTGCAAATAACACTTTTACTCCTCAGAAAGCTCCACAAACTCTTGCCACGTGATAGTCCTGAGTGTGCCAGAATGAAGAGGTGCCATTTTTACATATGCAGGCAATTGGAGGGGACAGAATTGGATCGCTGGTGCAGGGGCTGTGGGGTTTAGAATTCAGCAGTCCTGACTGATGGATGGGAAACTTGTAATTTTTTCCCCTTACCATTCTCTATTTTTATCCGGTAATGTTTCACCTCGTCATTCGGAAGTGGGGTTTGAAATAATGGTTAGGAATAAAAACTTACGGATGTGGCTTTGTGTTCTGACTGTTTGAGACTAAAAGCTGGAAACTGACGCTTCAGGAGTCGGGTATCAGCGCTGAATCTGTTCATGTTTTACAAGGAAATTATACCCAAAACCAAAATCGTGCAGGTCTTATTTAGGAAGGATATTTGATGAATTACCCTGCATTGCTTAGAGAGAGTAAGTAAAAACCTTGGCAGCAGGTGACATGGACACTAAATTTTGTCGAAGGAAAGAATCCTCACGGTAAAGGAAGTTTGGTTCAGTTCCTGTACTTTTACTTTCACTGACATCAGAGAAGGTTCTTGCTTGTGTGCCTGCCTGTCTAGGGATGTAGGTTGGATCAAGGAAAAGAGGATATGTTTCTCACTGAAATGGTCAGGTTTCTCTCAGTATAACAAGTGTGTTGCTTCCAGGGTTCATTAACATTTCATCAGCATTTTGCTTTGTTTCAGGACACTAGTAGAAGATATGAAAACAAAGCTGGAAGTTTCATTACTGGAATAGATGTAACCTCCAAGGTAATCTTTTTGCAATGGCTCTTGAACATATTTTCATTTTTGCTACTGGAAGGGAGGAACCATTTCATTTCTTTGTTCTTCAACATGCACAAAGGCTTTGCCTCCTGCTCACATAGCTGGCATGAATCACGGTTTGTGTTCCAAATCTGACTTCGGTTACTAAGATCCAAAACCTATAATGCTTCCTAATAAAATCTGTGGAACAAGGAGCTTCTCAGTCACTTTCCAGAATTGCACAAGATCCACACAGGCTGTTGCTCATGAGCGACAGAAAAGGAGCCTGAGTTGCCAGTCTAAATAAAATCTCTATAGCCAGCTTTTAAATTCGTGTTCAGAGAGACAACTTTACATTTTTGTATATATTTAAAAAACAGGGAAAAACCTCTGTAATCTTAAAAGACGAATTTTTCCTGTGGTGGAAATACTTCTTTTAAAGGAGCTTTTTTTGCTTTTTTTTGAGCACAGCCTTTTTACATTTTGTTAGGGAGGGAAGGGTAATGTTACTGTTCCATCATGGAGTCTGAGCATTGTCCAAGATACCTTGCTTTCCATGCATCTTGGCTCCCACTGTGTCGCTGGACCTACGTTAGAACTATTCTGTGGCACAGAAATGTTTTACTGATTCACTCCTACATTCCAAAACTCACAGGTCTCTTCATAATTAATGAAATCATTAATACAGGGTGTTGCTGGCTGGCAGATTTTAAGTAACCCGGTCCTTCAGTGCGCTTTGTTGATAGTGCTGCTGTGATTCCTGTTTTGACTGCACTGTTTTGTGTTTTGCAGGAAGCAATTGAGAAGAAGGAACAAAGAGCAAAACGCTTTCATTTTCGAGCTGAAGTGAATCTCGCCCAGAGGAATGTGGCGCTGGATCGGGACATGATGAAGAAAGGTACGAGTTCATCCAGCAGTCAAGGAGAAAAGATCCCTTTGTTTACTTCCTCCCGCTATCTTTACTTGATTTATCCTATATTTCCTGCTTTCCCAGAGGTTTTTCCCAAAAGAAATCACTTTGGTTTTTTTCCCGCCTTTTCAGTTTAATGTCATCGTTTTTTAACCCACTTGACAGTTTTCAGTTCACTCCTCATTTTACCAACCCCAGAAGGGACATTTTTTGTGTGCCTTATTTACTACTTGGCAACAGCACCTGGTGCTGCTCGTCCAGGATTCATCTCCTGGATCAGTGCTGCTTTAAGGATCTGTAAATTCTTTGGAAGAGCAGCCCTGGAGCACTGTGTGTGTGCACGTGGAGGGCTCCACGTCCTGTGCGCAGGGAGATCAGACTCCGTGCTGTACCCACAGTGAAGCTGCACTGATGGCAAGCTGGGCATGTTGGGATACAGGCACACCAGCCAGGAGATGTGAGCACGACAGACTGGTGCTTTTGGCACCCAGTTAGTTCTCAAGGCTTTTTTTTTTCCAGCTGGCAGCTTGGACCTGCTAAGCTGTGGCCTGTTACAGCTCTCCATGTGCTTTGTGCACTGCCTTGTTAGTGCTCTGGCTCTCTAGTACTTAATGGTAACACTCTGGCAGTATTCAAAGAGAAAAATGTCTTTTTAAGGGAGTTTGATTGCTGTGCAGTTTTGCTTTGTAAACCCACATGTTACTAATACAAAAACTCAGAGTAAGTACCAGTTTCATTTCTCTTCCTCTTTACAGCAATCCCTAAAGTGAGACTAGACACAATTTACATTTGTGGAGTGGATGAGATGAGTACACAGGACATCTTTGCCTATTTCAAAGAGTATCCTCCTGCTCATATCGAGTGGTTGGATGACACATCATGTAAGTAAACAGAGTATCTGTAATTTTTATTGGTTTTTCTCATACTGGTTATGGCTGTACCTCAGATGTCTCAGTGGCTTTCAGAGTCACAGATCTTTGCTTGTCTCAGTTTCCCTGTCTGCCTTAGTCAGAAGAGATGTAGAAGGAAAAAATTAATAACACGGTGAAAATCAAACCCACTGTCTGACAGAGTGTCTATTATTGGGAAGAGCCAGCACAGAAGAACGTGCAGCTCTCTAAGTGGAAAAACTGAAAGGTCTTAAATAACGTTCTGCTTCTGTCTTGACGTAAATGTGAGAGAAGGTGATGGAGCTGTGCAGTTGGGCAGGTTGGGAGGGTTCTGTGCTCTGAAGGAGGAGACTTGTTGCCATATTTGTATAGTGCAGGCTCAAGGAGAAATTGGTGGGTGGAAGGAGGTGGCAGCTGAATGCGATTTGCAGGGATGGGAAGAGGAGCGTACGTGCACATGGCAGGGGCTGTTTGGGGAGTGAGCCTGCAGCGAGATGAAAGGTGGTTGTGGTTAACAGCTGTGCTTTCTTCAGTGACAGTGAAGGCTGTACAAGAGCTACAGCTGGGGTCATGGAACTGGAAGGACTGTCATGTATCTTAAAATCCCGTAACTGAAATCATATAGAAAGAAACAGAAGCCAGTGCAGGTTTTCCAGTGGATTGCTGGAAACTGTTTTATTGACAAGCGTGGCTGAGACCTGAGAATTAGTAGCAAGGTTTCCCTGGGATGATCCTGAAGGAGTTAATGTTCAAGTGCAAGACAAAATATACGGTATTCTCCAAAACACTGGTAACTTTGAAGTCACGGTATGTGACAGCTTGATGTACTGGCACAAGGTGGTAGAAAATATGAAACCAAATAAACCCTGGGTGGACAATTGCAGTAAAGAGCTGCTAGATGGACCTGTGGGGATGCATAAGCTTGGAAGTGCACAGCTTAACTCTCTAGCCAAGGCTGCATTTCTAAGATTGTCTCTTTCCTTTTTCCTTAAATGCCACGTGAGTAAATCAAGGTGGAACCAGAGTGAACTCCCAGTCCAAAAATGCAAACTTCAGGGTCGTAACAAGACTTTACCCAGTTACAGTTAGAACACATCTTTTTAGTGGTTAATTTTCATGCTGTATCTGAGTTAGCATCTCACCTACAGTTGATGAAAAGATCAAGAGAAAGGCTTTGTGTTTTCAGCATAGATTTGCATCACAGCATGGCAAAAACTTTAATGTTCCCAACTGAATTACATCTCAAGGTGACTTAATGCAGAGGTGCATTTGCACAGTGTGCTGTGTTTCAAACTGATGAATGTTAAATGATAAAGGCTTTGAAAATTTGGAGATGAGAAGAAGAGGCAGGCATTTAAAAAAAAAAAAGAAGTTATTAACTACTCATTGAAGTTAATATCTGTGTGTTCTTCACCTTGTAGATCTTGTCTGAGTAATTGAAGAGAGAATCTTTTATTTTGGGTCACTGTATAGTTTTCTTGATGTCTGGTTACGCTCTGCTTGACAGCAGAGCAGTAAGTGACATTTGTCTCTGTATTTGCTCCAAGTGCATCCGTGCAAAAAGATTTTGTTCAAATCCTGTTTCTGAGCAGTATCAGCTCTTTCAACTTCAACATCCCTGAAATGCTTTTAATTGGGCCAGTAAGTTATATTTTAGTACCATCTGCTGGTACTGAAGACATGCACGAGGCGTGTACTCAGTCATGTTAACCTGTGTACATGATAATATGTGCAAAGGGCCTGAGCAGACTCTCTTATTTTCCCCTATTTTCCTGCTTTTTGGAAAAGATTAACAGCATTCCACAGTAAAGTCCAAGGTTCTGTGAAGTTGCCAAAGGGAAAAAAAAAAAAATCTGAGGCTTCAGTTCCTCCCCCCTGCTGCTCCCTTAATCACATTTGTGTGGTGACACATTCAGGAGTACACTGACCCCGTTCAGTACCCTGATTTCTGTGCTCAGGAAGCCTTTAATACCTGTGGTGGTGCATTTCAGTGATTTTGGTTTTCATCAGTTGCTGTGATTTGTAATACGCCTGAAAACTGCGTGTTGTCCAGCTTATCGAGCGCGCTAAAGGATATGACCTCCCCTGCAAGAGGTGGATCTGCTGCCTCTTCTGTCATGTCACCATATAAAGGCATTTTTGAGCTTCTGTCAGCAATTTCCCTGCAGTGGGGCAGGGAATGTGGCTGCTGGATTGCACAAGCTGCATTTGGGTCCTGTGTGTGCTTGTATCTGTCACAGGTAACGTGGTCTGGCTGGATGAAGTAACAGCAACACGGGCTCTAATAAATATGAGTTCCTTGCCTGATCAGGAGAAAACAAAGACCAGAGAAAACAATGGAGAGAAGACAGCTGAAAAAAACAAGAAAGGTAGATGGAGATATGCATATGTAGACATCATCTCGTTAAATCAATGAAACTTGTGCTGGGGTACTGCATAATCTAAATGACTGAAGGAGCTTCTATCATATAGTTTCAGGTAAATGTATTCTGCCACTTTAAAAAAGGCTTTCATCTTGGAAACCTTTTGAAGAAGCTGCTTCTTAAAAGGTGGGTTGGAGCTGGACCAAAAGCAGTAATTCAGTCGATGCTGAACATGTTGGATGCAGGGTCACACTCAGATCTGGTATTTAGAGTGGTGTGTGTTTCACAGAAATAAATCTGTGTGATGTACAAAGGCAGGAAAAGGATGGATTCTAAGTGTGGAAAAAGCAGGTGTGAGAAAATGTCCTATTTTTGAAATGCCACAGTTGATTGCTTTTTTGATACACCGCCATCCTTTAAGTTTATCCTTCACACCAACGTGACAGTGCATCACTTCACCACCCTGTGGATCATCTCTAAATTTGGCCATTATACTTTTAAGAAAAAGAAGCACTTTTAAGATTGGTTAGAAAAGAGCAAAGCAGCAAAAGTACATCTCAGTGTCATGATAAATCTGGTGCCTGAATGCCTGAACTGTAAATTTATTTTACTTTTGTGTGTGCAAGATAAAATCAGCCTTTTGCTACCTGAGGACTGTTTTGCTCTTAGGTTGGTGTGAGAGATTGGTGTGGTTCCAAGTGGAACCTTCTAACTCACCCCCTTTTCTTGTTTTCTCCACAATGCAGTGACTCCTCTACCATCCACGTGACTTTAATTTTTGGGCAAATGTTGAAAATGCTTCGAGTAAGACTTGTCACGAAGGTTTTGGAGACCAGGCACTGTCTTTCTTAAGTGGAGCACGAATATATATGTTTAATCTTGTTTGCTACGAATTACGTAATACATTATCAACACACCACATCTGAAAATAAAAACTGTCATCCAAATTACTCCTGCTCGTCTGGAAAAGTGGGGTATTAGATAAAGTACAGACTGTTCAATTACATCTTAAGTTGTGAAATGCATGCAGATACACTGCAGCAGTCTGGCTTGGTTACATTCCTGGTTTTAGGATAGGGATTTGAGGGCTGTTTAGACATTTAGGGAAGCAAGAGACCAGTCTTGACTATGAGAAGCTTCTAATTTGTGGGGGGGAAATAGTACATGAATACTGTCCCTGATGAAACTTAACTATTCAGGTTTGAATTTGGGTAGTTTGTTTACCTAAATTCTCTCTTTGGTTTCAGTTTGGTTAATTGTGCTCTTTTAAAAGTGTTCCTCTCTTCACATCTTTCAGCATCTTTTAAACAGCTGCTGCTCTCTATTTTAAGTTTTCAAGTCTATTGTTGGATGAGATATGAAATAAGGAACTCTGAAGTATAAAAGAGGGGTTTTTTTTAGTCTTGATGTCTGTGAAGTACTTTGAGCTCTTTGCAAATGGTATTGGCATATGTTGATAGCTGTCCATATTCTCTACTTTTTTTTAATAAAAAAAAAGCAGTATGAGTTTCCTTACTCTGAGCAAAAAAGACACCCAAAAATCTGTGCAAGCATCTCACAATTTTAGTAGTTCTGAAAGCGTGCACTCTTAGTTATTTCACTTCAAAATTAATTCACTAAGGTTGTTTTTTTTTAGCCCCTTCTCTCTCAGAAACCTCTAAGCTCTCGATTAATAACCTGTTTTACACCGTTAGTATTGGATACTCGTGGGTACTTGTGGCATTTTAGAGGCAGACCGAAGGAAATAGGCTTTTATGTGCCTTTTAGCATCCTGGCCCTGCTGATCTCTGCCGTACCCTGCAAATGCAGTGCATTTTCATTTGCTTTCAGAGAACTGAATTAATAATCCACGTGTGCTGCAGGCAGTTCTCTGCACAGGGGCTCTCCGGCTTGTTCTCTGTGCTCGTGTGTGCTTCTCGTGTCCGTAGGCAATTGCTGGTTTGATTGTTCTCTAGGCTGCAAAGGAGAAAGGAAAACACCTTCAGAATGTAGGGCAGTCATAATCAAACTGGGCTGACACTAACATGGAATTTGTTTGTTTTTTTGCCCCCCATAATTTGTCTTAGAAAAACAGGAGGAGAGCTCTGATGACGAGACAGAAGAAGGCGAGGTTGAGGATGACAATCCAAGTGACGTGGAGGTCAGTACAGAAGGGAAGCGAAAACACAGAGAAAAGGTTTGCTCTCACTGGTGGAAAGTTTTCACAGCACTGTAGGTTTTAACGATATAAATTTGCAGTTCACAGTCAGCAAAGTAACTGGGATGGGGAATGGGAGGAGGTGCAGGTGTGCTGTTGGTGATAACACCAGCGTAAGAGTGTTTGGTGAAGGCAGGTTGTGAAGCATCCAGTGTGTGAGGGCGAGTCTGGCTGCTCTTTTCTGCTGAGAGGAGGCAATGAAAGAGCAGTGATGGAAGGTAATGACCTTTCAGCAGTGAAGGCAGCGCTTAAAGAGACAAATGGGATTTAGGCTGTCCGTAGATCTGTGGGAATCAGCATACACATTGATGTCCTGTAAGTAATTTAATCTTCACTGGCTGAGTATATAATAGGTGTGATTAGTACTTTCTTTAGGAATGGCTCAGTGAACACTCACACATCATGGGAGTCTGAATTTTAGTTTCTGTAAAGCAGCTCTAAATGAAAAAGAAAGCTTTTTAGTCATTGTGTGAGGGCGTGAGAACCTGGTAGTGAAACCATTTAGATAGGAAACAAGCAAAAAAAAAATCAATTTTTTCAGTGTCCAAGTTATGCTATTTATTTTCTGCATTTCAGTCAGTAATACAGTGTCGCTTGACATTTACTGGATTTAATAATCTGAGCTAAAGCAATGAAGCAAGAGAAGGAAATGTTTTAAATTTTCAGGGCAATTTACGTTAAAAAATTCACCTCGAGCATAATTTGCGAAAGTAACTTTCTTAATAAGCAGTCGATTGCTTCTCTGCAAGCAATCCGTTTTCGTTCAACAGTAATTTTATTTTTGAGTCCAAAATACCTTTTTTGCCCCCCAAGTTGGATGCCCTCTCCCAGGTAGAAGAGGATTCTCTCCTGCGTAATGATCTTCGCCCTGCCAATAAACTGGCTAAAGGAAACAAGCTATTCATGAGATTTGCTACTAAAGGTAAATGTCCAGCTTAACAAGCACAGTGAATTAATTGCTTGTTGTAGTTTTATCTGTTGGCTAATTAATGACTCAAAGTACCTCCTTTGTGTTTGCAAAACTGTGTTAGTTTTTTGCTAACCATTAGGCGTTAAGATTTTACAATAAATCCACATTTTGATGTGTGAATTAAATCCAGTTCAAGTATGAAAATCATTGTACTGGAAGTTTTATCTTGGGCTCAGGGTGTTCTTCCCAATACCATGGAATAGGTTTTATGGTGCCCTTTTCCACAGAGGTAAATTTCACATTTTATATATATGGATATAACTTGAGATGCTGATGAGGTATTAGTGGAAATTATTGCTAAATTCAGTTGAGATATTAAATTATATTTATGAGGAAAATGAAAATCCATATAATTTCTGGACCGTGCAGGAAGTGAAACATCCATAAAGAAAGGAAAGGTGATGAGTAAGGTAAGTAGAGCCTCCAGCAGTGACAGAGGGATGTAATGCTCTGTTAAGCTGATATGTAGAAACTCAGTCTCCCTGGAATTAAGTTTCTAGACACAAATAAAACTGTGGTGGTAGGAGAAATTTCCGAGGTGTCAGCAAAATTGAATCCCTCACGGAGGAGGGCGAAGTAATGCTGATTTGTAAGATGCACTCAGCCTTACTTTCTGTGTTCGGGTGGTTTTTTTATTTTTATGCTGTGTTGCAAGAGAGATTCTAAGAGGGGAAAAAGTGCTATAATTTATGTGGGTTTTTTTCAGATGACAAAAAAGAGCTGGGAGCTGCAAGGCGGAGCCAGTACTACATGAAATATGGCAATCCCAACTACGGAGGCATGAAGGGAATCCTTAGCAATTCTTGGTGAGTTGGACAGAGGAATTGGGACATTGCAGGTAATTGGACAAGACACTCTAAAAAGTTTTTAACTCGTGGATTTGCTTTCTATTCAGTTTTATGTAGATGCTTCCTACGAGTAAATAAATGTGACTTTGAATTTGCAAGGGAAGTATTTTCGCCCGAAAGTGAAGAAGGTTTATATTTAAAACATGTAGAACAGATCTCTGACATAAATATATGTCTGCTGTTAGAGGAGGTGACAGTTGCGTATCCTTGATCCAGGACTCAGTGTAGCTCAGTCACTGTGCCCTCGCTGTGACAGGAATGTCATTGGTTTTGTGGTGTTTCAGGAAACGGAGGTACCATTCCCGTCGGATCCATCGGGATGTGATAAAGAAAAGGACACTGATTGGGGATGATGTTGGCTTGACCCCTCCATATAAACACCGTCACTCAGGTAACTGGTCCCAGTGGGACAGCCCTGTAAGGAGAGGGCCTTGAGCAGAACCTCACCCTAAAAAAAAAAAATAAATGTGAATCACATTTAAGAGTGTGCAGGGAATGACTGAAGCAGAGACTCTGTGCTGCTCGTTGCTTACCAAAATAGCTGCTGCTCCTTATGTGAGATTTTTATTTTGCAAATTTAGGACATGGGGAATTAGAGCATCAAGGGGAGAAAGAAGGGGTGACCTCTTCAAAATTCTGGGCAATTCGTTGTACTTGTCAAGTCAATTCTTCTGCTCTATGAAAAAACAATCTCTAGATATAGAGCAATAAAGATCATAAAATTCTATTAATCAGGCTTGAATATCGTCATCTACTCCTTAAGGTAGAAAGTTAATTCATATAAAAACCTGGCATGAGACAGTGTCAGAGTTTCATATGATTGGCCTGTTAAAATACAGCCACGGCTGTATCAAATCTCATGACAGATTTTATGTGCTGGTGATGTACTCCTTTCTGAAAAGGTGCCTGCACACTGCTGATGACTAAATTTAAGTTGTTTATATTTAAATCAGCATCTGTGATGAATTCATTATACAGTTATGTGCCTTCTTTTTGGCATTGCTGCTTACAGGACTTGAAAGGATTATTGCAGAGCCAGCAGTTGGCACATTAAGCCCTGCCAAGATCACGGGAATTGTTGGGCTCAGTTCAGGAAGTAAGAACTGCACCTTCCTCAAGAGGCAGTTTTAGTTCCTCTGCCCAGCTTTACGCTTGGACAGGCCCCTGAGGTACTGAACACCAGGGACATTTTTGTCCTGGGGCAGTTTCCTTCCACTTAGGCTCTTCTATAATAATGATTTCACTTCGAATATTTTGCAAAATATTCCCTCTCTTTAGCCTTAGAGAGCTACAAAGACTTTTTTTTAAGGGACCACTAATTTCATCGAGGTGGGGTTTTCTTGTGTCTTGGTTCTGAAGTACTTCACAGAGATGATAAAATCCAGTTTATCAGGATGAGTTTGCCTCGCCACAGGCTTAGTAAACGTTCCTGAAGAGCCTATTGAGGAGGAGGAAGAGGAGGAGGAGGATCAGGATATGGATGAGGATGACAGAGTGGTGGTGGAGTACCGGGATGAGCTGCAGGCCTTCAGGCAGTCCCGGGAGCGCAGCACAGCCCGGCGCTCCAGCGGCTCCGACTCGGATGAGATGGACTACGACCTCGAACTGAAAATGATATCAACCCCCTCGCCCAAAAAAAGCATGAAAATGACCATGTACGCGGACGAGGTGGAATCACAGCTGAAAAATATTAGGTAAAGGTTTCTTGTTCTTCCAAAGCGGCCGTGAAAAGGCGTTCCAAGGTTTTAATTGGCGGCTGTTGAAGATGCTTTTTCAATTCTTAACGTAATTTTGTAGTGGGTATTTTAAAAAAGTAACCCAGAAACAGGCTTTTAATAAAACTAACGTGTTTTTAAATGCAGATCTCTGAATTCTGCTTATTGACAACAGTGAAACTCAAAGTAGAATCAATAGAAATTTATGCAAACAACCACTTTGTGCATTTCATAGCTAGGCCAGGGAGAAATAACTCTTCTCTTTTCCCTTCGCCCATTCCTCTTCTCTCAGAAAGAATAACAGCCCTTAAGGGTTGATGACAAAGAGGAATTTATGCTTGTTACGGGCTTATTAACCAAAATTGTAGATTATATAATTCAAACTATATCATAGATTATTAAAAGAACTTTAATGTGTCCCTTCAGTAGTATGGTTATACTTTGTAATAATGTCAAGGCCTTGAACAGTTTTGAGGCTGCTCATCTGTTACGAATTTGACCCAGAGTCACAGCCTTAAGGAGACAAACTCAATACCTGCCTTGAAATGGATCCTGAGGTATTCACGGGCTTATTGTTAAATTCAGGATTCTGACTGAGACACGCTCTCATCTAAGCAATGTTTTAACCTCTGTTTCTCACTAGAAAAATCCTGATGCTATTTTTTTTTCTGTGATGTAATCTTACGTACAAGGAGACTTAAGAACTGTATTAATTTCATTTCATTTAAGGGTCATTTAACGTGTTTTTTAGGAATTCCATGCGAGCAGATAGCATAGCAACCAGTAACATCAAAAACAGGATTGGCAGCAAAGGATCATTAGAGAAAGTTGCAGATGTGAGACTCCTGTTAGAAGAGAAACGTCAGAACAGCACTGGGCCACGTCAGCCAAACAGCACTGTAAAATCAGGTGATTTTCAACTCCTTTGTACATTCATTTCACATCTGTGCTGGGAAGAACAAGCTCTGCATTCGTACATTTTCCACACTCAGAGATTGAGTTGGGGATTGCTTTGGGGAGAAATGAAATAACATTTTAGTGAAAGCTTATTTGGTCCATTTTCTTTGCTTGTGCCCGTTTCCCCCCCCACTTAGTCTCTTGTGGTTTGCTTGAGGCAGAGATTTTGTGGGACTCAGAAATACAGCACAGAGGGAAGGCCATGCACAAAATCAGATGTGAAACACTAACTACACTTACGTGAAAGAACATATATCACATGAATATGGGTGTTCTTTCAGCTGGCAGGGTTTATTTCTGAGATTAATTGCCTGTTGCTTTTTGATTCAGGTGTGTATGATTTCAGCTCCTTCTAACATCCTTAATATTCAGAGAATTATTTGACTGATAAGGGAAAAATCTTCTTTTATATCAATGTAATGTCACAGTGTTTTGTTAGTATACTTTTACCCCTTCTATCTGTTTTGGATCTCTGACAAGTTGGCACATAAGTTCTGTAATTCCCTTTGCCTTCATATTTTTTGTTTGAACCCCCTGTGAGACAAGGAACATCTGACTAAAGCAGACAAACTTCAGAATGCAAGATTTAGATCAAAGGTTAAGTATCAACGCATTTAGGATCCTTATGTTCTGGTTTTCATTTTGTTCTGCAAAATATCAAGCAGTATTAGAATTCTAAAGCAAGGGATCTGTTATGTGAAAAGAAGCACTGAATGCATAATTATTTTCATGGAATCTTATCCCATGCTGTGCTGCTAAAGCAGAAATGCAGCAAGCCATGGAATAACTCAGTTTTCTGATCTTTTGGACAGAGCACAACCTGAAAACATAAAGTGTCGAATTTATTGCCAGAAATGAAATGAAATCCGGATAAATTGTATTGCAGACCTTGCCAGGACTGAAATCTGATTATGAAAGACTTAAGTGAAAAGACCGTAGAAAAGATAAAACCACAGCATTTGTCAAGTTTCAGGTTGCGCAAATTGTGAACAAGCATAAAATCAGCTGGCAGAGCTGAAGTAAATGCAACATGATCTTTTTGTCATTTTAACCCCTGAAATCATCCCTAGATGTGCGGCAAAGGCTGGGGAAAAGGCCGCATTCTCCAGAAACTAAACCTCCAAGTAGTACCTCTGCTCCTCGTCGGGAACCAATCTCAGATGTCCACAGCAGGTTGGGGATCCCCAAACAAGATGTGAAAGGCCTCTACTCTGACACCAGAGAGAAGAAATCAGGTTAGTTCTGTGGAGAACAGTGTAATAATGCAATTCCTTTGATTCTGGAGTGTGAGAGGAATTCCAGCAGGAAGCCACGAAGGAGGTTCAGCCGAGTGAAATTCAACATATAAATCGGCGAGTGTTTGTTCAGAGCTTTGAAATCTGAATGTGTGTAGGGAGGGGCTGGGAATGTTTCTGAGCAGCGTTTTTACAGAGGTGTGCTGAAAAGTCAAGGACCACTTTAAAACTGTGGTCAAAACAGGCCACTAAAACAAGTGTAAGGAATGCAGTGGCACTTGAGTGCTGTGTGTAGAATTCTCTGCAGTTGGGCAGCAGTGAACACGACTGCCCTGAGCCTCCTGTAGTTTAATTTCAGCTCCTGCTTCAAAGCATAATCAGTTCCATGGCAGACATTAAGGTGGAAGGAGTATGAGGGGTTTAAAGGCATGCAGTGAATTTCAGACTTGATTCCTCGACTCATCTGGAATTCCTTAGTCCTCTTGGTTTTGTTTTGGGTTTTTTTTAATGTTTATTTTTCATCTGATCAGGTAATTTATGGACCCGATTGGGGTCTGCTCCGAAGACTCAAGAAAAGACTTCAGATAAACCTGAAAACTCTGTGGCGTCTCCAGAGGAAGAGGATTCTGAGCTCCAGCGGGTTTGGGGGGCTCTCATTAAGGAAAAAGAACAGTCCCGGCAAAAAAAGAGTCGGTTGGATAATTTACCATCCCTACAGATCGAAATCAGCCGGGAGAGCAGTTCTGGCTCAGACTCTGAATCATGAGGGGTTCCACGTCCTCGTCCTCAAGGTTGTGACTCTGCAGTGTGGCAAGATTTCCTTTGCCCAAAAGCTGGACACTGGCAGACACTCTGCAGTGAAGGTCCCAGAAGTGTCTCTGCTCCTTTTATACAAAAAAGAGATGCATAAACCACTTGAAACCTAAAAGCAATCACATTTGTCTGGAGTCTGTGGTTGGCCCTGTGTTATGTAGGGCATTGTCATACATGTTTATTACAGCAAACCTCTAGTTAATCCTAGCAGAACACTTTCCCCCCCCGAGCTTTGAACTTAAGAGGCAGAAATGCTCTGTATTTTTAAGGAGACCTTTTTGTTCTTGATATTTTCATCATGGAGGCTTTTAACAAAATGTTTTACACACTTCATCCAAAGAACAGGGCGTCTCGCGATCAAGATCATTGCCTTGCCCTTCTGGCTCTTACCAGCACCTTTCCTTTCCTCTTGAAGTAATAACAAAAATGCTTCCTGGGTGGGCAGCCAGCAAGGATAAAGCATGAAGGGGATTACCACGTTCCCTCCCTCCAAAACACTGAATGTAAATCCACGTTAAATAATATGTTAGTACAGTCAAATTTCATGTATCCCAGTGGTGTCACCACTCTCAAGGAATTCTCATTTACTCTGTGATACCACGTCCTGCTGTAGTAGGGACCGAGAGGTTCAGGACTGCCAAGCTGGATGTTTGAGAACTGTGTAAATCCCCAGGGGTTTTTTTCTTTTGTTGTTGTTGGTGTTGTTACATGATGAGGAATTACGTTTCTTCCATTTCACCTGGATTATGTTTTGCAGCACTCTCTAACAGTTGGAAAGCATACATTTTTATATTTGTGAGAATTTTTCTGTTGGCCACGGTGAAAGCTCTAGTGGTGTACTCCTATGTGCTGTTTATCTATATATATATATAACTGAAAGAGAAAAGGAAAACTATAGGATCACTGTCTCACGTCAATACTTTTGAATGTTCTTCCTGTATAGTACATGTGGATGTGGACATGGTTGACTTGTTACATTCAGCTCTTCTACCTGCATATTTTCCCTTCCTAGGCAGGAAAAGGGTTTGATCAGTGTGCAACTGCCTTTTTTTTTTTCTCTTGCTGCCTGTGGGCATTTGTTTTGGTTGCCAGTAATTCTAAATGAGGAATAATGCAGCACATCACATTCAGGTAAACAACAGATAGCAAAATTATTGTCTGCTACATTTTGATAGTCTGAAAATCTGTTTGCATTTGTCCCGATTTCCTCAGTTCTGTCAGTCCAGAAACGTCTATGAATCTCTCTTACAGTTCCTGCTTTTTAACAAACAAATGTTTTCTCTTGTTTTCCCCCTATTTTTGTACTAAGTTGAAGTAGGTTTGAGGTTTCAGCAAGGGATCTGCAATTAACTTTTCTTACTGCTTTGTTACGTGTAAGAATAGCAGCGTGTAAAACGAGAGGCAAAATGAAAGCTACAGTGACTTAGGAGGGCAATCTGGGGGCTGACCAGGCTTCAAGCCTTACTATTTCCTTGTTCTGTGACACTCATCCTTGATTTTATATTTAATTATTGAATATATAAATGTCTCATAAAAGTACTGTTGAGAGTAAATGACTGCAACGTCTGATCACTGTAATAACTCATTTTAAACGTGTGCTTTCATTAATATCCCTCCCAAAGCTTTCTGAGAGAACCATGCCTATAACCATACCCATTTCTCAAGATCCTGATAAAGTTTATTTAACCAGGTGTCTTTTTGCCAGTAAACCTTTGTGTTTTGTGACTGCTTTGAATCCATGCTGACCTTTCCTTTTCCTGAAAGGGGGTGGTAGATGGGAATCACCCCCCTGCTCTGTGAAGTCAGGCTCCTGCACTGTTGGGAACCCTTGCATGTCTTGAAGATCAGCAGCTGGTTGTGCCCCGCTGTGTTTCCATGTAAATATTCATAACTTGGGCCTGGTGAAGGATAAATTAGGTGGGAATGGGAATAGAGAATCCCATAGAAAAGATCTGTGCTAATGGATGTGTGAAACCAAAGAACAGCCATGTAGGCACAGGCCTTTTTTTGAGGAAGAGGCACCTTAAACACCAGTTCTGCCTTCCAGGTTGTCGTAAATACTCCTTAAAAGAGCCTGTTTATGATTCAGGTCTGTTGTATTTATGATTGGGGGGGGGGGGGTATGTGTGCTGTTGAGACCACAGCAGCTTAGCTGCAAGAAAAATAGAGGTTTACTGTTGAAGGAACCTACAGAGAGGGTTTTGTAATCGAGCGTTTGCCTAGTTCTGCATTTTGATGATGTACAAAGAAGCCTGCAAAAGTGTTTGCTGATACCAGGAGTTCTCTCCACCTTTGGTCTTCCTTAGTTACCTGAACAAGAACTGCTGGGATTGGATAATTAAAAAGTGAGCACTGAATCTTCAGTGAATGCTTTTCCCTCAGCGTATTAAGATAAATCTATTTGATCTGGGGAAAGATTGCAAAGAGAATTGTGTGCTAAACCCTCTTTGTGCTCAGGTGTTTTGCCCTTACCTAACGTGTTGATTTTTCAAATGTTAATCACCTAGAAGAATTTGATGCAGAAATTGAAGTTCTGACACAGAGGTACCTGTGTATTTTACTAAAATGAACTGTTGTTGGAAAATGCAAGGAGAACATTGGCTTTAGCTCTTGCCGGATGGAACTGTGTCTCGGAGGAAAAAGTAGTCTGAATTTTAATTATAGCAGCACGTTAGTCCTTGTAGGAAGATTTTGTTTTGAAGAGGTGTATTTTTGATAAGTAGTTCTTCAGGCAGAATGAACACGAGGCTTTGATAGACTTTAACACGGTGGTGGTTTTGTATTTGTTTCTAAGGCGTTGGGATGTGCCTGACAGGGAGAAGTAAAGCAAAACCCCCTTATTTGCAGTTCAGGATGACATAACGTGAAGAGAACGGAACTTTTATTTCAACAGCCGTTCTGTTCTAAATTGGAAAGCTGTCTGGAATCGCTGCGACCTCCCCAGTCCTGCCGGATCGCCAAGCGCTGGTGCTGCCCTGGCTGCCCCTCGTGGGGCTGTGCCTGGCGGGGTCCCCGGCCCGAGGTGTAGCCTCCCGCAGCTCCGCCGCCCTGCCCCGCGCTGGGCCGGGGCCTCAGGCCGGGTTTTGGGGCCGGGGGAGGTTGAGGGGACCCCAAAGCTCCGCCCGCCACGTTCCCTCCTGGCCCCGCGGGAGGAAATGGCAGCCTCGGCGCACCCCCGCCTGGCTGGAGCAGTGGCCCGGTCCGCCCCCCGGCTGCGCGGTGGTACGTCCCAAGCCTTTATAACCAGCCGTCTGGAGGTTGCGCGCCCTTTCTATTTGTGCGTCCCGCGGAGGAAAGGCGTTCTGTGTGAGCTCCAGCGCGGGCGATGGGCCCAGGTCGGGGCCGGGGCCGGCCGGGCGGGCAGCGGGGAGGCGATAGCCGGGCGTGTGTGGGTCGAGGCACCCTTCGCATCGAGCAGGCTGAAAGGCGGGCTCACCCCCCTGCTCTCTGCAGTGGTGGCGGCCGCCATGCCTCGCTGCGCCGCGTGGGCTGGGCCGGACCATTGTAGAGGTGGGGGCGGCATCGTGGCGCTTGACGACCCGTGTGCCCTCAGGCGGCCATGGAGGCGACGCCGGGGCTGCGGAAGCGCCTTCTCGGTAAGTCCGGAGCGGGTCGGCCGGGTCGGGGCCCTGGGAGGGCGCTCTGTGTGTGCGGTACCGCCGGGCAGCGCGGCTGGGGCGGCAATCGCTGCCCGGAGCTCCGTGAGGGCCCTGCGGGTAACGCCGCTGTGCTGGGTGCGCTGCAGTCGGTGCCTTCCGTGGGTTTTTTATGGCTCTGTTTCGGCAAATAGGTCTCTTTTTTTTTTTTGCGGTTTTTGTTTTTCGATGTGCCGGGCCCGTTCTGCATAGCAGACATTACAAACTCAGAATTGGAGCGTCTGCAGTTTCAGTTTTCGAAAATTGCCCTAGTGGTAAGTGCAGTCTGGCAAGCTGCATTTATATACTATTCTAAATTTAGGTAGGTCTAAATTTCCTGACTAAAAAACGGTTTAGAGAGGATTGTCGACTACCAAAATCTTTCTGATGTAAATATTTCGGTGATTAATACCAACAGAAACACGCCTGGAATTGTAAGCAGAGTGCTGGTCATGAGGGTCTGGTTTCGGTGGTGGGTTTTACTTTTTTGTCCTTTTTTTCCTGTATAAACCAACTTTAGACTTAAAATCTAAAATTACTGCTGTAGAGTGTTCTAATAATATTTTTCTTTTATCCCCACAGCAGAAAGATGACATGAAGTAAAGGGTAAGTTAATTTTATTTTTTTTTCTGTTAAAGTGGTGTTAAGTTCCAGGCCTTTACTTAATGCTGATGATGCAACGTGGGACTGTTAATCCAAAATAATCTGTAACAATTACATCTTAAAGCAAGTTAAATAAAAACTTCTTTAAAACTGATTTCGTACCCACAAGTTACAGTTAATACCTCTTATACACAAAAACACAACCGTTTAAGATAAAACAGTGTTTTACAAAGAATGGAGTGCAGAAGCTGCTGGCTGTTGATGATGATAACCCTGAATAGGAAGTGCCGTCAGATGCGAGAACTGACGACAACCTTCTCACTGTCTGAAATACAGCTACACACGTGCAGTTCTGAGTTAGAAAAAACTGACTACTGAGATACTTCTAAAACTAATCAGGCAGCTTTAATTTGTGCTTGCTGTCAGTGAAAAGCGCTCTTGAAATGTTTGACCGAGCTTTGTGTCTGTCTGTCCCACTTTACCTGCAGAGCCTGCTCTTTCCAGGTGGATGTGACACAACAGGGTGGGAGCAGGTTGCTCTTCTGGGATGTCCCGAATCTGAAGGTAAGAGATGGATTTCACTGGTACACACAAGAGCTTTATGCCAGGTGAGATGTAACTTGAGGATGAATGAAGTTTATAGGCTATAAGGAACTCAAGAGGTGTGTTTGTCAGTTCATAGCTTGACTCAATCTGCTTTCCCTCTTTTGTTCAGTTTAAAGCCTGATACTTCTGGATAACTGTATTTCGATATAACTTGCAGGTCTGTGCTGCCATGTGCTGGTTGTTACTGGTGTCCATCCAGTGATGTTACAGCTCTTCACAGGCCCTGTGGAAGGCAGTGAGACAGCAGAGCAGGACAGCCTCCTGGGTGAGTTTAATATTTAGTGTGCTCTTAGTTTAATGTGTTTTTTGGTTGCAGTCTCGGGAATGTGTTTCTGCATATTCTTAGCTCTCAATGTATAATTAATGACGTTCTAGGCCAAAAAACCACTTTTTCAGACTAAAATACAAGCAGTAAAGGTGTAAGAGCAGCTGTCTCCTGCACTGCAGTTTTGCTGACAGCACTGTGTAGAGCAAAGGGACAGAAGTCTTTCTTCTGCCAGAAATGTATCAATTTACCCAGAGATATCACGTGATGAAACTAACCAAAAATTGCTGGAATTACCGGCAGATTGACTGGTGGTGAGCAGAGGTTTTCTGATGATATCTCCTGCATGAGCAAATGAGTTGATAATGGTGTTGAGTGGTTACCTTAACCCTGCTGCTGTGTTACAGGTGGTGACGCTGGGGAGGGAGGAAGGACTCCAACAAACCACATGAGCTCGGGGACTGGTGTTTGTAGACACGACGTGGTTTTCCGTCTGAAGGTGCTTAAGAAATCATAATGGTTACGCTGTTCCGATGACACAAACATTAAAACGATCTCTTTCAAAAAAACACTGGGTCTGTTTTTATCACTTTACTGCACTCAGGAATGACTTTTTCACTGCACAGCACGTTTTTAATAAACACACTGGGCACTCCTGTAACTTGCTATAATGTGATAGGCACAGGCTGCAGGTAATGTCAGTGGGGTTTAGCTATGTAAGCATTTTGTATTTGATAATAAAAGCTTGTTTTAAACAGTTGAAACAAATGATACTAATAGTGCTGCTGTAGAGAGTAGCTCTTAAATACTTAGCAAGAAGAGCAAATGCAGCTATTTCCATAAGCTTGTTTCCAGGCTCGCTATTTATTCATTATTTTGGCCTCAAACCTTAAATTAAGCATCGTAATTAAACTAATTCCTCGGGAAAATGGCTGGGAAAAAGCCATTCAGGACAGCCAACAAAACAGTCAGAATGGTAGTTTTCATTCAAAATGTGATGAGCGGTATTTGTGCTGTAGTAACTGAAGTGAACAGATCAGGTTGTCATAAAAATAAAAGGGATGCAGTTTCACCCAGAGATTTCTGGCCTGTAAAAGCTGTAGATGTGAGCTTAGGGCAGGACAAGGGAACAGGTGATAGCAGAACATGAATGTTATTCCAGCCCTGGGTCACAGGTGAGTGCAGTAAATTATTCTGGATTTTTCCCAGAATCATGACTGTAATACATACAGGGTTTAATAAAAACATTCAGTCTGGGTAGTGGAGTGTGTAAAACTTGTATGGGATTAATTAGTTTCTTTTTATCTGAATGTATCTGAGCAGTATGAAGAACAGGTTACTCCAATGTTTAATTAAACTTTTAAGGTGGAGATGCATTCTGTTCCCAGGGTTTAATGAAACAAAACTTTTTGCCTGATTGTAAGAGCTCGTGTATTGGGACATGCTGTGACATTTCTTATCTCACATAACATGCATTGGAAATAAAAAAGGGTTTTAAAGCGTCCAGAAAGCACAAGGGATGCATCTTTTTTTTTTAAAACAAACATCTGTAGGCCATGAATGATCATGGACATGGTAAGAGTAGCCATGTACCCTCAGGAAACAAACAACTAAGTTGTTGCTTGACTGTTCAGGGTGGTACTTAATTTGCTCAATAAATGTTTGCTACAGCTTGTTTTTATAATTGTTCTTGCTTTCCAGTGTGTGTCAGAATTGTCTCATTAAAAAAAGAGCAGAGTTGATCTGGCAGAACTTAAGCAGGAAATAATTTATCAGGGTTTTTTGAGGTTACAAGTTGGTATCTATTAGAGCTGACCACGAGTTTCATTTCAGCATTACTTGTTTATCGTTTTAATCAAAACCAAAGTTCCTCAGCAGGGATCCTCCAACAGGCTGGATTTTTTTCTGAGATAAATGAATGGAAAAGTGTTATTTCCATCAGAATATGGTGGTGCCTTTCAAACAAAATAGATGTCCTCAACATACTACTGAGCATAGAGAATTTTACTGTTTCTCTTGCAGTGCTTCAGGGGAGGGGAAATAAAACCATTCTGTTTTGATTACATTTGGAGCACATAAAATTTAGTGTTGTGGAATAAGCAACAGACAAAACCCCTGATTTTAAAACACTATTAATTTGGATTTTCTAAGTTTTAAAAGAACAGTTGGCAGGAGTCCCTTGGCACTTAACAACAGCCAACAACCACAAATAAATCTAAAATAGATGAAAGGATTAAAGCAGAAATCAAATATGCAGTAAAGAATGGCCGAGTGACAGCTTTTACTGATTTTATATAATCCCCAAAACTCCTGCTGTGACTGGACCTGATGGAGAAGGGACTGAAGTGATGGAGGAGGAGAAGGCAGTGGTGGTGTGGCTTCAGTGCTGACAGGGGATGTGGCTGCTGGTCTTTGTGTCCTCACTGTAAATCACAAGCCTCACATTTGTGTGGGTTATCCTTATTTCTTGATTAGTATTATAAAGCCATTATATCTACATCAGCATTAAAATCATTCATGCAAACCTATAAATTACTATCATTAATATATCCCAGCTGTTAATGGAAATCTAAAGAGTTTTCTTGGTGGCTGCCATTTCAGCTGAAGCAGTTCTGGCTCTGCTTGATTAGGAGGGAGGAAGGGATACCCTGTGTATCTTGGCTTTTTAAAATGAAATAAGTCTTTAATTTTGAAACCTCACTCCTTTTCTCCTGAAGGCAGGTGGAAGAGCAGTTAATCTTTCAGCCCCTCTCTCCCTCATTTCACATCAGTGAAGGAACTGAGGCCCGAAGGAGATCCTGTTTTCCAGCAAGGAACGATTAAGGTGGCATTAATGTGCGAGAAAAGTGTTACAGGTTTGTTTTCTTCCAGGTGCCACCTTGGCAAATGCTTTGTGATGATTTCCCTGGTGCCTCAGGCAGCAACTCTGAGCAAAGAGTGAGGGCTCAGAACAGCCAAGGGAGTCCTTGTCCTTCCTCAGGCTCAGCAATGTTCGGAGCACCCAACTGACCCTGAAGCACATTCCGCATGTTCTGTAAGGAAGGACGAGGTTAACAATTGTTTAACGGCCTGGCAGGACAAACACTGACCTTATTTTATCAGTTTATGTAATTTAGTGCCTTAATTTTACACTGGAAATCAATTTTAGCCCAAATGTTACGAACCGATCCTGGTGCTGCTTGACGTAAGAATTTACCAAGTGGGATTTGATTTAGAGCATGGCAGGGGGACATATTTAAAGAACATCAGGCATTTTGTGCTCTTGTACTCTTAATTCACAGGAGGAATAACATCTGTCCTGCTTGAGCCCACAAGGTGGGGCAGTGACCAAGCTCAGAGTGTTTATTGGGAGATTTTACAGTGTTGGAAGAAGCTTGATTAGGGAAACCTGGTTTTATTGCTGCTTCCTTCCCAGTTGTCTAATAAGATTTTCAGCTTCCATTACCATGCAGAGAATCCCTCACACGGTGAGAATGTCACTGGCTAATTAGTTGCTAATTAATGTTTCTTGGTGTTGGACCAGCAAAGGGCTCTGGTTTTGCTGCTGTGCAAACGTGTTGCTGTGATTGTTCCAACCCCAAAGCGTTCCTGGTCTGAGCAGACAGCAGTGACACAGAGAGCAGGGGGATGAGGAGCCAAAGGAGTTAAAACTTCATAAAAATGCTGTATGAAAAATGGTTCTCTCCAGCAGCCTCAGGACTTGCCAGCCTGGCTGTGCCTCCTCGGTGGTGGGTGTTTGAGCTTCAGCTCAGCTGGAGCCAATAAACAGCCCCCAGCCCAGCACCTGCGTGGAACTGAAACCTGAACAAAATACAAATGAGAAAATCGCATTATGGAGACTGGGTTTGCAGCCCCTGCTGTTTTAATCAAATGGAGATGTTAAAAGTTTCATCTCAATTACTTTTTCTGTACACGCTTTCTTTTCTTTTTGTGGACTTCCTGTCAGTTTTTTGCAAGTCAGTGCTTAGATTTAATTTTTTTTCCATAACAGGTTTTTTTTTTATTCATAATGATTCGTGGTAAAATAATTGTGTGGCACAGCTGCAGCCTGAACTCTATAAACAAATAATGATCGATGTTTCTAAAGCTGCCTGTGGCTTTCTGGTGATCTCTCCTTGGTTTCCTTTATCACTTTGATTTTTGAATTACTCCTTTGCTTGTGCTCTCCCAGATCTCGTAGGATGGTTTCTGCAGGTTTGATTTTCTTGGTTTTTCTTGCTTTTTTTGTACACATGCAAACAGCATGGGATGTTTTGGTGGTGTTGGCTGTGGGGTTGTGTCAGGCTCTGTTATTAACAGTGGAACAGCTTTGAGGTTTAATAGCACAGTCAGAGACAAACTTCCTGCATTTCTGATGGATGGATGAATAAGCAAGAAGTCTTTGAATCTGTTAGACTGGCAGGAGGTCCCAGTTGCAAGAGGAAGAAGAAGTGGTACCAACATCCACTAGAAGAGGAACTTCAAGTAGGAAAAATTATAATTTCCCAGAGAAGCTGGTGCCTAATCAAACCCTTGAGGTTTTCCTCAAAATCAAAGAGGGAGAAGGAAATAAATGGTGGTGGCCATGGGAAAATATGATCCTGGTGCAGGGAGGGACAAAAGGAACCTGCTTACATGGAAAGCTCCTAAATTCCAGCTGCAGTTCCACAGTGTGTGTGTGTGTTGTGTAGGTGTGAGGAAAATTGATCCTGCCTTCTCCCACTTCCTAATTAGTATTACCACTTAAAGAAGCAATATCCACTCAGGTTAATGAGCAGGAACGAGGACAGTTCCAGTGAGAGAAGCAGAGAAGACTGAGTTGGGCTGGGTGGGAAGCAGAGTTTTCTCCCAGTGATGCTGGGAATTGGTTCATTTAGCTCATTGCAGACGTCTTCCCATGCCACCAATTCACTGGATGGGCCAGATGTGAGCTGAGGTTGGACCTGAGCTCTAGAAATGAGCTGGAGCGAAACGGAACTTGGAAGAAATGGAGCTTGCATGTCCTGAAGTGTTGCAATGCTTTAAGCTGTTCTACTGTTCTGTTTGTTGTTGGGGGTTTTGGGGAGTCTTTTGTTTGGTTCTTTTTTTGCCTGGCTGAACAATGGAGTGTTTTTTACGGTAACTTGTGCCAGTTTTTGGGAAAATGTGTATCACCCAGTTGGCTTTAAGCTCAGCTGCAAAGCCTCTTCTTCAGCTGCTTGGAAGGGAGAAGTAGATGCTTTGTTCTTTTGAAAATCTCCCTCTTCTATAATTTGCCTGATTATCTTTTTCTTCTTTCACCCTTCCCTGAACATCGCTGGTGGGTTTTCATGGCGAAAGAAGGCAAGTGAGGGGCACAAAAAACAGGAGAAGGTTTGATTTTAAGCCCCCAGCTCTGTGCTGTGTCAGTGCATGGTGGTGGAGGGGAGCTCCGAGCCTGCAGGAAAGCACAGCTTCCCCCAGAGCACTTGGGAAAACACTGAGCCTTTAAATTCATAATTTAACAAGCAGGTGGGCACGGTGAAGGAGATGAAATTAAGCAAAAAGAAAAAAGATAACGGTGAAGTTCTCCTCCTCTTGGAAAGTGACGTATAAAGGCACACAGCCTGAAGCTGCTGCCTTTTGTGTGTTTGAATCCTGTCCACCCCTGGGATTTTTCTGCCTGCAGGATTCCCCAGGAGCTGGGGAAGAGCTGGGGTAGCAGATCCCAGAGAGTGATGCGCAGAGATTGATCCTTTACTGCCTTATATTTCATTTCTATCAGCAAGCTGGAACTGCAGGTCTTACCTGGGGGTAGCAGCAAGACAAGGAGCAGCTGCCAAAGAGGACAAGTGAGAGTCATTCCTGTGGTGATGCAGCTGCATTCACCAGATTTGTTATAGCCAAAGTCCCTTCTTTATCTCACAGTTTTCCACATACACCTGAATTTCTGTATATCCATTCCAGGAGTTCATACAGGCAGGTCCATAACGAGGAGCTTTGAGGTTTAATCACGTATTTTTATGTCGTGTTTAGCACTGCTGCCCCTGCTGCTGCTTGCAGTGCAAAATCCTCATCACAGAGCACCTCCACAAAGGTTTGCATAAGCCCAGGGGAACTTTGGTTGCCCCTGGAGAAAGGCCAGAGCTGAGAGGCAGAAATAGAGCAGCCTTGTAGCACGTGCCTAGAGAAACAACCAGTGCTGAATGCCAAATCTGCAGTGAGTTACATATTGATCTTTTCCTGGGCTTCACTTTGGTAAACCTTAAATCTATTTCTGCTTCCACTAACAACTGGCTGAGAGATGCCACGTGCAACAGGCCCCCCGGCAGTGCACTGCTCGTTCCACCCCGCCAGATGCAGCTAAACCAACCCTGCTTTAAGGATGTTTCGCAGTCTCCCCAGGTTTATTGTCTCCTCAGACTGAGTTAATAAAAAAGCAGAGAAGAAAGATGGCACAGAAGCCACAGAATCAATAAGCTGTTAGGAGTCAGAAGAAAACTCAGAAAACTGCACATGTAATTAACGGGATGCATCTTTTCTGACTCTGTGAAATCAGGTCTCCAGTTGTATGTAAAACTACACTAAGCTGAAGTTGAGAGCAGCTGTGTCCCTGCATGCTTACAGAGGAGAAGCTAGAAAATGCAAGCCCAAAACTGCCAGAAGGGACTATAAACAAAGCACCTCCAATTCCCCATCCATCAGGAGTAACTGAGCCGTGGCCTTATGCAGTTTCCGTATAGAAAGCTGGCACTGTATCCCTAAATACCTGTGCTGCAGTGCCAGCTTGGCATCCAGGGTTTCTCCTGTCCTTCCCAATGTCCACCCTTGTGTTCACCCTTGTGAACAAATTCAGGGCTAATATTTCATAGAAACACAGGTCACAGAATGGTTTGAGTTGGAAGGGAAAGCTCTGATCCTGGCCAAGACCTTGTAGCATTGCCATAAACATCAAAACAATGAGACCCATCTTTTTTGTTATTTTGGTTGTGGTAAAAGGGAAATTTCACAGCTGGGCAGAGATGATTGATGGGCTGGAAGGGGAAGGAGGTCTGATCCCACCCCTCCCTGCTCCTGGGAGGCTGGTTCTTCTCAGTGCTCAGTATTTGGCATCTGCCACTTTTTCGCTGGACCCTGAAGTATTTTGGCATCGGCCTCATCCTTCCACCAAGGAAAATGATTCCACCAAGGATCAGACGCATTCCAACTGCAGTGTAAGTTTGGTTGAGCTCCGTGGTCAGCAGGAGCTAAAACCCCTCAGCTTTCTGACTGTGCCTGCTCAGTGTTTTGTATGTAAAGCAGGTATTTCTCGAGGGATGATACTCCCATTACTTTTCCAGATGCTGCTATTTACAATTCCCTCATCAGCTGAGCTCAAGCAGACTCTTTGCTATCTCCAGGGCCTGTGTTAAACACACTGGCATGAGCTGCCAATAAATAATGCAGAAGATTTCCCTAGCCAAGACTTTTCCTTCTATTAGTAAGGGGAAAAAAATAATCAGACTAGAGGTAGCATGGGAGCTGCTGAAAGTTTCAGCCTGAACTCCTCCTGGATTTTTATGTGGTCAGTTCTTTTAGTCTCAGATGTTGGGGGTGAGATTTGTTCAGATCTCACCTTTCTCCCTTGTAACCCTCCCCAGAGCCACCTTCCCCATGGGAAAACTGCATCCTGCAAACATCTTCTGTTCGCTTGGTCCTGGTGGGGAAGGGATTGCACCTGTGTGGAGAAGCTTTTCTGTCACAAGCAGAGTGTGGGTGGCAGTGAGGTGAAGTAGGTGAGCAGCCTCACAGCCAGCCCTGCACTGAAACTTCCCTTTGTCTCTTCTGCCCACTTAAAGCCGGGAATTTTCCTCCTGCAGATATTCCTATTTAAGACAGGACCCAAACCTGTTGTACCTCTTATTTTTCTGGCCAGCTTTGTGTGACAAAGTACCAGCCACGACGTGCTCCTGGGTGTGTGCAAAGTCGTGTCTTGAAATCAGTGCCCGTGGGGTGCTGGAAGGGAGGGGAGCAATCCCCACTGAGCCTCTAACTCCACATCAGCATCTTGGAAGGCCTCTCTTCCCCCAGGGCATGGAAGGAAAGGCTGGTCCTGGTGTCACAGGGTCATCAGCTCCTTTGCTGGCAGCTGCTGAGCATTTGAGAGCATTTCATGAAGCTGGAGCTGTCGAGACTTGCACCACTGGAGGCTGTGGGAGCACCGTGAGTGACACATCTGGTTTCCTGCTTGTCCTTCAGAGTTTAAGGCTAAAGATGTGTAACAGAGCTGGAAAGATCATCTCCTCTTCCTGTGTGCAATCTGCTGGTGGAACACAGCCCCCAGGCAGAGGAAAACTCAGCTGGCCCTGGAACGAAGGAGGAGTGGGATCACAGGATGACATCCCTGTACCAGAGAGGTCAGGGGGAGATTAAATCTGTTTCTCTCCAAGGAACATTTTGCTGCAGAGGTTAGGTCAGTTGGGTTTTTTTTCCCTTCCTCATAAGCATTATTACATGAACACTGGTAATAAGGTCAATTAGTTTCCTTGGCAATAGCGCTCCCAGTTAATGGAACATGGGAGTTCCTGCCTCTCTGAGGACAGGAGTGGTCCTTGCACAAGGTCAGGAGTCTCCTCCTCTCCTGCTGAAAAGGGGTGTGCTGAACCACGGGGGAGCCCCAAAACCTTTGTGCCTGACTGCACAGCCAGTGGCAGTGGGATAACCCGGTGTGGTGCCATTGCCTGGGGCAGCCCCATGCCCCCTCAGCCACTGCTGCCTCCCCTGCTGTCCCCTTAGTCCTTTGGGTCACTTCTTGGCCTTTTCTCTGCAGCAGTTTTGGGCTGACATTTGCAGCCTTCTGCTCCTCAGCAATGCTTTTGGCCAAAGTATTTCTGAGCTTCTTGATGTCCCCAGCAGTGCTTTCTGTTGCTCCTGTGCTTTCCCACGCACTCCGTGCTTGAGGGTGACCCTCCCCGGCCCTCTTGCCGGCTTCCAACTATCCCCCAGGAGTGCAACCCTCATTTTAAGTGAACAATCACCTTCAAAACCCAAACAGGGTTTGTGCAAGCTCTTCAGAGATAACCCAACTCTCCGGAGCATGCAGCACCAGCCCTTTCATGCCTCTCTCATTCCTCTCTCCTTCCTCGCCTGCTGTTTCAATTCTCCTCGCTGTGGGCTCCTCAATCTGCACAGAATGATTTCCAATTACATTTTTGTTGCTGAAGGCACAGATCTTCTCCCCCAGGCTAGTTTGTTTCATGCCCAGGCATAGCTGTCGTGGTGGTGGATTTAACTAAGCAAACCAGGCTGGGGTGTTTTACGGACTTCTTTATTTTATGGTGGCCATTTCCTCCCCCCTTTGACAAGAAATGACCTCAGTCAACTTTAATATTCTACCAGCAGCGATTTTCAGTCCTTGAATCCTTCTTCTAGGGCTTTTAAAAGCTTCTAACCCAAAGCAGCAGCATCGGGAACATTGATTATATACAGAATGAGCCCCGAGCTTGTTTTGATGCTGATGAGCTGGGAAGGGAAACATCTCACACTGCTTTCTTAAAAAAAAAAAACCAACACAAAACTCTCTCTTTACTGAGCCCACAGGATCATCATTATCCTGAAGTGCACTAAATGGATAATTGAACTAATCCACACTGTGAGGAAGGGACTGATTAGCCGAAGCCTCTCGCTTTTAGAACCAGTAACTGTCTCCACCAGAGCTCTGGTTTTTTTCCCCTTTTTCTATGAAAGTAATTTGGTGCATCCTTCAGCATACACAGATATATTGATGAAAGGCCCTTTCCAGTTCTTTCCTTGTCTCAGAAGGGCTGAATGCTCGCTGGGCACAGAGCTGCTGGCACAGCCTGGCAGCACCAGGGCAGCAGAGGCAGCTCAAGTGGTGCAACGTCTGCACAGGGCGAAGGGCTGAGGCATGTGGGGTCTTTCTCTGGAGGCTCTTCCTTTGCAGCACAGCCCTGGAGGGTGATGTGAGGATCCCAACCACAGCATTTCACAGCTGGGATGGGGTGCTCCCGATTCACAGCACATCTGTGGCAGCACTGGGGAGAGAAACTTGCACTTATGAGGCTGGGGAGGCCCTGGCACAGGTTGCCCAGAGAAGCTGTGGCCGCTCCATCCCTGGAAGTGTCCAAGGCCAGGTTGGACAGGGCTTGGAGCAACCTGGGCTAGTGGAAGGTGTCCCTGCCCTTAGAAAGGGGGTTGTGTCTAAATGATCTTTAAGGTCCCTTCCAACCCAAACCATCCTGTGATTCTGTGATCCTAGGAACTGCTACAGGCAATTAACAGCCATGGTAAGAATTCTCACAGAGAAAACAGAGGGGCCACAAGTTGTGAAACAAAACCCATCAGACCCCCAAATGGGCCATGTGTAAAAAAATCAGTGTCAAGAATGCCAGGTAAATGCAGTCACTGCCAATGCAGCCAATTCACATTGACTTTACAGCTGTTGTTGCAGCCAGATTATTTTCCTGTGGTTGATGCTTTATATATCAAGCAAAGATGCTAAAGGCTTTCCTGGGTACACTGCAATTTTGCTTTTTAAGTTGAAAACTCATTTACTCTTTTAAAACCATAGATGTTTAAAAATCACATTGCTTGAAAAATGTAGCTTTTCATGTTCCCTCTAAATTAGAAGAGACTAACTGCCTTATTTTTTATAACACAGTGGAATACTCTTAACATTTCTTCTGGAGTTGCCTCAATTGCGAAATCTTTCTCCATCAAAGACAGAGAGAACCTGTGGGCACACCTTAGCCAAGGCACCTCAATAAAGTACCTGCAGTCTGTGGTCACTAGCCTGAGGATGGCTCAGAACAACAGCAAAATGACTTTTCCCTGGCACATTCCTGCACCTCCCCAAGCCTGAGATTCCTGTATACGTAGGCTCTTTGGATCTCTGTCCTTTAGAAGGCAGCACATTGCTGCAGGTGAGTGTAAAATCAGAGAGAGCGAAGTTAACTGGGCTGATGGTGTGCACACAGCCCAGCTGATGTATGGTAACTTACTCACCTGATGTAATTTGTGGTTTGTGAGCTGGAGCCCTTGTACTCTACAGTAATGAGGTTTTAAAAAGACAGATGCTTCCTCTGCTCCAAGGTCCCTTGGATATGTTGTGTATTTCTGATGTCTCTTTCCACAGTGCAGCCGATGTTTTCTGACGAGTTATTATCAGTGCTCACCAGGGCTCAGCGACACTTGGCTGTGCCTGGCCAGTGCATAGAGCCACCCTTTTATTTATGAATTACTTCACTAATGCATTTTGGGGGAGGAATCCATTTTTTGGGCTTCTGAGCATTACAATGCTTTTATGTGTGCTGGGTTTGCGTGTTCAGTTGACACACAATGCACGCTGCTATTGAAGGGCAAATAGCTGTTGTGTCCTCACAGCAGGACAGGCTTCAGCACTGACATGTGTGGTTGGTTCTCTGGACCGTTGTGACACCAGGCATCAGCCTTGGGTTTAGATATTGCATGTACATCTCAATACTCAGCAACTTCCCTACCTTGGGGTTTAGAAAACACTCGCCCTTTGGGTTTGGGGATCCAAGACTGGAGCCACCTCAGCTCCCTTCCTCCACCAAGTGTAATTCCATACTGAGATACATGGGATGCCAAGTTCCTGACTTGAATGCTGGCAGCAGCACACCCACAGCACTGATTCCCTTGGTAGGACACCCTGTTGACATGTTCAGGTTATTTGCTGTTCACTTGGTGTGCGTTCAGAGTGTTTGGAGACAGCCGCATCCATCAGGCCTCCCTCACACAGGGGATGGCCCTTCTGCAGACCTGCCACCACCCGGGCAGATGGAAGGGGACGGCCCCACCTTCATCAAGGAAGGTGGAGATGACAAAGATGATGGCTTAGCTCTGCAGGACCCCCTAAATCTGATGGAGAGAATGAAGCTCTGCAGGTGTCTCCAGTGCAGCTGAGCTCCAGAGGGCTGGGGCAGGGAGGGGGGTGTGTTTTGTACCCCTCTCCTTTCCCACAGTCAAAACATGAGAAGGTCAAGGGGCATCAAAATCGTCAGGAATGTTCTCCTTCAGGGTGCACATACAACACCTGGTCCCAGACTGGAAGAGACAGACATTCAACCCAGTATATTTAGCAACAGTTTCTCTTGCTGAAATGTGTAGTTCCAACAGATATTCTTCCATGATTCATTTAGTAACGGTTTGTTTTCCATTCTTTTTCTAAACTCAACCCTCTTGCTTCTGCAGTACAAAGGAAGAGTCAAACTGACTACTTAACCAACTGAATACATCACTTGGGATGTTTAGTTCTAAAAACCTGGGTGAGTTTTTTTTCAAATTATTTACACTGCAGAGTGGAAAAATAGCAACATTACTATAGCATTAGATTAAATTTCCCCAGGTTAATGGGCTCAGTGTCAGGAGTGAATAATCACAAGTGTGTTGCCAGTGGAGAGACCATAAAGGCACGTTCCTTTCACAATATATTCTACTCCATGAATACATTAAAATATTTTTCCCACTATGAAAAGAACGGAAATAGCCTTTTGTTTTCCTCTTTTCATAGCAAATTCTCCTGTCATTCGCAGCACAATGAATTCCTTGAATCCGTACCAGTCAGTTTTTATCCTTCCTTCAAGACCCAGAGGCCACTGGAAAAATCTTTCACATGGCTAAACTTTGCTGAATATATTTAACCAGTAAATTATTTGTCTTCTGAACTAGAAGAACCAATACTCATTTATGTTCTAAAAATGGTTTGTTTTACTTACTTTATGAGTCAGATCTGCAATAGTAGCAAAGCCAAGGGACATTTAATTAAGTTATATTTACTTTTTCATGATCTTTTAGCTTTAGATTATAAATCACGAATCAATGAGTACTTAATTTCCTCATATAGCATTAAAAGTAATTGCTTCATAAATTTGTTTTACTAATCCAAATATTTGCACAGAGTGCAGCACAAAGAAGTTGTTTCATTGATGAGAGTTCTCACTTCCCTTTCCGCCGTTGGAGAAAAATGGGCTTTGCTCATTTGGGGTCCAGTCTTTCATGGTACAGAAGTCTCTGAACTCCAGGGGTGGCATTGCTGTGAAATACTGATGTCACACCAGTTTTTTTGGTCATTGATTTCCTTGGCTCTTGAACCACAGTGAACTTCTCCCAGAACTCCAGTCTGTGGAGTGAGTGGGTCCCTGACCCTGTGCAGAGCCATCAAACAGCCCTTAGCTACAGATACTTCCGTTTTCTTTCCCAAAATCCAAGCCCAAAAGTGAGGAGGTGCTTAGATCCTTCTGTGTGAGATATGGCATCTTGGAACTGAGTTTCTATTTAGCCATATGAGGCAGAGAAATCCTTCCTGCATCCCTCACTATGGTAATGTACCCCCTGTGTAAAGAGCCAGCTGCTTCAGAAGCTGTACTCTTCCAAACATACTCCTCCTCACTGGAGACAGGACCTAAGGGAACAGCATGAAGCTCTGTCAGGGGAGGGTTAGGTTGGGTATTAGGAAGAGGTTCTTCTGTCAAAGGGTAGTTGGGCACTGAACAGGCTCCCCAGGGCAGTGGTCATGGCCCCAAGGCTGCCAGAGCTCAAGGAGAGTTTGGACAACGTTCTCAGGGACAGGGTGGGATTTTGGGGATTGTCCTGTGCAGGGCCAGGAGCTGGACTGGATGATCCTTGTGAGTCCCTTCCAGCTCAGGACATTCTATGGTTCTATTTTCCATTGCATGTATGTGTTGGGTCCTGCTCAACTCTCATGATTTGTTATCAGGTATTGACGGGTTCCCCAGGTGGAGGATTATTTTACTGGCTTGTAGAAAGTGTGCTGAAAGTCACCATCTTTTGGAAAGCAAAATCACAGAATCACAGACTATTCTGAGTTGGAAGGGACCCACAAGGATCATCAAGTTCCACTTTTGAGTGAATGGTCCATACAGGGATTGAACACATGACCTCGCTGTTATTAGCACCATGTCACAGTAGTGCCATGATCCAAACCATATGCAGCATCATAAGAGTGATCTTTCAATTAAAGGCTTCATTTGAATTGGAAAGCTTCTGATCAATTGGGTTTTTTGATAGGAAGAAAAGGGAAAAACCACCAGCAGCTGCTGTATGGAAAATGGTCAGCTTTGCCCAGTTCCCAAAGCACTTGACCAATGCTTGATGCTGAATTTTTCATGCCTGTGGAGTGGGGTTTGGTGGGCTTTGCATTGTTGCTTGGCCACAGAGTTGGGATAAAGTAAGCTGATCCAGTGAGGACCATGCAGGAACAGGGTTTGTGAAGAGCAGCTGAGCTCCAGCATCATCTGCTTTATGGTGCTCCTTGGCACGAGAGGAGGGAGGGCAGCCCAAAAAGCAGCTGTGGAGCACGAAGCACACCTGAGGTCTGGCTGGTAGGATCCAAAGCCCCTGCTCCAACTGGAGCTGTGAACATTCCCTTTAGACCTCACACACACCCACTCAGTGATTTCAAGTGGGATATGCCCAGCATGCAGAGTTTTCTCCAGCTGGGCTTCCAAGAGTTCCCGCAGGTATCCTTGTGCAACCATAAATCAGGCAAAATCTCCAGGGGAGTGAGCAGTAATCTGGGCAAAGTAGAGGGGAAGGGAGGAGGAGGAGGAGGTAAAGCAAGAGCTGTGGTGGCCATAATTCCCCAGAGCCTGATAAATGTTTTGAGAAGGAAGTTTTTTATTTTTTTAGTGGAGATGTGGGTGACAGGGAGGGGTCAGAAAAAGAGGCCTGGGGTTAGAACCAACTGTTATATTGGAAGAAGATCTCCACTGGAGTGCAATGGAATAATCAAGATTTATTTATAAAATATTGCTATTAAATAAACATTACAGAAACTTTGGAATATCAAGCTTATTTATAGCTTTAGGCGTGAAAACCCACATTAGTATGTTGAATTATATGAGTTCACTGCTGCCTGCTAGCTGACAGCACGTCAAATTATTTGCAAATATTTTCTGGAACAGTAACCTTGAAGGATGCCAGCACCATTCAGTGTAACCTTATCACGAGACAGGAACCAAGTGAGATGAGGACTGAGGATATAGAGTTTTTAGCAGCAAGTGACCTCTGACTCGCTGCCTAAAAACAGAGTTCACGTGGTGCCTTCCTCAGAAGGGAAAGATGCTTTTTTGTCACTGACATTTTCACTGGTTCCGTGCAGGGGTTTTGGGAAGATGGTGTGAGTGATGTCTAGATGAGAAACTGCTCAGGGCAGGAATTTGAGAGTACATTGGTCACATTTAAGTGGGTTTATCTCCTGCAGCCTGCAATACCAAGCTTCTGTGAAAATTATGTAATCATTTTAACAAAGTGTTCTGTAATTGACATGAAAAAGGCAAAGTAAAATAAAAATGAATTACTCTGTAAGCAGAAAGGTTCATTCATTTTAACTGCAATCTGCAAGAGGGAAAAGGGGAAAAAAAATCCCAAATGTAGGCTTTTTATGGAAATTGTGGCCTCGTTGAAATTATAAGCTTTCTGCTATTTAAATGAATAATGTTCCCTAACACAGACTATTTTCTCATTTTAAAGTCTGTTGGGGTATAATTTCATCCTTTTACTGTCTGCTGTGTTTTAACTTACAGCAGTCTGACTAAATATTGTATTTTCCATCCGTCAAAAATCGTCGGTACAGTTTGTGCAACAAGCATTTGTTGCTCAGTTAGAAGGCTCTGGCTTTGAGATGTGACATTTTGCGTGGAGGTTTGCACGGTGCCTGTCACATGCGAGGCAGGTGGCATTAAAATCTATGTTTTGTTCCCTGGTGGTGGCCAGTGGTGACGACTGTGATGACACTTGGGCACACACGGACTGGGAGGGCAGAGGAGGCCAAGTCGTGCTCATTACTCTGGGAAAGATGCAGAGAGTCAGGCCAAGTGCCAGAAGGACTGTCCTCCCTGTGAGAGAGGGACAGAGGGGACAGGCAGGACGGTGACCGGCTCCGATCTGATTGTTCGTGGCTTTGGCACCCTGGACATGTTGCAGAGCTCCCTTGGGTGCCAAGTGCTTCTTCCCAACAGCAAATCCAGTCCAGCGTGGGCAGCCAAGTGCCTTATAGTCAAAACCCAACAATTTGCATATCCCACGTGCTCCCAAATCTGAAATTATGGCTCCCGAACCTGGTCTGAAAATGAGACGGTGGTAAATACAGGCACTTGCATTTCTTCAGCTTCTGTTTTCCGGGACATTTAGGATGCACCCAGGTCACATCCCGTGGGTTTCTCCCTAGCTGTGATGACTGGTCACTTCATCCTTGTTAAAACAAAGGCTGAGGCTCTCCTGTACTCACTTGGCTGGGACTTGGGGCTTTTAAAGAGCACACCATGGGACTTACAGCAGAATGATGAGAGCAAGCAACTCCTGGCATAAATTACCTTCCACCTTTGGAGGGCATCTTCGTTAAGCAGAAGGACACAGCAGTGAAAAATATTTAATGACAACAAAAATGCCTTGCTTCAAAGATGCAGTTAACCTTGACAAATAAGTATGAATCCTCTAAGGAGCCATAAAAGTGCTCACCTAGTTTATGTCCATCGGGCTGTCGTTTGGATGCTCTATCAATTCTTACAGTGCTTCCAGTGGCGAGGCCAAGTGGCTTATAAAGTTTTACATGCTGTTTGTTTGCTGGTAGAATTACAGCGGTGGCGCCTCTGCTACAGCAGGAGAGGAGTTCCTGGGGGATGCAGGTGAAGCCTGGGGTGCAAGGCAGGAACAGGGACAGGCACTGGAACCAGGGTGCCCAGAGTGGGCAGCGGGCACTGCTGAGCTCACAGCACCAGAGAGCCCACAGCAGGCAGGGCATCGCCCTAAAGCAAGGTTTAGGGGCAGCTTCCAGGAGCCTCCTCTGCTCCTGGGTATGTCCCCATAGTTTAATAATGCTGAACTCTTTATCCCATCTGCAGGAACAACTGCAGCTGAGGACAGCAGCCCTCGGAGGCAGGATGGTAAAAATTAGCACTCCTGGAAAACCACTGTCCGTGAGGTGGGTCAGCAGAATCACCAGCAGAATCACCAGCAGAAGTTTGGGTAGGAAAGGACCTTCAAGATCATCCAGCTCAGGTCCTCCCATTCCAGCTTCTGGAGAGGATCTCTGTGTGCTGAATGGGCACAGTGGGTGACTTGGGTTGTTAGCTTAATTTTTATCTAATTGTTTCCATTTTGGCTTGACCCAGCAGTCCTTACACTTCTCTGGCCACATGTCTGTCTTGCTAATGCACTTTCTGTGACTGGTCCTCCCCTGTGGAGCTCCTGAGATGCAGAGAGAGGTGGGAATGAATTTGCCTTTCAATTGCCACAACATGTTGCTTCATGGTATTTACTTAGTTTTGGCTTGAAATCTAGTCCTCCTCTTGCTTATTGTCATTACTCCCAGCAGTTTGTTTCTCCTCTTATCTCACCAACATGAAGTTTGAATAAAACCTCTAAAGAAACAGCCCAAGTATGAGAGAAATAGTAGTCGTAGGAGGCCACAGCCAAGGATTTTCAATTCTTGCCTTTTCTATTTCCTATTGTTTCTACCTAAGGATACATTTTAGACTCCACTGGCCAAATTCATCCTGTTCCAATGAAGTTACCTCAGAGACACACTTGGCTCTGTTGCTTTAAAAAAAATAGATAATCCCAAACAGCAGGATAGTTTTATGACTGCTAATTACATTTGTTGCTATGCAAGCTAAGATAATGATAAGAGTAATCGTATCTCATGCTTCAGGGCATACGCTCATCACCTGTGGACATCAGGAAGGAATTTTTCTCCCCATGTACAGAACTGTTCAATTAACTAGATGGATTGTGGTGGGTTTATTTTCGCTCTGTTTTCTTCCTCTGAAGCACCACCTACTTAGCTGCGGCCGGAATAGGTGTATCAGATTGAGTTAGCCCACAGCCTGATCCAATACGGGGATCCCTAAATCCCCATACTGGGAAGTAAAATCAGCTGAGGAAAAAGAACATGTAATCTTTTGCAATTGGGAAACAGATTGTTTTTTAAGTGCCCGAGTGCCCTGCCTGTAACCAAAGCTGTGAATGCAGCAGCGCCGAGGTTTGAGCCGCCGTGCTGACATAAAATCCAGCTCTGGGAATGTCCCAGTTTGAGGGAACTTGGAGGATTGCTCTCCTCTTTTGACTCTCTGAGTCGCATCTGCATTCGAGCACCACTGGGTCCTCCGGATTAGGTTTGTGGCTACCCGTCACGTTGCATTAGAATAGCCAGGCTCAGCCAGAAAAGCAATTGAAAGGCATTGGAAATCTGCCTCGCTGCCCACATCCAGGGAATAAGCTCTCCGATAATCCTAATAGAGAAGATCAAATTTGCCAAGAAAATAGAAGCAATTGCTTGTATTTTGCTTCATTCTCCTCAACTATCTTTCTGCTCCTCACAAGACTTAATCAACAGCTAATAAACCTCAGCTTCTCACAGCACAGCAGAGTATTGTCTTTCTAGTACTTGTGTTGGGACTGGGATTTATCTGTTATTGACTTCATCCCTTTCCTATCTGTCCCTTTTGTTTGGTCCCCATTCCCCTTTTCTCACCAGTGCTTGCTTTATTTTTATCTCCAGTAAAGCAGATCTGCCATTTAATTAGCAAATTGGCCTCTACCTGAAGCCAAATGAAATGTAATCTGCTGTCAACCTGAACGCAAGGTAGAAATTCCGTGTCTGAAAGATTTTTAACATTCGTCTTCACTCCTTTCTGGAGAAAAGCAGAAAACTTCCTGGTTTATTTGTGGGAGAAAATTCTGAAAACAAAATGATTCGGATTTGTCAAAACTCATCAGGCCTTTGTTTTATGTTAATAAACCAGCCAAAAAAGAAGCCATTTCTCAGCAAAACAGGAGTGACTCTGCATTGATTCCATTGGCCTGGGGGTAGCAAAAACCTTTACAGGACCATATTCAGATGCAGCTTTTGATGGTAGAAAAGACGAAGATTCACAGCATCAAAAAGTCACAGAGTGGATGGGGTTGGAAGGGACCTCTGAAGATCATCCAGTCCACGCCCCTGCCGAGGCAGAGTCACCTACAGCAGGTGACACAGGAAGGCATTCACGTGGGTTTGGAACGTCTCAAGAGCAGGAGACTCCGTGGCCTCCCTGGTCAGTCTGCAAAGATCAAACTCCCCAAAGATCAAACCGGATCTTCCCTCTGCTCTTAGGCTGGTGTGCTGTGCAGGCCCCTCCTGATCCAGGCAGTGCTGGATCACTGGGGTCAGTCTCCTCATGCCATGGGCTCTGCCCCTGCCCGTGCCAATGCCTGGTGCCTCCATTGCATCCCAGCAGGTCTGCCTGCCTCTGGCAGCAATCCAGGGAATCGTGAGCTATGGCTATTCTTAACCTCTATACAGACCTGCGTTACTAACACTTCCAGAAGCTCTATGGCCCTTTTGAAACACCCAGCTACTGGTATTTAATTCTCTTGACTTTAGCAATAAAACGAGACGGGAGAGAGGATGCCCAACGCCTCCCCCGGAGTCAGCCCCACAAACACATCCCTCACAGGGCACCTGAGCTGCCATGGTGCTCAGCATCCCTGAGCATTGAACCAACACCACCCCAATAAACCCTCTTGATTTAGTTTAAGGAGAGAGGTGTCATATTGTAATCCAATACCCAGGTCAGCGTGAGCAGTAACAGCTTATTTTCATTGCCGAGCCCGCACTGCACAAACACCTTTCTGTCAGCACTCCACTGGGTTAGTTCCAGGCAAAATGACTTTCTTGCTGTCCAATCTGGCGTGCTGGCAGTGCGGGAATGCAAACAGCCAGCCCTTTGTGTTCACCTGCAGCTTTATTCCCTTCATCAATTATTGCTAAAGAGACAAGTGAAATTTTTCATACGTTGATTCTGGAATTATATCACAGCAGTGCTTTTGTTTGATCAAAATTGCTAAATGTTTTCTGTAACTTGGAACAGCATAAAAATTGCAGGCTTGAAAATTACACATATGCCTCATCCTATCTTGAGGAATTACAAAAGCTACTTGTGACACAAGAAGTGCTCACCATATTCCTTACGAGTTGTCCAAAAATAGTTGACCAAGCTATTCTGATCCCAAGCAAAGCAATGGCAAAATGCTCAGTGCAGTCAGGAACATGCTGCTGCAATGCAAAATTCTCCTCCACTGAGACTCCCAGGTCTAAACATTTGCAAAAAATAAAAAGCATCAACAGGACCGAGCATGGACCTTCCAGTTTTATCCTGTGTCCTTAGATCCACAGTATTAAAAATACTCCAGTTCCATGGGGCTTTGGTGTGGGAAGATGTCATCAGTCATAGAATCAGAATGGTTTGGGTTGGAAGGGACCTTAAAGCTCATCTCATTCCAACCCCCTGCCATGGGCAGGGACACCTTCCACTATCCCAGGCTGCTCCGAGCCCCGTCCAACCTGGCCTTGGACACTTCCAGGGCTTCTCTGGGTTAGTCCTACCTCATATACAAGTCTGTCAGAACTGAGGGCAGTTAATGCTGATGGGGAGTGCACAGCATTTGGCAGGTTGGTTCTAAAGGATAAGTTGCCTGTTTCTTTGGGGTTTATTCCAAGCTCAAAAACACTGGAGCTCCACACGGTTCCCTTAATCTTTTTCAAGAACTCAGAACACAAACTTTGTCTCTGGCCCAGCCCTAGTTTTTCAGAGAGCTTTGCTAGTAAAGACTAGGGAATGAGCTGTGGGGAACAAAGAGAAACGATTAGGAGGACAATTAAGAAAGAAGAGTAAATATGGAGCTGGAAGAGAGGTGACACAAAAGGAAATTAAGTTACCTCTGTAATGCGAGACACATCAGGAAGGGCTTCAAGGAAATGGAAGTTCATATGATCAGAATAACAGTAGGAACCAACTTCAGCAGGAGAATTTAACGAAGAATTCAGAAGAGGAATGGGAGGAGAAAGACGGTTCATGGGCTTTGGCTTCAAAAAGTAAGGGAAAATGATGAATTTAGCTTTAGAAAGAGGGAAAAAAACACACCCAAGTGTGAAAGCCTCATTGCAGAGGGAGCAGGAGAGTCAGGACTAAGGCAGCACTGAAGTTACAAGTCTGTGACATGGAAAGTTTAGTAAAGTTGTCAGCTCTGACAAAGAAAGTGTTAGGAGGGAGTAGAACAGCTTTGTGCCAGAGAAACCAAAGCTGAGGGAACACCCAGACATTTAGGAGGGAAAGGGAGCTGAGGGAGAGAGCTGGAGATGCCAGGGGAAAGAAGGAATGATTTGTAACACAGACAGAGGCCTTGGGCCCATTAGCATTAAACCCCCAACTTCTCAGGGGCGTTCACACTGAAGCAGTGCCTGATTCCTTCCATTTTATTCTCCTTGGTGACCAAGAGCAAAGACAGACAGAGAGATAAGGCTTGAAACTAAAAGGCAAGGTGTTTGACTTGTCCAGTTTCCCTCTCAGACACCCAGAAGCCAGCACAAAGCAGTAACGCCACGGATTGAGCAGGAGAGGCGGCTCAAGCAAAATAAACCCCAGTCTGTTCACATGTGACAACAAACAAACATCTTAACAGGGGCTGGGAGATTCAGTTCTCCTCTTCTTATCCATGGGAAGTGACAGTGCCCAGACTGACACACCGTGACAGAGGCAGAAGTGCTAAATAGGAATTGTTGGGTGCTGGGTCCCTGCGTGCAGCCACATTTATTACAACCCCATGTTTAATGTTCACAAACCATTAGATACATGTATATTTATGGTTTGATAATCAGCTGTCATTAACAGATGAGTAAACAACATAATGTTCATATTTAAGAGGAATATGCAAACTAAAGAGGAACTGCCAATTCCTAAGAACATTTATTTTCTCTACACTTAATGGGGGGAAAGGAGGCGGAAATTCTCTGTCTGTAAATTAATTATGGGATATTGGCAATGCCTCCACTACTGTACAACTGTAATTATCCCATCTCCGTGCGTGGGACTGTAGTCATGCACCCCCAGCTATTCACATCCATGGGAGTTAGGAATATACCCAGTGTGCATTTCCTAAGTTAAAATCATTTTTACTGCCTCTTTGAACTCAGAAGAGCAGAGAAATGATGATCTTCTCAACCAGTGCTGTGCCAAGATGGTGAGACCTTCTGCCCCACTCCCTCCGTGTAAATCAAACGTGTTTCAAACTTCAGGAGAGGGTGGAAACTTCTCCCCGTGGGAAATGCCAGTTCAATTAGAGCTGCTTGAGTTGATTGGGGACTTCATGCGGTTTTGCAGGGCTCCTCTGTTTTCTCACACATTTGTTGTTATCCATCAACTATGAGCAGAGAAGTCCATGAAAACACATTTGTGATCCCTGCACAAATATCCCTGAGCTGAATATGGTCCAACATAGCTGTCACTCCCTGGCAACATCTTTAACAGTCGCTGACACTGCTTTGCATCAAAAGACACTTTATGAAATGTATAATTATCCTATTTTTATGAGGGAAACTGAGGCACAAAGCAAGATCAGGCTTACCCAGGAAGAATGGAAAAGAAATAGAGAAGTACAAGGAAAAGATCAAGCCTGGAAAGAATGGATTTACAGTGATGAGAAGATGCTTCACTAGTCACGGCTGAGAGAACTGGAAGAAATCAAGTGTCCAGCTAGGGATGAGGCTGGGAACAGAGTCCAGCATCCTGACAGTTATCTCCCCACTCTCCTACCAGTCAGGCTACACGCTGGAAAAATGATCCATGTATTTATAACCATATGGATACTTGACAAATAGCAAATTAACATTAAGAGTAGTTTCCCGGACAACAAAACCAACTTTCCCCTCAGCTGATACTTCCCCTGCCTTATAAAATTAGAACATTTTGCAATCCCTTTTGTAGATGGAAACAGATCCTGTACAGATGCAACAATTTGGCAGGTTATCACACCAGGGTTTTCAGCGTGAGGTAGCACAGCCTCTCCAGCTGCTGAGGATCAGTCCCTTCGGCAGAACCAAAGTCACTAATCTGGTGCTACCTCCTGCCCATAGCCAGGCTTATTGGGGAGGATTAGCTCGTTGTCCAGGGGTAATTTTCTCAAATAAATGGGTCAAAGCCTGTGCTGGCTCCCCTCCTGCAGCCTGCTGAGTTCAATGGCTTTGCTCAGAGCACAGCCTGGTTCCTCGTTTCCATCGAGATCCTTGGGCCGTGGCTGAATAACTGGAAGTGGCAGGTGAAGCCGAAGGTTTTGGCTTTGTTTTTCGTGAAGAAGGGATGAGTGCAGCAGAACAACATATGGTACAGTGCTGGGCTAAAAATGATTTACTGGGAAATTGGTGCTTCATTTCTGTCTCACTGCAGCCACATACACTAATGTAGTGGTGTAACTATTCATCTAATAAACTGCTAATATTTATTATTAATTGAACCATTTAATCTAACAGTGGATTAGGGGAAGGCAAATGTAGGACTTAATGACTCTGCTGATTGGTATAAATTTTAACACTGAGCTCGGGCTGCATAATACAGATTGTGTTCCTGCTGCTGATAAATACCTTGTAACTGGGAGAAACTGTGCCCGAGCAAAACTTGCACTGGCTATCAAGAGGTATTTTTATTGTTGTTCATCTTTTAGTGAGCACTGCAGGACTTAACTCCAAAAGATGAGGTCACTGTCACCAGTGGTTTATTATATTAATGGCCAAGAAAGTGGTTATTAGTAATGTTTGCTTAACTTCAGAGGTCATCTTACATCCAGAATAGCCCCTGAATGGATGGTTTAGTGCCGCCGCGATAACTGAAGTGCACGATAACAAACCATAATTATCTTGCACTTCTAACCAAATCCCCTGTGTTGTCTGAAAATCCATCATTGCCAGGACTATCTCCAGCCCACCCACTGTTGTGAACAGCTCTGAATTCCTGGTTTTCTATAACTGGAAGCAGGGATGCACCCACATCTTATGGGAGACGAGTATCTGCTTAGCATTAAATCTTGTTTCCCAGGCACTGCTACACAGGAGTTCAGGGATATTTCACTTTGGACTGGGGAAATGCTTCAGCTCTGTTACCTTTCAAGCCTCTGTAGTCAGAAACAGCATCTGTATCCTGGGGAGAAATTAATGGAAAAGCCCAAACTTCCTAATGGGACATATCTTGCTCTAAGCTCTTGGAGGACCTGAGATCTTAGACTTTATCATTGTGACATTATGGGCTTTAGACAAGCTATTTTTAGAGGTTTCTTTAAAATTTGATCAGTTATAATTTTCCCTTCATGGTTATAATTTTCCCTTTCTTCTGAGCTCTACAGCTAAGACAGTAACTCTTGGAAACATGGCAGCACCCTTCCTAAGTGGGTTATAAACCCCCTCCTAATTAGAAATATCTTTCAAACATTTGCAAATTAATTTTTAGTATTTTTTTTCTTACACAGAGGACATATGGTGATGTTGTGTGGCTCTTGGACATTTGAACTTGCGTGAGTTATTGCTGCAGTTCCAAATTTCATGCTGAGAAAATTCTGATGCCACGTTTTCTGATGAAAATTAAGGGCATGTTGTCATCCTTGGCTTTCCCACCTTAGGTCTTGTTGAGGCTCAATGTTAGCAAAGAGTCTGGTTCAGTCTTCATCTTCTAGAGCAGCAGAGAACAAAGCATTGAGTTCGTCTTCCATTTGGTGTATCCCCTCCTCTAATTTGCTCTCCCTTTTCTCCAGCTGAGGGAAACATGCCCTGTAAGGATGTGTTAAAGAAACTGGAAACGTGTCAGGGAAATCTGCCTTTTTGTTTCCATCTACTTGTGGTAAGTGAGCTGAGAGAAAAGCTTTTTCTTACCCTCCTGGCCTCTGCAGGTCAGGGGAAGAGAGAAACTGAAGAAACAAAAAGCTGAGGCTTGAACTAGAAGAAAATAACGAATTGGTGAAAAGATTAAAGCAGGGTGGAAAGAAAGTAGAAGAACTCCTCCCAGAAAGAGCTGAACTCACAGATTGTTCACCTGTTTGAGATATAAATGTGCTGGGAGTTTTGGCAGAAGTTGCTTCATAAACCTTCCTTGTCTAGGGGCTCTCTTGATCTCACTGCAGTCACCCTACTGACACAGCTACCTCCTCACATTTCCACTGTTATCCCACACCTTCTGCCCTTCAATCCCAAATGAGCTGAATCTGGAAGAAGAAGCAGCTAAGAGAGTCCAGTGGGAAAAATGAAGGGAAAGAGCTCAGCAGGAGGACACAGATTAGGAGGGAGAATTAAAGCAGAAGAAACTCTGAAACTAAAAAAAAAAAAAAATAAAATTATCAGGATTTGAATATGGAAATCTGAGAAAGGAAAGACTTAGCGAAGCATTCTCAGTATCAAGTAGCAGCTGTCAAATCGTGTTTTCTGGGGGATCTTCAGAAAAAGTCAAGGGGGTGCAACACGTTACAGAACATTTTTGGTGTTCAGCTGGGACAAATGCTGAGAGTCCCAGTCACTGCTGCTCTGGCACAACCCCAGCTCTGCCCTCAGCTGCACTGGGCATCTGAAAGTCAATCAAAAGCGTGGCTCCACGCTCCCCAGACCAGCACAGAGCACTTCCCTTGCTCAGCTGGGCTGGGGTCCTGCCACGAGAACCAGTTCCCTGGTGCAGAGGGAAGTAGCTCTGAGGGAGAAAGAACTCTCTCCCCTCGGAAAGCCTGAACTTCAAACCAGTTTTAGGAACTGGTGGGGGGGGAACCCACAGCTCCTGGGTGGCCCAGCACAAGAAAGAAGCTCAGTGCTTGCTGCTAACAGGTTTGCTCAATGAAGATGTAATTATCAGGTCAGAGCCTGCATCTTCTTCACCCATGGAAATGGCCAAAAATTCCCTGATCTCCGTGGAAACACACAGGTTTACACCATGTCTCCCTCTCAACCAGTTTTGTTCTTCCTTCTCTTAGTGCTGGTGCTATTTTACAGGTGTTCTCTTGCTCCTGATGCTCATTTAGGTTGCCAGGTTGTTTCAGCTCTCAGTTTTTCTCCTGCCCAGCAACAGAATGGGGCCATAAAAATTTACTTTCTTGTTTACATCCGCTCAGCAATTTATAACAAGAAAAGTGGGAAAAACCATAAGCACAGAATCAATGCTGCGTTTAATAGTTAAGCATAAAAGTAATTCTTGAACAATATTTTTATTTCACTTTTAATGAGAGAGCAGAAATGCCACTACTGGGTTTTTAAGGCCCATAAGGTGCTAGTACTCTTGTTATCTCTGATGTTCATGGTCTCTCGCACTCTGTTTATGCTGGGCATTATTTTTGACAATGCACTATGGCAAATTCCTGGACTGGGATTTCTTGGAACGAATAAAAGATTTATAGTGGAAATTCTACAAGTAATATCTTGTTATAATACATTTTTGTGCTAACTGCCAGTGACAAGTGATTGCTCAAACTTGTTCCTGCAGCTACCAGGTTTTCCTCTTTAATCCTGTATTAGTTCTACTGAAAAAAATATGAAATACAAGGAGAGCTGTCTTTTCATTTATTTTATCATGCCTCTATAGAATGTTTTCATGGTAAATTCAATATACTTTGTCCAAAATGTAAATGGAATGTTCAATATATTTTTAACTCAAGCACTGTTTAAACATTAAAATCCTCTTTTGCAAATGCCATTGTGATAGAGCTTCAAGACTTTGCAGGGGCTTAATAACTTACTGTGAGGAAAAAAAGAGGCCAGTTTGGTACTTAGGACTTGGTTTTAGAGGCTTCACTTCCTTGCTGTGGTAGGACTGGAGCTAAGTTAGCAATTTCTCTGTGTGTCCTTTCCCTGTCCATGAACTGGACACTGTGGTGCAGTGGGTGCTCTGCAGTCTGTGGGGCAGGGAAACAAAGGGAAATTTGATAAAAAATAAAAGAAGAAATAAATAAAAAAAAAAGACATAGGAGAGCTGCAGGTGGGAAGTGATGCAAATCAACATAAAATAAATTTGAAATTTTTATGTTTGTAGTATGACAACCATGTTTTGGGGCCATGAGCGTAGAGCTCGGAATTTTTGTGTGCGTGTTACAAGGCACCGCTTGGGCTGTGAATTAAAAAAAAAAAAAATCCTTAAATGAAAAAGGAAAACCACAGTGAAGTTGGGACTGGTGACATGGTGACATGTCACTGCACAAGGTGGAATATTGGTATTTGCAGTGCAAACCAGAAAAGGTTGTTGTGCACAAACCATGCAGATACATTGTCCCCCGAACTGCAGTATTTCCTTTGGGTAGAGGTTACTGCCAAATATTTCCAAGGAATGTACAAGGACCTCCTCAAGTGTCAATTAACAGCAAACTCTATCCAAGCTAAATTTTCATTTCCAGTCCAAGGCTGTTTAGGCAGTTTATGTCCTGAAGTTGAATATGCATCCCCTCCATCTCTCTTTCCTCTCTAATCTAAACACAGGATGTTATCTTTATTACCTCCTTTCAAAACTTGCACAGGATTTTATTTAGCTCTTATGTGAGAAGAAAATGAAAGGAAGAGAGAAACTGGCCCGGGGTTTTGGGGAGTAAAAACAAACTGGAGAGGCACTTATAGGAAAGAATTAAATGGTGTAAGGTGACGTTGCTGGTCACTCAGGAAGCAGGAGCAGTAGCTCAGGAATACCTGGCTCCATGCTCCATCGCCTTCAGCAAGAGTCTCTGTTCTGGGCTGGGAAACACTTTCTAACTCAATACCCAGGTTCATTGCTGAGGTTGCCAAAGGTGCCCATTTGGGTTCCAGTGATGCTCGATGGATGGATGGCTGCTCACCAAAAATCACATGGATAACACCCACTCCGTCTGTCAGCTCTTATTTCTACCAGATGTAACTGGATTTAAGAGGTGACACAGGAGTGTGAGACAATCTGCCTCTTTAGATGGGATCTTCTGGACACAATGAAAACTTCTGAGCCTTGGTCTATCCTTCTGTTAATCATCTGTTTCAAGATTCCCATCTTTCTTTTGTATTTCTCACTCTGATTTATTCCCACCCAAACCTTTTTTACTGAGCACACAGCTCACATCTCCATTTGCTTCTGTTTTCTCTCTTACATATTTCTTGTCAGAGTTGATACCAAAGTCTTCTCCAAGCAGAATTATTTCCAGAGCCACTGGCTTTTTCTTTGCAGGCTGTGTTGCATTAGAAGGATTGTATCATCACTGTGTCTTGTTGGTTCCAGCTAAAAGCTGGGCTCATTGGTTGTACAGATTTATTGGTTTGTGGCCAAAATCAATCTGTCCATATGTTTATCGTGCTGTGACACAGTTACCAGTTTTTTTAAGCAGTAGTTTCTCTGACAGCTTGGCTCAGTGTCCTCTGGACAGTATTAATTTGCTGTAGGTAGAGCTTCCTGTGGAGTCACAAAGGCTTTCAAGACACCGGAGCCCAGATTGAGCCTGAGGCTGAATCCATAGCATGGTCCTACTCTCAGATCTCTTCTCAGAGCCCAATCTGCAGTTCAGACACAGCAATGGTGGCCCAGGTTTCTCCATCCCCACACTGTGTCTGCTCTCTCATTCCCATCTCACGCTCCTGCCTTTGTGCACAACCAAACAGAGCAGGCGAAGCCCTGAAGGACGTTCACCTCGCTGCACAGCAGCAGTTTTCCCAAAGCAGCGAATGCCACTGCATTGTCCTGGATCTTGGTGTCATCCCTTCTGTGTATCCACAGCTTTGCCAGTGCTGTACATTAGGAGAACCATCATAACTTCCCTTCCAGACTAGTTTTGGTGCGTGCAACAAGAGCCACGTCAGGCTTGTCTGCAGAGAAGCCCCTGGCATGGACCCACCTCCACTGAAAGACAATCCCATGCAGGGCTTGGTTAGCTGTGTCTTGGCTTCTCAGAGGCTTCCCCCCTGGATATCGACCTCCTTCCTCAGGCGGGTGGTTCTGAATATCTCACAGTAACCTTGTGGTGGATATTTCTCTATTTGTTCAGCTTCAGACCGACACTGCTGGAAATACACTTTATCCAAAGATTGTTTAGGTCAATTGTTCCTTCTGGTATTAAAGTTATGAATCATCTTGGCATCAAGGTGTGACCTTTCCTCTTTACACTATTATGTCACCAAAAAGAAGGCAGAAATGGAAATAGGAAGATGATTGCAATAAATTTCTCACCACTGATATAATGTCTCATGTGCACCAGGAGTTCTGTACTCGTAAACCTCATCTTCCTTGGCACGGATCCACACTAAACTTTGTTTCTACTAACAAAATCCAATATTCCTTTTTTCCAGCACAGCTTTCTCGGCATCATAAACCACCTGCTGGACTGAGTTCTCTGAAGTGACAGTGCAGAGATTCCCATCCAAAACCGATACAGGCAGTCTGAAAAGCTGCTCTCCCACAGTGCAGAGTCCCCACAGGAATGATCTTTCCAAACATAATGTTTTGATGTTTCTTGTCCAGAGGCAATAGTGGATAAAAACATTTGAAAAAATCTAAAGTGTAGATAACAGTGAGGGAATAACAAATGTCTGCTTTGGAAACAGTTAAATTTGCAGATCAGAAACTCATAGCTGGTTATTTACAACAATTCTCATCTCTTACCAAAAAAAAAGAAAAAAAAAATTTCATCTACAATAAAAACTCTTGAAATTAAATTTGACACTTCAGAGTCTGAAATAAACTGTGTTTCAAATAAAATTATATCTTTGGAACAATATACATCAAAATACAGACGAAAATTGCAGAGAGATTATGATAGGATTATGCTATTTCCTGTGCAGAGCGATAGCACTGCAGCCCTGTCAGGAGCTCTCCTCCTGGATAATGTTATTGTTCACCATAAAGCAGAGCTCCTGAGAGATGCTGTTCCCTCTCCTACCTGCCAAGTGGAGTGGTGTTAAAAAAAAAATGTTTCTACCAGGATTTTGTCACCTGGTGCTTCGGTTTGTTTTAGTCTCGCTGAGCTCAGGCGGATCGCGCTGCCCTGGGCTGTGTCACCCAGCTGAAGGGCCACCCCAAGGGACCTGTGGTGGGGTTCTGGGTGCTCATGGAGGTTTCAGAAGAGACAGAAAGGTGCTTTGGGTGACTCTGAAATAACACTTTGCTCAATGTGAAGGGCAAGGAGAGTGGGAAGGGAGGCTTAGCAGGTGAAAGGGGGGCACAGTGCTCTGCCAGAGCATCTGGATGCAGCTCTTTGACTCTGTTCAAGAGAGCAAGGAGAGCTCACTGTGTCACCCTCCTCCTGTACTCCTCAGACACACTTCCTACAGAACTGGTGCATTAGCAGGATTTAATCTAGTCTAAAAACCTCCACTGTCTTGCAAACCCCTTCTCCCACTAATCCAGAAGATTTTACAGCATTTCTTTCTGAGTGTCAATCAACCATCAAACTGTACATGTAAAATGGTAATGGACTGTTTAACTTTAAAAGAAACTTGTGGTTTTCCTTTGCTGTAAGAACTCCTGGGGGCCCAGAAACAGCCAGCTTTGTGCAATAACAATCCCGTGGCTGGTGTTCCCAGACCTCAGCGTTGTTTCCCAGTAACCGTTTTAAAGAAAGATAAGCCGTGCAATTCCTTCTCTGGGAGCAGGATGTGCCTGCCCATTGGGAAGCTGTGCTACCCCTGACAGAGTCAGCAGTGCCAATAATGTGGCCATAACTCCTGAACTGGGCTGGTGCTGGTGTGTAGGGGATGGTTTTGCTCTGACAGGGCAGGAGGAACTTTCCAGGTGTTGCTGCATCCACACGCAGGATGCTGTGCCATGGTGCTTGCACCTGGAGAGCATTCCTGCAGGCACAGAGCATTCCTGCACTCAGAGAGCATTCCTGCACCCAGAGAGCATTCCTGCACCAGCCTGCCTTTCAATTATTAATAAGATTTGGACTTTCTTCGTAGCAGCGAAAAATGTGATTCATGTTGAAATGTTGAAATCCCTCTTCCGTCTCTGCTCCCAAAATGTCAATATTTTGTGGTGTTTTATTTTTTGATAGCATTATGCATATGGCTCCCCAGTCCGGTGTGATAGAAATCTGAGAATTAGATCATTTGATTAAAAAAAAAAAAAAAAAGAAGCAAAGCAGGCTCACTCTAATTTCTACTTAACTATTCGTAGGGGGCTAATTATTGTGAACTTTTGTATCATGATTTCATGTAACTTGTTTAAGGAAAAAAAAGTCTATTTATAATCTGATTCCTCTATTTTGACTAACCAAATCATTTGCAGTAATTAATTTTCAGGATTAATAAAAGGAAAAGGAAGAAACCATGGGAGACTAACTCCATATTTCAAGCATTCATTAGGAGTTGCTCCAATTTACATCTAACATTGTATTCAGTTTGTAACTATTTGTTGTGGCTGCCCCATCCCTGGAAGTGTCTAAGGCCGGGTTGGACAAGGCTTAGAGCAACATGGTCTCTAGTGGAAGGTGTCCCTGCCCATGGCAGAGGGTGGAAGAAGACGACTTTTAATGGCCCTTCCAACCCAGGCCATCCTATGATTTTTGGGATAAAATTAACACATAGCATTATTATTAATGTCTTGGATTTACAGAGTGCTTTGAATATACCCAAACCCCCCATGGATTTTTCCTACTCCAATAGAATTGGGTTTCTGCCCTGCCATCACATGAGAATTCCACGTTGTAAACCATTAAACTGTCACACTCATCAAAATTTCCCCTCTCCAGATCAAATGAGTGGGATCGCTCAGCTGCAGCTCAGTTCTCAGGTCTCACTTTTAACAGCTTCAGAATGTATTTCCAAAATAACTTCACTTGATTTGAGCAGGCAACTGGTTCTGTTGAAATCAGCTGGTACAGTGGGAGTTTTATCCTTGGATAAAAAGAAATTGCTGAGTTCTCTCTAAGTCTGACAACTGATATTCTAGATCCCTGTTTGCTATTGATGTGGACAATATATTCTGTGTAATACCCAACACACAGATACTATCTCTTCTTGGAATGGAGAGCTTCCCTGCCCCATGGAATTTACTTTCCAACGGTGGTTAGTGGATTCAGTACTTGCTGAATCAATTAAAACCCATTTTTGGTTTGATCAAATAATCTTCCACTTGCAGCACATCTGCAGTGAAAACAGTTTGTGGTTCTTTCAGGTTGATAATCAGCCTTACAGGACTTGTTCACCTAAAATGACTGTCGAGGTAGAGGTGTGTGACTTCAGCCCAAAATTTCAGTGAGTGTATACAGGACATAAAATCATCACAGGGTGGTTTGGGTTGGAAGGGACCTCAAAGATCGTTTAGTTCCAATTGTTATTGCAGCCATCAAAAGGTCACATGTTGTTGTCACAGAGTGACAATTATTTTGTGAGGAAATATATTTAACACTTCTAAAGTAAGATCATCACGTTCCACTTCAACATCTGAACCACTACAAATATTTATAAATTGAGTAGAGTTGGAGGAAAGAACATGCACACGCTTGAAATAAGGGAGCTGGAGTGGCCAGCCCTGACCTTGAGGACAGTTTTACCCTTCTGAGTGCTTTCACCTGCTACACTGAAATACTTCTTGCCTTCTGAAAATGCCACCAGCTGTCATTTAGACATAGTTCCTGTGCTTGTCAGTGGGCATTTACACGACAAGGCCGCTGCTTATTCTCCCTCCAACACATGGGTTTCCCAAAGAAGCCAACATGAGTTACACCACAGAGATGTAACACTCTCAGTCATGTCACTGCAGGCCAAAGATTCCTGTAGGACAATATCCTCATGTCTGCACTGCAACAGTGGCCAGCAGAGGATATTTGGTAAAAAAAGAGTAAGTAGAGTAAGAATGAGCAACACTGTGTCACCTTTCCACTGGAATATGCTCCCAGCTCCTACAGAATTTTAGGGACTTCCACAGCCCTACTATTAGAAATTATAGTCCTAAGTCAATTATTTTCATGTCCTACAGGCAAAAAAATCACCTGTTTTCCATTCCATTATTATGTTCCACTAGAGAGAGCAGAGCAACTACCACTATTTTAGCAGAGTCTTGCAGATAGAAGGTGCTATTGAACTGCAATGCTTTTCCTACCAGCTGGTGAGCGTTGCAGCCGCAGCTTTGCTCCTAAGAAATGAGAGTTGCAGTCTTTGCAGGGGAGCGAGTGTTTATTGACTCAGTTTTTTCCAAAGAAATGGAGCATAGCTAGCCATCAGCATTTGCCCCAAGCCCTGCTTGCGCTCGTGAGGCTGTGTCATTTCTCATACCATTCCCACCACCGTGTATTGATGCACTTCAGAGCAGGGTATGAAAAGAGATGATTAACATCTTTCAGATGCTTTCTTCCTCCTGCCCTCCCTTGTGTAAGCAGAATGGTGTTTTACTTGGAAAGGGTTTGTTTCTGTGCCTAATGCACAAGCTGCTGAGCCTTGATGACTGAGAAAGCAAGTTCAGGAGTACATCTTGTACTTCCACTGGAAGGTGTTCGGGTTTCTGATTGCTGTTATTTCCTGGGGGAGCTGGCTGTCAGAATTATCTGCCACAGCATTATGTAGTGACTTGCAAGGCTATTATACTTGGGATTGTGGATCTTACCAGCCATGCTGGAACCTTTGGTGTTTTAGCAGAAATAGTTGGGGTAAAGATCATGTCTGGACACCAGGGCACAAGTCAGAGCCAGGCTCTTATCTCCTTCCATACCAATCACTTCTACTCAACTTAGGTATACATTCTCACCCATTAAGCTTTGTAAATTCCAGGAACAGGTTAGGAATTGGTATCCCAGATTTATGTATGGAAATCCAAAGCCATGGAAAATCCATTGTCCAGCATCATATAGGAAATAAAATACAAATTTCCTGACGTCCACGAGGTTGTTCCTCTCAGGCAATTATATGACCCTGGGTTACAATGAGCATTTAACGAAGACAGTGACAGAATAGGATGGATAGCAAAGTTGCCAGTTCATATAGCAGAAGATTCCCACAAATGTGTAAAGGAGTACCCATCTCCTTGTGTCCCACTCTGGACAATTCCTGCCCCAGTGAAGCCAGGACATTGCAGGCAGTAATGAACGACCGGGAGCAAAACCTCACCTTAGGGACAGTCATTTATCTCCTCAGCTATTAACTGATCAATTCCAATTGTCTTGTTCCCCCTGCACTGATTTGTATGGATTCATATTGCAGTAAGTACACAAGGTACAGGAAGATTTTGCTTTTGTATGCAGAGGAAAGTGGGAACTGTTGACTAAGTGTCGACTTCTATGGGGTGATGTTGCCAAGTGGAGAGAAGAGGTTGTAACAGCAAAAGGCAGGATATAGGAGGGGGATTTTTAATCCCAACTGAAATATATGGAGTGATCCTCTGTTCATTTAACAGGCCCAGCAGTTTGATGAAAGTGAGACAAACCAGAAGAACAGCAGTGATAAAAAACACCAGTCTTGATTGGGAAAAAAAAAACTTCAAAGCCAGTGAAGTGCTTTCCCCTCCCCTGCTGCACAGCCTGTGCAGAGAAGAGAGGGAATGGGAGAGAGAGATCTCCTGAAGGAGCAGAGCTGATTAAAAGTACATCTCCCTTGTCACACAGGGTGATGTTGTTAACACACTTCCTTAAACCCTCGTGCACTGACTCGAGGCTGGAAGGCTCCTCGCTGAAACTGCAGCGTGCCGCTTGTACCAGAGCCAGTGTGTTAATAGAGAGATCTATAAGTGTTGACAGCCTCCCTCCATTTTCTCAAGGAGAGATGGCTGCATCCTAAAATCCGTGCTAGGCCCGTGGCTGGCCCTGAACCGGATGAGATACTGATTTTGGAGCTGCTGCAGAGTCAGTGCTCCCATTGCAGCCCTCAGCCGCTGCTCCGGAGGTGGACGCATTGTGGTGGGGTGGTGGGAAGGAAGCATTTATCCTACTGAACAATTACCTGCTTGTAACAACAGGCTTCGCTCTCCTGAGCCATCAATCTCCAGTCCTTCACAGGCATTAAATTAACTGGGGAAGGGTCTGCGAAAGTGTCTGGAGAATATATAGGGAAAGTTCAAAAGTTTAGCGTGCTGTGGAGACTGCATGTTCACTGCACAGCCAGAGGGAACCACGGGATTGTTCAGGTTGGAAAAGACCTCTGAGATCATTGAGTCCTATTCAGTGTTAACCCAGCACTGCCAGGGCACTAAGCCACGTCCCCAAGTGCCACAGCTACATGGTTTTTTAATCCCTCTGGGATGGTGACTCCCACTGCCTTGGGCAGCCTTTTCCAGTGTTGGACAGCCCTTTGGTAAAGAAATTTTTGCTAATATCTAGTCTAAACCTCTCCTGGCACAGCTTGAGGCTGTTTCCTCTCATCCTACCACTTGCTACGTGGGAGAAGAGACTGATCCCCACCTTGCTACAATGCCCTAAATTCATGGAGAAAATTTATTTATAAACAAGACTTTCCTGACCCACTTGTTGCAAATCAAAAAAAACCAAAACAAAACGAACAAAGGGAAGCAAAATGGTGGTGCTCCTTCTGAAGCCAACGTTTGTTTTTGGACCCAGCTATTTTATGGGACTGTACAATATAAGTGCCATTGCAACAGTTTGATCTCTGCTTTTTGTCATCCGTGTCCAACATACTATAATGAAGGCAAAAGCTTCAGGTGAGAATTTTAAGTTACTGTAGCTGAAAAAAGTAAGGAAAGATAAAGAAATGTCTACAGAATCCTAGTTCTAAGTATAGATTTTATTTTAAAATTATTTTTAATAAGAAATGAAGTCCGTTTCTTTAAGGAAGGTCAAGTGTTAAGATTTTTCCAAGTCTTCTGCAAGGTTTCTGTTAAAAAACACATGAAATATGGAGTTTGAATGCTGACAACTGAAATACCAGAAGAAACTGGAGCTAAATAATCCCCCAATACTAATGCAAAACTCCAATGGAAATCGGTCCGCAAAAATAAGTCTGATAAACCTAATTTTACACCAGTGTCCTTATCTAGAAAATTCTTCATTTTTAATTAAAGATGATGTGGGTATACACTCTACACAAAAAGAAAGTACACATCATTAATTTTTGTAGATATTCACCAGTGCTTTGAAAGCTTCACTATACTTTGTCGTGCTATGGACACCTATCCTGGACCCATCAGGGTACAGTAGTTAAAGGACTGAAAATTCACAGTCACCACTTTACAAGTCTGCTGATGTCTTGAAGATCCTACAGATCCCACAACAAACACCCTGTGGGATGAAGAGACCTTGCTGTGCTCAGACAGTGGATTCATGGCTGAGTGGGGAATAGATGCAAGGCTTTACCTCCCTGCCCCAGACAACATGTGTTGAACCACAGGAGGCAGTCCTGATACCTTTCTTTTGATCTTTTATCTTGTATGTAGGGTGTTTTGTACATTTTGGGTCCTGCAACTGCTCTTAGGTGTGGGCTTTTGCAGTAGCAAGAAGAGCCCTAGAACCCTTCTTCCATTTTAACGTTGCTGCTGATAAATGTATTCTGATGGACTCCACAGTTTCTCATTCATGGAGACATTTAGTGCATTCCTTTAATGGTTGGTGATGCACAAATCGGTTTTAATATCAATAATGAACAATTTGGATGACATTCAGCTCCAAGATCTGCCAAAAAAAAATTTGCTACATGTCAGGATTTATTGAGTACAATACATTGAGGTTGCCAAAGAGGCTGGAGTTCCTTCAGCAGAAAAGCAAACAGATGGTCCCAGGAAAGTGAGCACATTCTTAAACCCTGAATTGCATTTGGACAGAATGGAGCCACATCTGCCAAAGCCTGCTGGCCAGAAGTATGGCGGAAGGGAGCCATCAGAAACTAATGTGACATTCCTCAAGCTCTTTCACTTAATATTGATATTAGTAATCTAACAGGAATGTTCCAGAATTGCCAGGTGTCCTTTCAGTTGGCCAATTTAGGAGAAGGAGACATGATTAACAGTTAGTAACTGGATACACACACGCACTGCGGTCTGAAGTGTTCACTGCTAAATTTATCCTTCTAGGTCATCCATGTCCACCTGGCCTGGAGCTGAAGTGGTAGGCTCTCCTCATTTCAGATAATCTGGTTCTGATTTCTGCTGCCACCAGCCAAAAGATAATCTTACAAACATGCATATTGCTCTGAACGAGCGAGGTGAGAGAAGATGCCAGACCTGGGAGTGCATACCAGGATTATTCTGGAGATCTTCACAGGCTTAGCACAGCCAGGGGTTCAGGATCACAGATCAGGATACAAGGAAATATATAAACTGTAGGAATCCTAATGGATTTGTGCCCGTGCAGTACTTTGTAAAGACAAACTACAGCATAAGGGAAAAGACTGACTTGTTCTTTAGATGTATTTAAACAGCAGAGCAGGAAATCATCCAGGGTAATGTTATATGAAAGGGAGACACATCCTCTGCTTCAAACAAAGTCTTCCGAGATGCAAGATGTGATTCTAGCTCAGGGTCTAGCTTTGCAAAGAGTACAAAGTCTGCTCCATGACTCAGCTTCCCATCGTAATACAGGGATCATAATACCTCACAGGACTTTTACAGAACTTAATTTAACAATAAATACAAAATATGAGGTCCTTGTATGAAAGGATCTGTAGGAATGTACTAACTGGGCATCCCAGTAAAGAAATCACATCACTGATATGGTGGAAGAGGTAGTCTGGAGAGCAGGGAGCTCTCTCAGTGGTCAGGGTAAGACACCTAATATACTGAAGGAGTTACACAGATGGTGAAATGCTAGAGAAATATTGAGGTTCAGTCTGAGACTGGCACATACAAGGATGTGCAGAGGAGGCACTTCAGTAAATGCAGTCAAATGGAGTTTATTCCTTCTGGCATACAACAAATAATAAAGTGAGTTTCCCTTTTTTATTTCCTACCCCAGAGCTGGCACATGCAGCAATGGTGCAGCAAATCTCACACAGACATGAGTGTCAGGACTCGTGGTTAGTTCTCAGATGGCGCCAAGAGAAGTGGGAGTTTTGAGCTCCATCTTATCCCTCTTCTCTGCCCCTTCCCACCAGCAAGTCTGGGTTCACCTTTGGGTAAATTAAAACTGGTGGTGCATGTTCCCTAGGAACTGGGAGAGGAGCAGGGTTGGTGTCTTTGGTAGGTGTGAGGTTTCTCCCTGATGAGCCGTGCCTGTCCCAGTGATCTCTGTGGCGTGGCCGTTCTGCCTGTCCTCTCACTGATGTCTTGGGAAATACACATTTGTGCCTTGACTTCTGCATAGGTATTGTTGCTTGGGATCAAGTCTTTTTCAGGATGGCAGGGCTAGTCACTGCCAGGTCCCTTATGTACCTCTGCACGAGTCTTTCCAGCCCAGAGCAGGTGAATTCATCCTCCACATCTGAGCATGGCTCTCACTGCCTCCCACCTCAGCCGGTGTTCACCTCCCCGTGGAGAGGAGCAGCCTGTTTGTGTCACAGGCAGAAAGCCTTCAAGTGGAAGCGCTCACAAACTGGGTGCAATGAGGCCTTTCATCCTCTGCCTCCAGCCCCTGCAGCGCCAAATGCGGCGTGAGCTGCCTGAGCAAAGCCTCCCACCGTCCCCGGGGCCAGGGGAGGGTGCTCGGCACCTCGGAGGTGCACACACATCTTCCCACAGCGGCACCGAAGTGGCCCCCCTGCCAACAGGAAAGGAATAAAAGCTCTCAGTCGTTCCTGTGCGTGTAACGGGGAAACGGGTGAGATCTCCTCGCCCTGTTTGCGCAGGAAGTCAGACGATGCCATCATCGTAAGGGGCCCTTCTGGCTGCAAAATCTCTGAACACCCCTCTGTGCTTGCTGGGGTGCTTCATGTACGCTTGGTGAGCCTGTTTCATCTCTGCTTTAACTTTGCTGTCATCAGGGAGTTACACCAAGGAAAAATTTGGCCTTTTCACTGTGTTTTGTACTGTAATTCAGCTCCTCCTTTGTTTAAAACTTTTGGCAGCTTGATATACTATAAGTGCTACATGTGCATAAAATGCATTTTTTTGAGCAAAGAAAAATATGATAATATGCGTATTCCTACTTTGTCTCTTTCTTGTTACCAGTTAATCAATCACACAGAATGTTTGTGACACTTATTAAAGGGAATGAGCAGATAAAAGCACATGACTTTCATTTATGAGACCCTGGTAAGTTGGAAATACAAAGGATCTTACCAAAGGGAGTCAGTGTATACTAATGGGTAGAACAAAGAGCTGATAATGAAAAAGACATTCAGTGTGGATCCCGGTTCTATTAACTCCCTTTGTGATCTTGTGCAACTAAGCTATTCCCCACACTTTATACATGTGACCAGCTCCAGTCTGGAGGCCATGCTTCAGTGGAATATCATTAGGCCAATCATTCTTTTAAATAAAATACTTCTGTGCTGTCAGCTTTTAATTGCTATCAGCCAGAAATCCAGATTAAAATCCTGGAGCCTGGATCTGGGAAGATTATGTTTTTAGTCTGTGTTCAGATGCAGCTTCAAAAGGAAAGCAAATCCCAAATGCGGTGAATATTACTTATCTTTTTTCTCTCTCTCTCTCTCCATTTCCTTGTGTATTCAGACTGAGTGGCAAATCTGCAAATCTTTATTCCACCTGGTTGTGGGGTATAAAATGAGCAATCTGCTCTTCAGTTGAAAACTCGGAGGCTGTAGATAAATAACCCCCTGGAAACACCAACTTGAGGAGCAGAATGGGTATTGATCCAACATGCAGCGTTTCTCAGAACACATTACTTTCTTTTTCTGAGGGGAGCAGGTCTTTCCAACAGCAGGGATGCTGTCCTGGCGGCAGATGCTCCAGCACAGGCAGTGCAGGGGTGAGGGAATTGTGCTGCCTTTGCAAGGCTGGAGGAAACCCAGCTCTCCAGCCCAGTTGCCATGGGTTTGTCCAGGTGATGGTTATTCCAGCGCATCTCAGCACAAGGGACCCCAGGAACTCTCACGGACTAACTGACGTGTTATGCAAGTTTCTCCTTACATATCCCAACTCCAAATGTCCCTGTCATGGAATGGGAAAAGAGGTGGCAGCCATTTCAGTGTCTTTAGCAACACTGTGCAAGTGGAGCAGGCAGATCTTAGCCAGGGCTTGGCTCTGAGGCACAGTCCCACTTCTGGGGATGAGTGAATTCACAGAATCACAGGATAATTCCAAGCTGGAAAAAAACTCTGAGATCACTGAGCCCACCCTGTGCCCAATCCCCACCTTGTCCCCCAGCCCAGAGCACTGAGTGCCACGTCCAGTCCTACCTTGGACACCTCCAGGGATGGGGACTCCAAACCTCCCTGGGCAGCCCCCTCCAGTGCTGCTCTTTTAGCACCAGGACAGTCATTTTCTTTCTCTCATTTCTCCATCTGCAAGGCTGGGATGCCCTTTCTCATACTGCCCTGGGAGCAAATGAGCATTGGTATTATTATTATTACTATTATTATTATTATTATTATTATTATTAGTGAATGTGTAATTCAACATGTGGCAGCGTAACAACACACAGCACCTTAGATGTGGTTCTTAGGCTGCTGTATGAAATGTTCTTAGGTGGCTGTATGTATGCTGGTTTTATTTTGACTTTTTTTTCACATATTTTCTAAATTCCTCCCTTTTGGCAAGAACAATTATGTTACAAAACCGAGGAGAAACTGAGAAAGACTCGTGCAGTGTAAATGCCCAGGAATGACTAATTTGGAGGGTTTTTTACAACAAAGAAGTTCAAAAAGCAGTTAAAGGCCTGACTGTTAACAAATGAAAAAAGTAATTCGGATACTACCAACAGTGCAGGAGGTATTTTTATTAGGTAAAGCAATGCAAAAGTTTGGCACGGGTTCAGTAATAATAAAAGAGCAACTATAAAGAGTTAATTATCTCTGATCCCTGAAGGAAGTATATCTTTCCTATCATCATTGAGGTCCTTTGTAGTGCAGTGTTGGGAAAAACACAGCATTTTGGCTGAAAGCCCAACACCTGGCCTGGGAATCATGTTTTACAGTGGCCAGAGATCATCAGCTTCTCCTAGATAGAGTGCTAATAATGTGAAATTGGGGCTAAAGTTACCTCATTAGTAGCACCACAAGTAAACTCCATGGCATTCTTTTATGGATTAAAAAAAAAGGGAAGAGGCTTGGAGTCCTGGTGTTTGCCTTGCTTTGATCTTTAAATAAAAGTGTCAGTGTTATTTCCTAAATAAAGAAAGGTATGGCTGTTGTTGGCCTAACCCTTCCTTGTAAGCCCCCCTCACTGAAAAAATGGGACATAAAACCACACAGAGTTTGTCATTGTGTTATAAAAGGGGAAATTAGGAAGGGAAAACAACCCTGTAGAGCAATTTAGAAAATGGTCTCTCTTCCACTGAGGGAGCTGAGTATTTCTAATGTTTTTTGGGGTTTTTTTTTTGCCATAAAACCAGATATTGGTGAAATATTTTGATTCACATAGAGCCTGTCCCAATGGTGCTGCAAGAGCAGATCGACTCCACAGTCCTTGGCGGACTGGATGGTGGCAGCCTTGGTGCTTTCTGGTTGACAGGGATTTAAACAGAGAACTTCAGGCTTGCCTATGTGCATGGATATGTGGATATCGCATATATGGATATATGAATGGATAAAGCAAAGGAGTTTCGAAAGAGCAAATCGTACAAAAAAAAAATAAACTACACCTGACAACTCTAGAGCAGATACAAAAATCCTGCCCCATCGCTGGAAGTGTCCAGGGCCAGGTTGGACAGGGCTTGGAGCAACCTGGGCTAGTGGAAGGTGTCCCTGCCCATGGCATGGGTGGGACTGGATGGGCTTTAAGGTCCCTCCCAAACCAGTCTGTCATTCCAACTGTGGGATCTGTAGCGGGTTTGAGCATTACAAAAACACACATTGTAAAAATACACATGTATGGACACAATTTTTTCATGTGATAGGTTGTTACAGTTTGGGGATTTCACTTGCTTTCCCCAGACCAGCAGGGCTGAAGACTCTTGCCTGAGAACAAAAAGCAGCACATCAAGGAAAGCTGCACAACCCTGTACAAAGAAATTGCCTTTTTTTTTTTTTTCTGTTTTCCAGCTGAATAGTTTCATCTTGCTCATATTACCAGGAGAGTGATTAACCTGTAGTCTTCTCTTAAACCTCCCCTGCATTATGCCACCACTGTGAGGCCTTATGAGGGCAGAATAGCCAAGGAAGGTTTTAGCAAGGCAGATAATCCTAGGGAGGTTCACACATCTCTGGCAGGGAGGGACCCAGCACCCTCCCTCTGCCTGCCCCTGCCTTTGCTCCCGGGGGATCCATCGTCAGGAATGAAGTTCACTATCCACTGCAGCTCCTGGGAGGGAGAGGAGAAGGGAGGCCCCCAACAGCAAATCTGGACGACTAGGGCTGTTTGGTCCTGAACCAGGACTCATCGGTTTCAGGAGGGGGGAAATACAGTTTTTAAAAGAAAAAACCAACTGAATTTCTTTAAAAGAATGTGTCAAATGTGGAAAACAATTTCTGTAGACATTTGCTTTGCTGGAAAATAAGTGCTTTCCTTTAAAAGCTAGTGAATAACCCCCCAAATTTAAATTACGAACCTAGGACAAATCCTCTCCAGGCCAGTGTGAAATATTTCTGTTTTATAAGCTTTCCACTCATTCTGCCCCTGCTCAGAAATCCAAGTGGGAAAGCAAGGCCGCCCTTTATTATGTATGCAGCCAACAAGCCCTTCCATCCTTTAATAACTGTGTCACAACACCTTTTTCAGATGCTTGATGGTGTAACGCAGAGGTTAATTGCTTATGGAAATGGCTGCTAATGTTAGAAGTGTGAGGGTAATTTGTTCCCCCGAGCAGGAAGAAGATGTGGTGGCAGCACGTGAGCTGTGGCATCCCTCCCCCCACGTCCCCCAGAGCTGTGTCCCTGTTGTCCCCACCACTGTGTCATGGGTTGCTCTCCCACCCCAGGCTCCCCAGTGCTGTCACACCAGAGGAGGACTCATATCCATGCTCCTCAGAACCTTCCAGATCTCCCGAGAGGAGCAAGTGAGCCGGTCTTACATGAACCCCCATCCCTAAGGAACTGGAGGGGTCGCATCCCCTCATGTCCCAAGTCAGTCCCATGCCCACATCCTGGGGGTCCCAGTGCCTCTTGCATTGCACCTGCCATGGACATGTGTTCAAGGGCTGCTCTGTACTACCTTCAGAGCTAAATTTCCCACAGGAAAAGGCCTCCTAATGGGCGTGAATAGCAGCCAGGTACGAGCTGGAAGGGTTTGGATGTTTACTTTTTTTTGGTATTTGTATTTCCTAAGGAGTTTCCTCCCTGTGCTGGTATTTACAGGTGTGTATCACAGATTCACAGAATGGTCTGGGCTGGAAGGGACTTTAAAGATCATCTTATTCTACTCCCTGCCATGAGCAGGGACACTAGAGCAGGTTGCTCCAAGCCCCATCCAACCCGGCCTGGAACACTTCCAGGGATGGGGAATCCACAACACCTCTTGGCAACTTGTGCCAGGGCCTCCCCACCCTCAGGGGAAGAATTTCTCCCCAGGATCCCATCTAACCCTGCCCTCTGGCATTGGGAAGCCATTCCCCCTTGTCCTGTCGCTCCAGGTCGCTGTCACAAGTCCCTTTCCAGCTCTCCTGGAACTCATTTGGGTTCTAAGGTCTCCCTGGAGGGAGCCTCTGCCTCCCCACAGTGGAGGCTTGCTGGCCATTGATGGAAAACATGGAATGATACATGATGGACTGGGCAGCAGAAGGGTTTGGAGGGGCTGTCTGGGGTGGTTGGGGTGCATCCTGGCAGGCACTGACATCTACACCAAGTTGCTGCTGCTCCTAGGATTCCCTAGGGCTGCCGTCAGGATTAACACCGTGCTGTAACACCCACTGCATCATTAGGGAAAGAGCATATACATGACCAAGTCCTCTGCATTGCACTCACCCATGGTTTCAATTAGCACCCCAAGTGCAGGGAGTGCCAATACACCAAACCGACTGTACTTCCTTCCACAGCTTTCCCTTGCTCAGGAATAAGGGACGTTACATTGGCAAAGGGAGAGTTAACAATCCCCACAGACGTACTTATGTTTATAACATACTCATCCAAAGCTTTTAACCCAGAATAACATTTACACGGAGGCTGCAGAGCTCCATCATGCTGCTAATGCTTACAAGATTTCCCTAAATACTTTTCCGGAAGCTCTTCTTACGGAGAGAGAGTCCAGAGGGAATAAGTGAGCTGGAGTCAGGAGCGCTACCCCTGCATGTGTCCTTCCCAGCGAGAGCCTTGTTGGATCCGCTCCTCTGCACACCTGGGCGGGGTGGGGAGCTGTGGGCACCCCGTGCTCCAGCACAGGCTGCTCTGGGGCAGTGGCAGAGACAGTTGTGGATGATCCAAGTGGACAGTGACAGATCAGCTCATCGGATCCGGCGTGGAGACGGGGAAGAGGCAGATGCTGAAGACCTCCCAAGCAAGACAAAAGCTTGGGCAAGGGCTGCCCTTCCAGGGAGGAAGGACAGGACTCGCAGTGCGGAGCTGGAGGCATTTTTCTTCCTTCACGTCCCCAGTGAAAAAACTGAAGGCTCCTGCCATTTCATTCATCCTTTTCAAAATGAGTGAATAAGGCTCCTCTCTCCTCCAGCTTCCTCATTCCCCGCTCCAGTAAATAACATGCCACTAAATGTCCGCCTCCCCCTTGATGACAATTTATTGCAGCCGAAACGCTGTTAATTTGGCTGCCTGGCTCCCAGGTGGGGCTGTGCTGGGGCGGTGTGTCCTGCCAAAATCTCTCTCTCCCCGGCTCCAAGGAGATGTGCTGGCACCCGGTGAGGCACCGCGGCCCTCCGGAGGGGCAGCATCCAGCCAAAAGGCTCAGCTACTGAGGGTGGGGGGTTTTTTTTCTAACCTCCCCACGCTTTAGAGTACTCTAACATTCGACTGCAAGGCTGGATCTCTGAATCCAAAATGCAGCAAGTGCAAATCGATGTAGTAAAGCCAGTGGAGCCAACAGGATTTACGTTCACTGAGGATCAGGCCCCCAGTGTGCACTCTAGACTGTGGTAAATTCTTACCTGGAGGCACCAGCATATTTAGTCCTGACACCATGGGAACATTACCTACCTGTAGCAGCTTAATTTACACACTCCCCAACACCTTTAAGATGCTTTATAACCTTGAAAATCCCCTGACAACAAATATTCTCTGCTAGCATATGCCAGCAAGGAAACGGTGCAGTACAGCCATACCAATTAAGCCTGAACATTTCATGCATCCATGGTATTTTTTTTTATTGAGGTACTGTCTATCTTTTTAACTAGGTTTGTTTTTATTGAAGCAAAAACCTGCCCTTTCAGATGAGCAGGCCAGTCTATCAGAGCTGACATTTAGTGGAAAACAAAGTGCAAGGCATGAGAAGGTTACAAGGGCTGGCACATGCTTTTGCCCAGATTAGCCTGTAACAGAATGGGACTCGTCTAGCCTTACTTTCAAAGAAATCCTTCTGTCAGTAGATCTTGTCCTGCTTGTGAGCAGAGGAGGAGACAGAGCAACAATGGTGCTTTGGGTTTGGATTTATTCCGTCATACACAGTCCAGAATTGATAAAAGAAGTCAGGGCTGGCCACAGTTGTAAACTTGGTGGCTAAATCTGTGGTGGCTTCATGGTTTTGAACCAAGGGAGAACATGTTTTGAGCCAAGGAGCTGAGCACGGTCCCCTCTCCGGGACAGTGTCATTCCCTGTGTCATCCTGCTGCCCCCCACCCTATCCCCCTGCCCGGGATGCCACTCTGTCCCCAGGGCAGTGCGTTAGCTCAGCACAACCTCTGCTCCCAGCAGGACTGCGGCGGAGGGAGCTGAGCCCTCCCAGGATGTCCATCAGGCCTGGCAGGATGTGATGCTGCCGGTTACTGATTGCAGCAGATTTGGCCACGAAACCGGGATCTGCTCCTCGCTCTCTCCTTGCAGCTGCCACTGGGATTGGCAGGAACTTTAAGCTTTCTTAGCTGTGGGTTCCTAATGGCCTTTTTGGACCACTCTAGGCAATCAGGTTTTATTATCTGTGTCCAAATAATACTGAATTAATTATGCAACCTAAACTGGTGCAGCAGATATCCGATTGCAATCCTAACATTTACTAACCACCAGGGAAGACTTTTCCTGACGAGTTCTTTGCCTTGTGTGGCCAGACACTGGCCCCCAGCTGATGGGCAGAGCTCCTTTCTGTTCAGCACTGCCCAAAGTTGAAGGGCCTGTCCCAACCCCAGGTAAGCTGCAGTGCAGCTCTGTTTGGAGATAAAACAGGCAGGAGGAAAACTGAATTAATGGCAGGAGTGCAATTATTAAAACCATGGAGCAAGTGGGTTTTGCATGGCAGGGGACTGGAGAAGAACTGGAATAGAAGTGTTGTCATCCCAGGTGAAGTTCTTCTGCAAGTGAAGGAGTTCTAATCCTCAGGTTTTGGAGCCATCATCACAAAGCAGTGTAGTATTTTTGTGTTTGAGAGGGTTTGGCAGCAATACTGAGCTGCTCAGTCCCACGCAGGGTGAGCTGTTGCAGGATTTTAGCACTCACACCTTCCTTTCAATGGGATGGAAAGGGCCAGTTGCTGCCAGAGTGAATCTAGTTCCAGAAGAACCTGGTCTGCTCTGACATGGAGAACAGAAACTAATCAAATCCACAGAGTAAAGATTTTTAGGAAAATATTTGCTTCTCTAAAACTTCCAGTCTGAGTGTATTTGCTTTTCGTGCAATTGTCATTATTTGCTGATAAATATTAATAGTGGAGATATTAAGCTAAATGTTGGGAAGCAAAGCTTTCCCTCTGCAATTCAGTGCCTTTATCTCCCTATTCACGGACTCAGCTTAAAATTCTTTACTCTTAACATCATCATCATCTGTTGTCATAGAAACTATTGCAATACATAAGTACTCTAAATGACTGCAACTTGGTTGAATGGCAAGGGATCAAGATGGACTGTGATGGGGGAACACTTAAACCAGGTATATCTATGGACAACAACTGATGATGAGAAGAGTTGTTCAGTCTCTCAACAAAAAAAATTAAAACATTCGTTTTCAGAGAATGGTATTTATTGAACCTTTTTTTTATTTTGTGTATTCTTTCCTATGATAAATATAAACCTCTTTTTGTTTTCTTTAAACAAATCTGTGTAGTCCAGTTCTGAACTAATTTTACAGGGATTTCTTGGTGAAATTTCCTGTGGAGAGTCGGGGTTTACATTCCTGATTTCATAAGTTTGTGTTTATTTGTACCTTGCTAGTGAAGAAATAATACATCTGCTTGGTTTCCTGTGGCTGAGAAAACTAGCACTGAGCTTTGCCTCTTTAGTATTTCTACACCCATATTCTCCTCAAATGACTGCTGAAAATACATCCACCAAAACCAGTTAGTCTTCATACTGGAAGTTGTGTCCCTCCAGTAGGTCTGCAGTCCTTTAAGTGCCATACATCCCTCTGAAACGTGTGCTGTTCCCAAGAAGCAGAACAGAAGGTCAGTTACAAGTTACCATTTTTTTTCCCCCCTTGCTATAGCAGCAAAATGCCAGAAGAGCTTCAATTTGAAGCCTGAAGAAACTGTTATTCCTGCATCATCTCAGTGGAATGCAAAGCTTAGACAGGTCCTTAGGATGTGTAAATGTCACAGAGATTCAGTTTTGCAGAGAAGTCATTGACACTCCAGTGACAGCACAGCAGTATTTTGCTTCTGGTTCAGTACAAATTACAGACAACTTGACATTAGAGACCTTCGAATGCAAAAGCAGACTGAAATCCTACATGATCAAGTGACTTTCCCTATTTACAACAACACAGCTTTCATTTAGACGTCTCTTCAGGGACAAATTGATGCAATGGAAATGGAATAGGGAAAAAAGACGGGGAACTTTCTGATTGGTGTGGTACTGCTTGCTCCATGCTGAACCCTCTGAAGTCTGGCTGTGCCTCTGCCATGCAAAAATCTCTGTGTAAGTGTTATTGGCACATCCTTGAGCTCTGCCCTCTGAACTCCCCCTGCACAAAGCACAGACAGCCAACCGTTTAAATAAGAACAGACCTTAGCAGCCCTTCCAGTCCTTGCTCATACTGTTTATTCCAGATAATCGTCTGTGTTCATATATATTGTTTGGTGACTTTGAAATTATCCTCTTATCTTTCTTTTTATGTGTAAGAACAGCCCTGTGACCATTCTGTCAAGGTGGCTGGATGCAGCCTGAATTAGCATTTTCAAGAAATCATTTGCTGAAAATAAACCAAACTCTTCCAGGAGCCACTGTGGACCAGGGGGACAAAACAATGCTTTGGGCTCTGAGACAAACTAAAGAGCCCAAATGCAGAGTGTTGTGTGTGTAGGGGGCCAAGCTACTGGGTGATGGCAAAAGGACTGGAGCTATGGGCTTAACTGCCTGTGGAGGGAAGAGATCATGGCACTCACGTGGAGATCAAAAAAACAAAACATTGCTTCACACAGCACAGCAGAAAAAGGGTTAATAAGAAAAAATTGTGCCAGAATAGGTGAAGTATGCTCTTGCCCCAAAGAGTGACTCCGTGACCTCACTTCCTACCGAGACCAGCAAACAGAGAGCAAGTCAAAAATACAGGAAACATTTTAATGTCTACGCTGCCCATTTTTTTTAATTATTTCTTATGTGTTTGATGGGGTTTTTTAATCCCCTCCCAGCTATGGCTGAGTGCTGCTTACACACTCAGCCAGCCCATACCTGCACCAGAATGAACACGAGTGGTTCCTGAGAGCTTGGGTTGCATCTGCCAGGGCTGCTGGGGCAGAGGCTGGGCCATCAGGAGAATCACAGCATCACAGGACGTGCTGAGTTGGAAGGAACCCATCAGGTTCATCAAGTCCAACTCCTGGCCCTGCACAGCACACCCCAACAATGCCACCATGTGCCTGAGAGTGTTGTCCCAACACTCCCTGAGCTCTGTCGGCCTTGGTGCTGTGCCCACTGCCCTGGGGATCCTGTTCAGTGCCCCACCACCCTCTGTGGGAAAAACTTTCATGTGAGCCCCTCTCTGCCATTAGAGAGGGCAAAGTTCCTCCTTGGCAGCTCCCAATCCTCAGCAAGAAGACATGCATGTGTCACTCCCATGATTTCCAACCTTTCAGCCATGGGAGGACTTTTGCATTTTGCTTCCCACTTTTGGGACCCCCTGAGCGGATCCAGGTGACACCAAACTCCTCACTTAGTGAAGAAAGTCATCACAACTCGCAGGCCATGCCTAGCAAAGCTTGGGCCAATCAGAAAGCAGGATTTATATTGCCTAATTAATTCAACTGTCAGGAAATTAAACTATCACATACTTTGATATCTGTCTGTTTTCTCAGGTGCAGTTATATTTGAAGAGACCCCACGCCTGTTTAGCCGTGATTCCTTTTGGAAATAATTGGCATGCTTTTGATTGATAATGTGTATTCCTCTTTAAAGGAAAACACACTATTTTTCATAATCAGAGGCTGAATGCATAATGAGTGCTCTGGTGCTGCCTTTAGCATCAGGTCTGTCAAACTGCACAGTTATTTCCATATTGATGCAAACTAAGATATTACACTCCCTCATTACATTGACATGGCACATCTTTCAACAGTCAGCTTCCAATCATACGTTCCTTGCAAACAAAATTACCTTCATTTTCTCTTTTGCTACAGAAGGAACTAGCAGTGGAAATGTGCCCTAACAAGCTAATCAACTAATTTTTAGAATATGTTTGAACCATTTAATATTCTAAAAGAAAACAAGAAAAAGTTGCTAATGGGTATGCTGGCATAAACAGAAATAAATAGACAACTGGTTGACTGAACATTAGCATACTTAAGTTTTATCGAAGTCACAGAGGAATTCATTTTGCAAGTCAAAAAAGCGAGATCTATTTGTATCCATAAGCCAAACCACCTCATTCACTCGGTACATTCTCGAGCACATAACCTTGGTTATGAAGGTAAAAGGGAAAAAAAGGAAACTCCCCTTTCATGAGCCAAATACTCCAGGCGATAAATTGATTTTAGTGGGACCAGTGTGTAGGGCTACTGATAATGGTTTGTGCGATACTAATGGCCCTGCTGCTAGGAGAGAGCAGCCGGGCTCTGGGTTATGGGCTGCCATTCAGAGGGTTGGCAGGCAGAGAGGGTGTTTCCAAAGCAACATCCAGGGATGGGAAGAAGGGAGAGGCAGCTTTGCATCGTTAAATCCCAACTCCCATCCCAAACTGGCAGCCATGAGCAGGGGGAGAAGAGTTGGTGTTTTAAGTGGCCCGGTTCGAGGGAAGGGTCGTGGTGGGCAGATTGGAAAGGAGCACACGTGGAGGGTGTTGGCTGGAGAAAGCATCACTCAGATGGTGACACCGTGCAGGGAAGTCAGTGACAGGAGGGCTGAGGCCAGGAGGTGCCTCACCAGCCCCCCAACCACCCCTGGGAGCTTTGCAGGGACCCTCCCGTTCTGTCAGGGAACACATCATTTGTTTTGCTGCAGGAGGGTTACAAACCCCGTGCGAAGATCATCCTTGTGCCTCACATTGTGGAGAGCTGGGTTTCACTTACTCTCAAGATGTAGCTCTGCATTTGTTACATATGTTCATTTGCTTTGGAAAATTTAAGGAAAAGCAAATTACTGTGGAGATACAGTGTTCGGGCAAACCTTCAATGTCTCCCCCAGGTCTGAGTGTGGAACCAGTGACAGTTCTTCCCTGTGCTGGTGTATGATTAGGGCCATGGTGGTCACCCAGGCTGGTTGTGCCTGAGGACAGCTCTGGGCAGCACCTTCTCCTGAGGCAGCACAGGAACAGCCGAGCCATCCTCACATGAGGCAGAGATGTGTGAGTCGATCCTGAATTCTTCAGCGTCCAAATCAGAGTTGTTCCACGCACAGGTCACCGTAATGAATATATGGGGTGATTTACACCTCTGGAACCACAACCTGGTAGCAGACCCTAGTCTTTCACGGCTGTATGTCTAAAATTTGGGTGCTATATTTTTCTTTTCTTTCCCTATGGGACATATCAGAATCCAGCCCCCAAGGCCATTAAGTTCCAGTCGCTGTAAAACCTAACATGATTATCAGCTGCCTTTCTTTACATATCCAGGGCAAAATACCTTCCAAAGCTGACAGTTGCATGGGAATGCACCAGACTGTTCCCTGACGTGGGATTAAACAACATACTGTGTAGCAAGAGAAACATCTGTTTGTTCTTGAGCTGAGCAGAGACTGTCTCGGATGAGGGTCCGGAAGAGGAGAAGGACGGCTCAAGATGAAAGCTTGCACTTCAGCTGTCGGGGGAAGGAATACATCCATGATCCTGTACGATATTTCCGCTCCGTCGTAAAAATCGAGGCAGCGCTATTCCGGCAAATACCCCGGCACCACTGCAGCATGACAGCCAGCAAAGGAAACTGGAAACATTTCCATCATAAAACCATATCCTACTAGTCGGAAAGGCAGGCTAGGGAACAGATGTCCCAGGATCTGTGAGTGTATCATATCCACTGGGGACGTCTTTTGGTCTCTGAAACAAAAGGGGTCCCCCGTGATGAAAGTGCCCGTTGGCAAAAGAAGGGTGGGAGAAGCTCTGCCCTGCTGTAGGGTGCTGGCAGAGCCCACCAAAGGGAGCATGTGGAAGGGAATGGCCGTGGGCAGCCAGCCGAGGAGGGGCTCGGGGGGTGATGTGGCATGGTGGTTTTCAAGCAGTCAGGCTGATGTGGGGGACCGAGCAGGAGAGGCGGCTTTCCTCCCACATGGCCTTCTTAAGAGGTTTCACACACGCTCCCCCAGTTTGCAGATTTAGACACAAATTTGTACAAAGAAGTGTGATAACTCTCCCTGAAACCTGATTTGATTTTCTCCCTTCACTATCTTATCTGGCATGGAGGAGATTTAAGTCATACCAGATTATGAAGTGTTATCCTCTCTACTCAGCCAGAATATCTCCACACGGTCAGGCTGCCAGAGCTAAGCTCCAGGTTGCCTCTGACTCCAAGTTTAAATTTTGAAGGTACTTTTTACCCGACCACTGGCCCGACAGACAGAAAAACTGAGTCCTACAGCTGGTAACTCCTTTACGTAAATAACAATTCTGCAAAATCCCTTTAATGACATCAATTATACATAACTAAGTGCACTTTAAAGGCTGATTTCTTTTTTTAGGGGGTTGTTTTGAAGCATCTTTGAATTCATTAAGAGTAATTTTCCCTTTATAAACTGAAAAGCAAGTTTCCCATAGACACCAACCCCCCTGACAGGTACATTGTTCCACTTTCAGGTCTAGTTATTTACTTGCCAAATGCATCAGACGCAGAGCCTGAGATCAGCCACAGAGATACAAAAATACACAAATTAACCTTCCTCATTTTCCCAGATGGTGGTTATGCACAATCCATAGAACCATGGGATGGGAAAGGGGATGTGCCATTTGGGGTGTTCTGGGCTTGGTCTCCCTCCCCAGGGGCTTCCCTGATGCTGCATTTGGTCCAAGCTGCGCAAACAGTGAAAGGAGAGAAAAAAGTAGAAGTAGAAATTACATCTTTTAAAGGTTAAATTAATAAAGGTGCAAAGGTTAAAGGTTTTGTGTTGCTCGTTGCAACGAGCTAGACTCAGACATTGCACAGGCTCTGATAGCAGACCCTTGGTAGGCAGCAGTACATCCTTCCACCCTAAACGAGTTCCCCAAAGACATCAAGACCACCTGCAAATTAATTTTAACTCATGATAGTTTTCCACACTCTGCTTGCAAACCTGCCAGAGCTTCTTCCTTTCTTCCCCCTTCTCCTGACCACGGCAGGAGGTCCCGTCCAGACAAAGGGCTCTTTCCCTTGGCAGAGCAAAGGAAACCTTTCTCTGGAATTAGGAATGCAAAGCTTCATTCTTGGCCAAAGATCTGAACCTCGGCTGTTTGTGGTACATTGTGAGAGGTTGTTTTATATTGTCCCCGCTCACATTCCCTCCGTGCAGGGAATGGGGACAGTCGTCTGTGCCAACTCACAAAGACATCGCAGCAATAACGGCACTAAAGACACGAGGCGCCCAGAGCTTATGGACATATGGATATCTGCAGCAGGAAGAGAAGACCCTGATCACAGCATTCCCTCTGCCATGTGAACTACTGTTTCTACTTAAAATTTCACTGGCAATCTAGAAAAATGCCACTCAGGCAGAGCAAGATGCCTGTGCACAGAGGATTGCTGGAGAGTATAAAGTAACAGCCAGCCAGCAGCTGATAATCTGCTTGTAAACTCCTGTTTGGAAATAAAGACAATCCCATTTTACAGTAACCAGATGTTTTAACAGAATATTAGTATTTACAAGTGCCTCAGGCTATTGTTTTATACAGGTCTGAAGAGGGCTTACAAAAATGGAAAATCAGAAGCAAGTGTGCAGTTCAAAGGCTCTTTGGAGCTGTGAAATTTGGTGTGCTGTGGGATAGATCCCCTTTGTTTGTGCCTGGGATGTTGGGTGGGATTGACTGCCCAGTGTTCCTCCATAACTGACCTAACCAAGTTCCTCTCTGCTCTGATTTTACTGGTTCTTTACTATCCATAATTGGATAACTTCTCTCCAATTTTCTCCTTGGAACACTGAAGATAAGGTTTCTGTTTAATCATCCCACTTTAAGTACTTGCAATCAGACAGGATATTGCTGCTTTTAAAATAAGACAATGACATTTAATGACTTTCATTTCTTCCTATACAAAAGATTAATTTATATGCCGGAGTCATCTTTTTCATTGGAAAATTCTCTCCACTCTTTTTGAAATTATTCAATCTGATTAACAACCTAATTCTCCTTTTATATTTCTGATTTTGTGGCTTTTGCAGCCAGCATTTTGCTTGTCATATTTTTACCAACTCTAATTCAGCTTTTGTTTCTGAATAAGTCTGAAGTTAAGAAGGCAGACAAGTTGTGAGATGTGTGAGTTCAGACAGGCTATCCTGGGAAGGACAGCTCTGGGCTGAGCTCATGGAGCAGCACCACATGTGGAAACCTCACCAAAAGCTGTGGGAAAACACAGGGATTCCTATAACAGCCCTTAGAGGCTCTAAGTAATTCAGGTGAAGGACTGTGGGGTTTATGTGTGTGTCCCTGGGAAAAAACAGGGTAGAAGCAGCATTGGAAAAGCACAAAATTCATCACTGCTCTTTTCCAGGCACTCGGGAAAAGCCCTCATTTCGGGAAGCTCTGCAGGGAGGGCAGGGATAGGAGCCAAGAGCTGACAGGGAAAAAAATCACGTTCTAGAATACACCTTCATTTTCTCTTTCAAATCAAGCTGCAGTTGTGGGATTAGGATTTTCCGTCATACAAGAAGAGGTACTTGAGCAAGCCCCTTTATAAGTTATTTTTATTCTGGAAAAACCTCTTACATCTAACAGATTTAGCCCACAATTGTTTCCTGGACTGTGAAACCAGGCTTTCTAATGGATCTACTGTAGAAATGCAATGTTGAAGTGGGTTCACATGAGCCACTTTGCTGTGTGAGAACTTTTCAAAAGCTCTAATGGCTTTTTGCACACCTTTTCTGCCTTTGTACGAGACAAATGGGTGAGCCCAGATGCTCTTTCTCTCAGCACAGTCTCTATATGTGCATGGGATGCCCTTCCCCATGTGTATAACAAATGCAATGAGGTTTGCATGGAGTTTGAGCTACAATATTGCATTTCCATGCTCTTTTTAGTGCCACATTCACTTTCCCTTTATGTTCGGATCTTACTATCTGTTGCTGCTGTTGCTACCAAGTGGCACTTCCTTTTTCAGTCAAGTGGCATCTTAGTTTTTGAAGATTGCACTTTTTTTCCAGTTCATCTGTTATAAACAGAGCCTTCAGGTGCCTCCTGACTCACGCAGCCCCACGGAAGATGGAATGTCAGGCTGGATGCTCCTGTTCTGCCCCACATGTGGTCACAGGCCACGCTGGAGCTGCCCCAGGGAAACCCTACACATGGCCTGCAGCCTGTAGCTGTCCCAGCTCTGCCTTGCATGGGAATTCCTTCCAGGCCAGCCTCAAGGGCTTGGGAAAGGTGGACATGCATGTGCAGAGTGCCATAAGCAGATGCTGGTGATACTTCCCATCTGTGAGGTATTGTAGTGATGCTTTAACACAGCTCAGCAGTCAAACCCTAGAGTGTAATGAAAACAGGCACACGTGTTTAACAGAGGAGAAAAGCGTGCAGGGAACAGAATGAAAATGATTCTTCACTTAAGGGCACACACATGTAAATACACGCACGTGTCACTCGACTAATCCGTGACACTTAAACCCAAACACAAACCCTCTTGCTGGGGCACGGCAGCAAGGGTGGCGGTAACACAGAAGGCTAGATGGGATCCACTTTCCAGATTAAGATCCTAATCTTGCCAATAACTTTAGGCTGCTGAAATCTGACAGCCACGTGGTGCCCTCCCTGCGGTGTCTTCCACACCCCACTGGGGACCAGCTCTGCCCTGGTGTCTGCCCTTGTGCCCCATTCCCACTGGGATGGGGCAGCACACTGGGAACACGGGGCAGGACCCAAGCGAATGAATAAGGCACCAAAGATGATGACAAATAATGAAAAGCTGCGTAGACCAGGGGAAAAAAAAAAAAAAAAAGAAAAAGTCTGGCTCTGGACATTCCACCTGGAGCGTTGCCTCTCCTATGGAATTGAGTTTGCTGGCTGGAGCGGCGTCTTTGATGATGTTGGTACCCCGAGCGTAGTTTCGGCATAGTAATTTCCTTCAAGGAAAAAATAACCATGACGTGAATGAGAGCTGACATGACAGATTGTATCTGCTGTGCCTGTTGGCCCCACAGGCAGCCGTTAGTGGTTTAAAATTCAGTAATTATGGATGTACACAAATGTTTCTAATGGGCCCCAAACAGTCAGGAACAGAGGCCACCATCCCTGAGCGCTGAGCAGCAAAGATTGGAACTGAATAAACTACTGAGGAATAAGAGGTTCATCTGGGTGGAAAGGCCTAGACAAGAAGTCCCAGACTGGGGAACAGTCACAAGTTGTCCTGCCATGAGTAAGATCACTTGGAGGAGTCTGGTGGTGATGAAAGAACAAGACCCACCCCAGAGCTTTACAAGGCTTCTAGCAGAAGGTGTTTCTGCCTGTGCCAGGGGGTGGAACAAGATGGTCTTTAAGGCTCCTCCCATCCCAAACCATTCCATGATTCTACAACGGTTGGTTACCTCTGCCAGAGGAAAGCCCCTATCCTCCACCCAGTGGGGCTGTCTGTGCAGGCAAGGAGCTGTTAAGCACAGAATTATACCCTCTGTCTGGCTTAATCTGCATCCTGAGTGTTTCTGAGGTGTGGACTGGCTCTAGCATGGATTTTTATTCTATATTTATATATTTTCAGTGGCTAATTCCTCTCCTAAAGCCCAGCAGAGACCATTGACCGGGCAGGATGGGCTGTCAGGGCAGTCCCTGGTTAATGAACCACCGTGGCACCTTTGTTTCTCTGGCTGCCTGGTGCCCTGTTCTCACTTGTACAATTATTACAAAAATCAGACAGAACGCTGCCTTGAGATATGATTTTCATAGTGGGATAGATTTTATTGTACCAGCCGTACAATACCCGCTATTATCATTTTGATTATATGCTCCTCTCATTTGCACTATTGGAACATTATCTGTGGTACATTCATTATTACTTTATAAGAAACTGAAACTACATCCTTAAGATGAATTGTAAGGAAGGATTTCTATTTCCTCAGATAGATACTTTGGCTGAGATCATTAAGTGGCAAACATTATTTGTAAAAGTTTATTTTATTTTATTTACGTAAACTCTAAAAGAAAGAAATAACATAGATATTTCTAACAGACAGAAAAGCCTGCGGCTAGTGGCAACAAATGACTGCAATTTAGAATTCATGTACTATTAAGAAGTTCTGATTAAATTGTAAGTTCCTTTGGAGGAAGGAAGTTGGATAAATGAGAGCCTGGCTCAGCGGGCTTTGATGGGCTCATGGGGGCCAAGGGGTCAGCAGTGGCTCACAGGGTCCTTCTGCCCCCTCAACCCAAAGCCTCTGAAGATCAGATCCATCATGAACCCGACGGGAGAGGGCAGGTCAGGAAGGTTGTGCTTAACAGCCCAGCTGGGTTTAAAGCAACGGGTTTAAAGAGATGCTGGATCACCTGCATGGCTGGTGATCATCTGTCACTGGAGCGCAGGACATGTCCAAGGGTGAGACCACCTCGGGCTCTGTGTCATGAGCAGAGACAGCCTTTGCCCCGAGCAGTTTGCTCCCCACCTTTTCCCTGTGCTGCCCTCATCGTGCAGGAGGCCTCGTCCTTCTACACACGGGAAGGGAAAACCTCCAGCCACAGGCACCTTACCCAGGTCTCTTGGTGCAGGTGCATCCCTGCTTCCAGGCCAAGCTGCCCCACTTCTCCCCAAAGTAGGGGGCACAAATCCTGACCTTGTTCGGGGTCTAAAACTTCTCATGACTGCAGAATTTCACAGCTCCTCTAACTGAACAAGAGCACCTGACCTGCGAGGTGTTCCATATTTCTGGGGAGATGATCCTGCTCATTGCAGATGACTTTTAAAGGTTCCATCCAAACCCAAACTCTCCTGTGATTCTGCTATTCTAAGACTTGATGGACCTGCTCAATTACCATGGCCAGGTGAGACTCGTCATTCATATTTAAGGGTCATCAGTTGTTTCAGCTGCAACAGAGGAGTCAAACCACAAATTGTGGATGCAGCTGGACCTTATAATGAACCTGCTGATACATGAAGCCCATTGCATCTTTAAGAAGGATAATTTGTGTCTTCACTGGAAGAGATCACACTTTGCTGTGTAGATAAGAACATTTTCAGGCTGATTGCAAATCATAAATATTTGATGTACTGTAATTACTAGTTCTTAAGTATCATTTCCCAAATTATTATTTTTTCTATTAAATGCATAGAAACTTGGGATGGAAGAGTGAGTTAACGTAGAAACACTTCATCACTGCAGAGCTGGGTTTGTGGAAGGTCATTAGTGAACTTGTGCTTTGTTTCCTCCCACCTACCTGTCTCTTTTTGCAGACCACTGCAAAAAGCAGAATCAGGTTGAACTAGGTGGTCTTTAAGGTCACTTCCAACCCAGACCATTCTATAATTGTGTGAACTAGTAGAAGCTGAAAACAGCAATTTCCATGAGAATATGGGCTGGAATCCTGCTATGATATTATGCTCCCCTTTACCCACTGCGTCGTCATTTGGGCAAATTATTTAATCTCTCTCCTTGTTCATGGCCGTCATTTAAGTGGATACAACAATTCCTCTGTCATGGGTCTGTGATAAGGTTTGGCAAAGCACACAGAGATCTCTGATGGCATGTTCACCTTCAGGCTGTTCCAAGGAGCAGGATGGAGACAGAGGTGTTGCCAGGGGGTGAACAACCTGGGAGTCTCGACGTTCAGTCCTTCTCCACTCCAGCAAATCCAGTCTTGACCCTCTCTGAGGCCGCTTGTAGCCAGATCTCTAAATCCAAGTTGTTTGTCTCATGTACCCCATCCACCCCACACCAAGATTTCCCACTTGGTGACATCGGGCGTCAGCTGCTGGTAACGAGCAGCTGCACAGCCCAGGTGGAAATCTCTCCTTCCAAAGCATTAAACGGTGTCCTACAGCCACCACTCCAGACCTGGGCATGGCAGTGGTGGCAGAGGCAGAGGGCTGCAGTCCCCTCTCTGGCCAGTGGATTTGGGATTCCTGGGGTTTGGTTTGCTTCTGGCTGACCCCTAGTGCTGCCCTAGTGTACCTATGCGGCGGCTCAATTATTACTTACAAGTTGGCAAACAGAAAGAAAATATTCAAACTAATCTGGAATAAGTCAGATATACTTTTCTTCACCTCTGGGGAGATTTTCAACTATAACAATGTAGCTTTGAGCTTCTGACAGATGCTAATGAATTGTTGTTTACATGTTTGATTTACTGCCTAAACAAAGATAAGACATGCTCTTGAAAACACATTGAATGCACAATCCAAACACATCCATTAAATCTGTCACAATAAACATGACAGCTTTCTTCTAACCTAACAACTGGCATGCCTCATTTACATATTAATGAGAAAACTGGGATCAGTGTGCACAAATTGCTTCTATCTTGCGAAGGGGAAGCACTGACTGACAGTGCAGCACTCCGTGGTGTAAATACAACAAGTAAATACCTCTGCCATCTTAATGGATTTTATTTTTATTTGCCTATTTGGTCCACGGTTATTGATTAGTTGTCTCTCGTGAAGTGCAGTGACAGACGTCACAACTGCAGGGACAGGCATTAAAAGAGTTCCTACAACTTCCCTGGTGCTTGAGGTGTCTTCTGGGCTTTGGGGCTGGCATTCCCAAAAAGGCTTGGATAAAGGCTGGACCTACCTCAAAGACCTCTCTGGCCTCTGTCACCATGGGATACATGTCCCAGTGCTCCCAAAGTCTCTCATGTCCCTAAAACATGCTATATGAGTCTTAAGCCTCTGGAGGATGAGCCATTATGCAGGTGGGAAAGAAAATCAGGCACAGAAGGGAAACCGTTAAAAAATCCAACCCTGTGCCATTTTAAATGTGACTTGGGAGTTAAACTCCTGGAGTTACTTGGATTAAATAACATGGAAATCTGAGCTACAGGCATAGTGGAGACTGACTATAGCAGAGTTTTTCTTGGGCCCTGAAAACTCTGAACTGACATCAGCAGGGAGTTAGCACCACCTAACACCTTTTTTTTCAGTATTTGTACCCTACACTACACGTTAGAATACTAAACCCCTACTTCATGTATCTCTAATTGCCTACAAGTTCAATATCTGGTCCCACTGGATGCCTGGGCTCTCCCTGTGCCAGTGGAGGAAGCTCAGTGCCTACACAGGACAGACCACGTCACCTACATCTGTCACCAGCCTCGGGAACATTGCTCTCCACTGCCTGTGGAGGAATCCCAGGAAGCCTCATCCAACTTTTGGACAGCTAAAGGAGATAAGATGAATTGCACCTTCAGTATCACTGACTTTCAATCAGATTTACATTCTGAAGAGCTTAAATTGCTTTCCACAATGGCACTTAGCTCTCTAAATCACCAGCTACTTCTGGAAAATGGACTTGGAGCTTGCGCTGGGAAGAGGTTCCTAAGACACCACCCATGCTCAGCTTCAGCAGGAGGTGCTCAGAATCCTCAGAAGTAGATCCCAAAGTACCTTATGGACCCTAGAGATAAAACCATTATCCCTGTTGAGGGATCACATCACTGTACAGCACACTGTCAATTGAGTCTCAATTTTCTGCAGATCCAGAGGTCTTTGCAGCAGGGACAGGGGAAGTTGCCTCCTCCAGGTCCAAAGCAACGTGAATCCAAGGTGCAATCCTCAAATCCAGCCAAAACCCGACTAGATCAGGCGGAATGGTATAGATTTAGAATCCATGTTTCGAACAGAAGCAGCTTTCAAGAAGCAGAACTTCTGACCGTCATGTGTCTGTCTGAAGGCCCTGGAGAGCTCTCTGCTGAATTTTGATCCGTCTCTAGTTGTACACTTAAAACATAACTTGGGCTTTGGATATAGAGAAGTTTCCTCTTGTAATGGTTTGCTCTAAAAGGCTGTATGAATAACACAAGAAAGGATCCAAACTGTTCCAAAGGACTCCAGGGAAATTAATGAACTCCAATGCTTTTGTTTTGAAGTTAATTTTTTTTTTTTGGTCTCAATGAACTATTTCTTGCCTACAAGCTTGTGCACACTGCTTTATTCTTCTGAGGCCCACAGAACCAAACATTTCAGAAGACTAATTTATCTCCTGGAATTTATAGTCCTATTTCTAGATTAAAAGGGCTGTGTTCAGTTACTCTTGGATGTAGATTCCTCCTGCTCCTCTCCAAGACTCCTCTGTCCGACTCATGTCTCCAGACATTAGGGGTTTGCCCCTGAAGTAGTCTTTCATCTGTTTATGGCTGAACAGTTTGTGTGCTAGTGGGGCATGGCATAATAACTGAATTTATATTAAATAATTAACATCAAATGAAACAGATTTTGCTATAAATGTTATTCCAATCCAGCATTATGGAACCAAGTTCAAAACAGATGAACACACCCAGAGGAATCCAGACAACCTCCCCCCGAACGAAACAAACCCTCAGACCCCAAACTTTCTCTGGTGACAAAGATCTTCAACCAGATGCAGAGGCAGATCCCCATCAGGAGGAGCTCTCCCTTGCAGTGAGAGGCTCTGGAGAAGTCCACAGAATAAGATACTGCTCAACCATGCTGAGCAGAATTAGTTGTGTACAACATGCAAGCAATGAACTGATTTAATTTCACTGTCAATCAGCAAGGAAAAAGGGCCAGCACAACGCAGAGTCGCTTCTCCTCAATCTGAGAAGAGCTTTGGGGGAAATATTGTAAATGTCATAATACAATATGTTAAATATAGTAGTTAAAATACTGTTCCGCAGCCAAATTCTCTTCTTAGACACACACACACAACTCCCACTGGCAGGAACAGGAGTTGTGCAGAGGAACCCCAAATGAGGAAAATCTGTTCTGAGGAGGGAAGGAGGCTGGTCAGAGAGGGTGTATGTGTGCCCTTTGAACTGATTGTCACCGGGGACCTGTGGATACGAAAATATTCAGGATAACTTTGAAGGCTGATGAGGAATAATTCTGGATGAGATTTCTAATCTCATTCTCCAGGACTCTGGACTAAGTCCTTGGTCAAAACCAGCATTTCTGCCCCTCTGTACTAATGAACTGTGGATTAAGTAAGGACAAGAGTAAATCCAAAAAGACCCCAGTCCTAATCCTCATTTTAGCGCTCCCTGTTTGTGATTTCATGCAGATGACTCAAAGCTGCTTATCCCACCCCATTCAAAACCTTCACCATAACCGTACTGGTGAGGGCAGCAGTTGTGGAGAGGCTGCACACAGGGACTGTGCTCCCCATGTGCTGCAGTCTCTCCTCATCTGAAGCTGCACAGGCAGAGGTTTGCTCTGACTAAAGCCATTGCTAACCTGTGAGCAGGGCTCTGCCAGGGCCTTGGCTCCAGCACTTCCAACACCTAAAGCTTCCAGGCAGTCAAGGCTCCACAGGCGATGAAACCAATAGAGGGCAGTGCTTTGCTGGGGGGTTAGTGAATAAACATAAATGTAATCTCAGAACCACAGAGTGGTTTGGGTTGGGAGACACCTTAAAGCTCAACTCATTCTGCCCCCTGCCATGGGCAGGGACACCTTCCTCTATCCCAGGTTGCTCCAAGCCCCATCCAACCTGGCCTTGGACACTTCCAGGGATGGGGCAGCCACAGCTTCTCTGG
>JAWMRA010000048.1:5427773-5479397 GCA_035584735.1 Pseudotriccus pelzelni
CTGGAAGTGTCCAAGGCCAGGTTGGACAGGGCTTGGAGCAACCTGGGCTAGTGGAAGGTGTCCCTGCCCATGGCAGGAAATTAGAATTAGACGATTTTTCAGGTCTCTTCCAATGCCAACCTTCGGTAATTCTGTGATTTACCCTCTGCAGCCAAAGCCAGGCTGGTGGGCTGCTGGTCACCCCCTGGAGAAAGAGCCTGATAAATGCCAAATATTTCCCAGTTGTTCAATGTGTTTCACAGCAGCTAGAAGTTCAGCTGGAGGGGAAATGTTGCAGGAACAACCTCCTGGGTGGTTTGTGTTGGCTTTTGGGGAGGGGGAGAAGTGCGGCCTCTTCCAGGGACGGGCTGATGGTTCAGGATGCCCCTGGGGCGTGGCCAAGCTGGTATATCACATCTTGCTGAATTTATACCTCTCCTAAAGGTACCTTGTTCAAGTCGTAGTAATGGTGGAAATGGTCCCTCAGTGCTGCAGGAGAGGCTTCTCTGAGTTAGGACAAACCTGCTCCCATCAACTAATTGGCTCCCATGTTCTGTCCCCTGCCACGGTTTGGGTGCTGGAACAGAGATCATCATACAAAGAGAGTGAGTCCTTGCTGCAAATAAACAGCCTTTTCCTTCAGTGCACTGAGACTTGTATTGGAGTTAAACACCCTGTGGAGCACTACGCCATTCTCATCACTCCTTTCTCCCTAATTATTAAAATTTAAAACATTCTTTTATGATGCTCCTGTGTCCACCTTGTGCCCACCTTGAAGAACCCAGCCCATAAACTGGGCTATTTATTTCTCTAGCCCAGCTCCAGTGACCTTTCCTTTAACCCCTTTGAAGAACCCAGACCAGACCTCTTAGCTCTCTCCTCTGGTTTTTTTTTCCTGGGCATTCCACCTGGACAGAGGAAAAAAAAAAAAAATCAATGCTGGGCCTTTATTAAACATTGTCATTTATTTTGATTACGGAGAGCTCCTTTATTTCAAACAGAACAGTTTATTCACTGCAAAGGTTTTTCATGCCTGTTGGAAAGAGCCAGAATTTAAAAAAAAAAAAAAAAAGGAAAAAGGCTTGGATACATGCAAATCATACTGAATGTTGCCAAATGTATTTAAAACAAGGAATGGAGTTTCTTCTAAGTTACCTACTTGCAAACAGAGGAGGAACAACCACTGGCAGCATGAAGGCCCTCTGGAAAAAGCTTCCAGGTGCTGGGGATGTTAAATGGACAGAGCCAAAGGCACGACCAAAAGTCTGTTTGCACCCAGGAAAAGCAAAGCCAGAGTCACTGCTGGGAGCCAGGGAAGGATCTGTGAGCTGGGAAAGGCTTGGAACAAAGAAAGGGGCTCCCTCTCAGCAAAGGGAGTCACGTCTGGTCCATGAGGAAGTTTTTCACACTTTCCTGTCCTCCCCCAGGGTTTAGGAACAAATGAAATTCTGGTTCAAAAGCCAAGGTGCGCATTCCAGCACTGCTGCTCTGGGGTGATCCATTTTCCATCAAAAATAAAATCAAATCAAACCCATTTCTCTTAGAGAAAAACAGAAGGACAGTTTAGAAACAGAGCACTTCTGGTCCAGGGGGCAAAGGACACAGCTGAGTGACCCAAAGCCTTTCTGAGGCTTTAAATCCCAGCTGGGACTGCCCAACCCTCAGCGGCAGTGACAGAGGGATGAACCCCAGGATTGATTTTCCCTTTAAAAACCTTCAGTATTGTGGTCTCTTGTCAGCAACGGTAACGAGCCTGAGCCGAGCACTCCATGTTTTGTGCATCACTCCCCAAAATGGATCACGTACTCCCAGCATTGCTGGTCCAAGTTCCAGGTACCACATGAAAAGCTCTGGAGTTATTACAGCAGCACAGCTGGTGGGAAACTGGTTGTTACATCTGAATAAATACCGGGCAGGCACAAGTGCCAGCCTGATTTCGGTAAGGCTGGAGGGTGTGGGTGGTGTCCAGGCACGCTGCGGGCTGGGATTGAGCTCCACACCAGGAAAGCAAAGCTCTCCCTCCGGGCTGGCTCACAGTATTAAGGAAAACGCCCCTGGTTAGTGTGTGATCAGACTTCTGTTGTATCTCAGCAGATTTGCTACTCATCAGCTGCTGCAGTTGGGACTGGGAAGGAGTTAAGGTTTATCTCAGCAGCAGCCCCCTCTGGGGTGACTGCTGGCTGTCCATCACCTGCGGGAGAGCAGCTGGGCCTGGTCAGATCCAGCCCAAAGGAAAGGGAACCCTTCCCTGCACACTCTGGGCACCTTTGTGCTCCTTCCTTCCCGCTCTTCTACGGCCCTCGCGTTACACCACCTTGGAGAAGCGTTTTTGAGCGAACCAAAAGCACAGCACGTCACTAATGCTCGACGGTACCCGGGCAGCTTTTATAAAAGACAAATATTCCACGTGATCGCCTTTACCTGCTCTTTGAAAAGAAAATCATCGACATTCACGGTACGGGGTGGGCGAGGTGGCAGTCCGGGCCCCCGAGGCGTCCCACCGTGCGACCCGACCCTCTGCCAGGACCCCCGAGGCCGGGGCCTTGGACTTTAAGCAATCCTTGCTCAGCACGCTCACCCGAGAGCCCCAGGGCTGGGCATCATGTCTGTGGCGTCCCAGCACCTCGTTCTGAGCGCGGGAGCTCCCCGGCCTCGGCCGTTCTGTCCGTCTGCCGCCAGCGCGTGCCGTCAGTCTCGCCCGCTCCGGCCCGCAGGTCCTCCTGGCTCTCGGCCAGCCCATCCTGACCCTCCAAATCGCTCACCTGGCCCTCCCCGAACTCCAGGATGGTTGGCAAGTTGCCCTGCTTGGGGCACCGCCTCTTCAGGCTGACCAGGAAGGGCTGCGGCAAGGAGAAGATGTCCACGTTGTTGCCCAGGTCGATCCAGGTGACGCTGGGGAACTTCTTGGGGTCCTTGAGGGTCTCGGTGAGGTCCCGCAGGACGGCCTTGGTGAGCCGGTTGCCGTTGAGGGACAGGGTGGTGAGGCGGGGGAGCCCTCCGAGCGCCGGCAGCAGCTGCAGCAGCATCTCGTCCGTCAGCTCGGTGAAGCACAGCTCCACCGTGTCGATGTGCTCCGAGCTGCGCTGCAGGTACGACGTCACCCGCTCCAGGTCCCTCAGCGTCAGCGGGATGCCCGACAGGTCCACCGTGTTGTCCTGGGGCTTCCCCATCAGCACGGCTTTCAAGCTGCGGGAGGCGGGAAAGGAGAGGCGCGTTAATGTGGGGGGGGGACGTCGCTTTGGGCTCCGTGGCCGCTCTTGGAGAGGGCGAGAAGGTGAGTTGTTGCTGTGGGATGTTCAGCTGGGGCTGATATTCAGTTCTGTAGAGGCCAGGGGTGTGTCTGTGCAGCTGGGGGGGCAGAGAGACATTTCGCGGCCAGAAACAAGGAGACCATGTTCAAAACCCGTAATTCAGAAAGAGTGCAGAGCTCTCTCTTAGAGCCACTGCAAAGCCTGGAATAAAGAGGCTGTCCTTTTAGAGGCTGTCCTTTTAGAGGCTGCCCTTTTACAGGCTGCCCTTTTACAGGCTGTCCTTTTAGACAATCTCCTGGGTGCTGTGGGGCAGCTCAGCAGGTTCTGTCCATTGTGTCCACCCTCGTGCCGTGGACTGGGACAGGATCTGTCAGTCCCTGGGCCGTGGGAGCTCAGCACTGCCCAGCAAACCCTCCATCAGCACAAAGCCTGGTACTTTGCAAAGGGCAAAGCCTCGCTCTGCCAGCCCTGCCTGCTCAGACTAGGCCAGGGCAACTTCTAACTTAGCCTTTATTTTTCATGCAGATGCAGGTAAAAAGCTTTCCAGCCTACAACCAGCCAGAGAAAAGTTATATCAGTTAACTGATCTAAATCCCCTTTGCCTAAGGCAGGACACTGAGCTGCCACAGGTTTGAAATCAAAACTGACAGGCTGAATCTAAGCGTTGTTCACCCAAAGAACTGGGCCCTCACCTTAACAGTGTTAGTTATGTTAAACAAGCTTTAAGACTAAGAAATAGCTCAAAATTCCTCAAAGCAAACAGCTCCTGAAGGTCTGAGAGAAGTAACTTAGGTAGGGGATCAGTCCTTGATAGCAGGAGAATGGGAAGGCTTTTAAAAAGGTTACAAAACCGATGTTTTTATGTGTTCCCTTGTTTAAGAGGTTTGCTGTTTGTTTTGTTTAGTTTGTGGGGGGTTTTTTTGTCGTTGTTTCGGGTTGTTGTTTTTTTTCCCTGCAGTAAGACAGATCACCCAGTGCTCAGCTATTATTAAGTGATCTGGTGCCACACTCCAGTGGGCAGGTCAATAATGTCCACACGTCTGGGCTCTCACTGAACTCTCCTGTGCCTTGGGGTACAAGTTTCTCTGCTGTGGTGACACTTCTGTTAGTGGCAGTTTGTGGTTTGCTGGCTTGGCTGAAACCTCAAACACTCCCCCCACAGTCATTCAACAAAATCTACACTCAGCCCTTTACAGGGTCTCCTTTAACCTGAATGTGGGCAGGAAACAGCTGGTAATGTGAGGTGATTCTCTCCTCAGGTGCAGTCTTTGAGCACCAAACCTGCTTATGGAGGGAATCTCAGTATAAATAAATAAAAATAAATATTAACTATAATTACAAATAAAGCACAAAGGACCTCTGTGAGTAACTGATAACCATTTAACAGCGTGGCTAAGAAAGCCAGGGGTTGATCCCTGTTTTATCCAGCATGGATATCCCCTGCTTGGAGTGATGCTGCCTGTCTGCCATCATCTTGTGGGACTTCTGGTGTGGCTTTAAATTAGCAAAGCCAAGGAGATAACGAAGAGAGAACGGAGATAATTTTGAGACAGTTCTTTTTTTTTGGTGGGTGTGTTTTGAGCTGCTTTCAATACTGCTCCATGTTTTTTTTCCCCCCCTTGGAGCATGTGTATGATTTCTGTCAGGCAGTAAAAGAGAATTTCTCACTAGGGCTCCGTCCTTTCCCCCTGGGAGGGATTTAGGTGGTACCTACTGAAACAGATTGATTCTCACGCACAAACTGCCTTTTCACCCTGCTGATGTAGCAAAGGAAACCTCCTGAACCCCCCAGGTCGGAGCAGCCCTGGGCTTGTCCTGGGGGATGGTTTGCTCTCTCCTGCACCAGCCCACGTTCCTTCTGTCCCTGGGGAAAGCAAATCAACCAACCCACCCACCCCAAACACGACTCCATAAAAACAGTTCCGTGGATATTCTGGGCCATCCCACTGGAAATCAGGGGGATATTATTATGTTAACAAACAGCTGTAACAACTTGCAGCCCCGCCATAAAGTTGGCCACAGAACAGCCCCCAAATCTCTGGAGGAAGATCTTACAAATCCCTACGAGCTTTAGTGGGGGATCAGTTACACCCACTTGGTTTCATCCTGATGTTTTATGAGGTTATTCCATAGGGAAAAACACTGATTTTCCCCCCATACCTCCCCAGCTGGGGTTTTGACCAATGTAATGACAGGATTGGGAATAAAGCCCTGCACTAAGCTCCTGATAACACACTGGCAGGATGCTGGTTTATACACACTCACGCTGAACTAAAAGCTATTTTCCATGTAGGATGGAATCAGATCAGAAAACAACAACAAAAAAATCTCATAAACAGGAATATTGATGTTTAGATCAAACAGAATTAAAAGAAAGGGATTTCCCCTTGGTTTAAAATTCGTGACATGTCTTTCAAGCGCTGCACAAATGGTGACATGAGACACCAATGTGTCATTGCTGAAGGATAATTGGGCTTATTGAGCCTCTTCCTTGCAGGGCAAAGGAATAGCTCAAGAAAAATGAAGAGGCAGCCTCACAGAGGGAAAAATTACAGTCAGAAATTCATATGATACCTGGTGAGAAAAGCATTTATGAAAATGCCAGCAAAACATTATTGAACATAATGAGTCACCAGGAAAAAATAAAAAAGGTAGAATACTGAGATAAAAGGCTTGCCCTGAAATACTGGTGGTTTTTCAAAGTCCCTGCTCCAAATGATGGCAGTCAAACACTGGGATCGATATTTGGGAAATGGAGAGAAGGGATACAAATAAATGCTTCAAATGCAGGTCCTCCGTTAGTAAATGATGTTCACTAAATGGCTGAGCTCCCCCCAGTCTCAGAGGAGGAACAGAGACAAGAAAACATAATTATTCAGCAGAGGAGGAATCTGGCTAAGGTGTATATAATAATGGATTGTATGTTCAATATCCCATACTCTATAATAGACATATCATATTTATATAATAATAAGGATGACTAAAACAGAGAAGATGAGAATGAACTGCTCTTTTTTCATCTCTCTTAATGCAGGATCTGGGGACACCCACTGCTGCTGAAAGACTAAACTCCCAGTGGATAAAAGGGAAGGAGTGAGAACCCAGAGCTCAAATTAACCTGGCCCCTCCAGCCACTGGGATATCACTGGGATCAAGGGCTTTGTGGGAGGGCTGAAGCAGACAGGGCACTGTTGTGGCTGAGGACATCAAAAGTCATGTTAAGATTTAAAAAAAATTAAAACACAAAAGGAGCTGGGACTGCGTTCTGGGGAGGAACTGCAGCAATTCTGCAGTTCACCCCTTTGCTTGGCTGTGTGAGCAGCCTGTGGCTGGACAGCAACGCCCATGGGGGCTTGGAGGGCTGGGCCAAAGGCTGTGTCAGGACCTGGGGGCACAGGAAAATACACCTGTATGTGCCTGGGTGTGTCTTTTGTATCTGGTCCTTATTTAAACTACGGAGAGGCACAACTGACCCAGAGCAAAAATGCTTCTACTGACACCAGCAGCAAGGCCAGGGCTGTGTTTCCCCAGTTTAGTTAAAAACACTCCTTTAGCAGGTCTGTGATGCTGCCTGGTTGAATCATTTCCCTTCCTCTTCCTCTCTTTTGTTTTACAAAAACCCCGCGCTCCTCAAAACACGGTGGGACAGATCCTAAAATAACGCAGACAGAGCCCAGATCGGAACTGGAGCTGCCAAATTCTCCAAAAATCAGGGATGGGAGATTCCTACATCGGTCCCACCACAGCTCATCCTCGGCTTGTACCTCACTGCTTCAGTTTTACACACGCCCCAGTGTCTGTGTGTGGCTGTGATTGCTCAGTAGCTGGTTCAGCTCCTTGTTTACCACCAAAGAAAGGTTTAGAGGTTTAGTAACAGCCCAGTTTAAAGTCCCTGTTCCTCACTGCCTTTAGAAATGAGCAGCTTGGAAAGATTCCACTCCTCTCCTCAGAGAGATTCAGGGTAAAGAGGATTTTAAAAATATATAAATATAAAAATATGTAACTTTAAAAGCCCCTTTAGAGCTTACCAATAAATACATTCGAAATTCCTAAGTCTTTGCTGTTAAGAGGGGAAGTACCAGTGGGGATGAGTTATTTTGGTCTCTTCTTGTTCCAAGAGCCTTCCCAGTTTTGCTAAGGTTGGCAGTTTTCATGTCATAAAGTCTAGACACCCCCTTTATTAATGTCCTTCCCCCGCTCCCAAAATCCCAGCCCAATTCTCCAGCGAGTGCCATTGGATTTTGGGGGTTAGGAAGGGCAGATTGCTCAGCCTGGAGCTCATCTGGGGGGCCGTTGTTTCCTCCTCATTTTGTCCCCGATGAGTGACGCGAAAATTAACTTTATTATGGCCATTTACAAAATAATTGTGCCTGCTGGGAAATGCTCCGTGGGAACCACATCCCTAAACAGGATCCCTCATTGGAGAAACCAAACCCTGGGGCTGTTTCTTGGACAGCCCAGCCCAGCTTTTATTTTTTTTTTAAGCAGCTGAAGAGCAAACCTGGAGGAGATGTTAAAATTTCCCCTAAGTTTTCCTCTTGCAGCAGGATCGTCGGCGTGGCACACTGGGAATGGCGCTCCCAGTGACCTGCTCTGCATGTCCCAGCGCACCGGCTGCTCCAGGAATAACTCTGTGTTTACATGGCTTCCCTTTCCCAAATCCCACTGCATTTTCTTTGGCTCCACACCAAGGCCTGTTCCACCTCCAGCCCAGGCCCAAAGCTCAATCAAGCGCACGGGGTGTTTGCTGGGCAGGGAAAATTCTGTGCATCCCAGAGCATCCTGTGCACCAGGAGAACTGACAGGGGTCTCGTGGCTTCGGCCGTGGGAAGGATTGATGGTATCAGAAAGATCTTGATCAATAAAGCCTTCCCATCACAGTGATCGAAGTCAAGCAGCTGTGATTTACGCTCCTTCACTAAATTCACGGAATCACCAAATGGTTTGGCTTGGAAGGGACCTCAAAGATCACCTTGTTCCAACCCCCGTTTACTTCACGGGGTGATGCCTCCACACAAAATTCTAAAAGCTAGTGACGCAAACATCAAGAAGAAGTGATTTTTATCCTTGAATGAGTGTTGGCCTTTCCCACCAGCCTCGACTCCTTCACCTCGACCTGTGCGATGAGGAGCCAACCACCAGAGAGCAGTGTCACCCCATGAAGCAGTGACACCCAACAGTGTCACCCCATGAAGCACTGACACCCAACAGTGTCACCCCACAGATTAGTGTCACCCAGCAGTGTCACCCCACAGAGCAGTTGGTTTGGGGTTGGGCTTGGCAGTGCTGGGTTGGATTCCCTGATCTTAGAGATCTTTTCCAACCTCGATGACTCGATGATTCCTTGGAAATGCCCCCCCCCCATGCCAAGCCTCACCATCAGCCCCCTCTCCCCTGCAGCTCTCCCCCTCCTCAGCTGCTGCGTCACAATCTCGGGGGCATTTAGTCAAAGGACCTAATTAAACTTTTAAAAGCAACGAGCTTCTTGGAAAATGAAGCACTGCTATCAGGAGAAGCAACTTGATAAATATCTCCAGCAGGGACAATTAAGCAGCAGAGCTGCTCTCATTTGCATGAGGCACATCCAGCTCCTCGTCATGGTCCAGAGGAGCCTGGATTCAGACACGGAGTGAAGTGACAGTCTCCTGCTCTGTTTGAGAACCACCAGTTTTGGTTTTTTTCCCCCAAACTTGTTTTTAATTTCCTGCTAAACAAAAATTCTAAAAATAAGCACTTGGGATCCATCAAAGTGCTTGGCTATAATTATAGCTCCGTTTAACTTGTTGCAGAAAAGAAATGTGAATACACTGCTGCTGGAGTACTCCATTTTTCTGTCCTCAGCCTCCTCAAAATAAAATGCATTTGTATTATCCTTTGTATGACAAATTTTGCTCTCAAGCCTGTGTTTCCCTACAGAGAAACTGTGCTGGAATATTTCCAATAAATTCTACTCCAGCGTAATAAGGAACTGCAGCTGACGCCCCATTAATAACCTGCATTTGCAGAAAAGGCAATTTGCACAAGTGCCAACAGAAAAACAATCAAGAATTCAAAGGAAAACAACGTGTTGGGATTGTTGCTTCTGTAAATGACCCCCTGGAAGAGAACCGGCCCAAAATAAGAATTTGTTCAAGTTTGCATTATAATAAGTGATGGTTGGCAATAAAACAAACAGCATTTTGTTTAAATCCTAACACAGGAGAAAACAATAATAAAAAAAAGCTGAAAAGACTCTTGGAAAGTGACTTTTATGATTGAGTAGATACAAAAATACCCAAATCACTGTGGATTTACATGAGCAACTCCCCACTAGGGACATAGGAAGCTGATGTGCTCGGGGTTGCTTGGGAAAGGGACCTTTGAATCGAGTTGCAACCCTCAGTGCCCAAAGGAAAGAGGCCACAGGAAGAGAAATCACCAGCAGATTGCTCCTAAAAACATTACAGTTTGCTGCCAGTACGTTTAAAACAACCAGGGAGTTGAAAGGAAGAGGGGAAAAGAAAAGGGTGGGAGGGGGCAAGAGGAAGGGGCTGAGATGGTGAGGGCTGGGAGGTCCACAGGGATGGATGGAGAATGACAAGGCAGTGCTGGCTGGGGCTCCAGGCTCTTCTGCAAAAGCAGGATGGATGGTTCCCTGAAATCCTGAATTTCACCTCTCCCTTGGTTTTTTTTACTGCTTTGTCCCGTTTTTGCAAGGAATGACCCAGAAACAGGCTGGATGTGACCCCAGTGTGGGGCTGGGGCATGGGGCTGCTCCTGCTCTGCCCCCTCACCACAAATTTTAGAGAAAAATGAGTTTTGACACACTGAGCCTATTTGCAGATGAAAGGGGCTGTTGTTAATTATCTCCATCCCTTTCTGGAGCCCCGGGAGCTTTAGGGTGGGGGAAACACACGCAGTCGGGTTCCAGTTTACTTCTGCCCACCAAAATCCTCTCCCAGCCCTCAATCCTGCCCCTGGTTCCATCAAACAACAAGAAAAAAGCCCAGGAAAAGTTTGCAGAGAACTCCATGTACCCAACTGAACAGGCTCATGCTGAAGGTTTGATTCCCACTTTGTAGGGGCTGTTTGTATTTCCTGTTCCTTGAAATAAGTTGAATTCCATTAACACAAAGGGGAAGGATTTTTTTGGGGGTGGGAGATGAGAGAAGAGAAGCTTCAACTCTGATCCTCCAGCCCAGTTTTCTCATCAGAAACCAGCCCAAAGAAATAAAAAAAAAACCCAAAAAACAACCCTCTCCCAACTCTCTTCCTGCAATTAGGGAGTGATCAGCTGCCAAAGTGTGTGCCTGGGGCTTCGCTCTCCCTAAACTGTTTATTTTATTGGAGCACAGATCACATTTGGAAGAGTTTAGGCAGGCTGAGGTCCCCTATTGCCTGTGCTGCTCTGATGAGGGCCAGAGCACGAGAGGCAGCCGCCAGCCCGGCTCCCAGAGTCCCTCTTTGTCCCTCACACTGCTTGGGAAGAGGTTTTCTCCAGAGCCAGGGGCTGGTGTCACCCCCTGGTTTTCCCTTTCCCCTCCTGATCCTTGGCTTATCTTCCCTCCGCGCCAAACCCCTGCCCTTCCCTCTGCCCATCCTGACACCTCTCTGGTGTCCAGAGTGAGGGTTTGAAGCTCAACGTGGATCCTGACACACACACACAGAGGGGTGGATCAAAGGGAAGCCACCACCTCCCGCTCCAGCCTGTCCTTGGGCACATTTCACACAGATGGTTTTTGGGGGGACAACGATCACTTCCCCACCCAGGGTGGAGGATGGACAGGCCTGCAGTTGTCCCTAGTTATGGGGTTGGTGTCCTCCAACCACACCTGGGGGCTCAGGAACCCCCTCCCAGCTCTCACTGACAGAGCTCAGGACAGCCAGGAACTTGTGCTGGAGGAGCTGCGTGTCCAGAAGGTCTCCCTTGCAGGAGTAACCGGCTGCCAAACGAAGAGGAGCCGAGCAAATTGAGGCAGCCAAGAGCCTTTCATCTGATGTCTGGCCTCACTATCAGTTCTGATCATAATTTGCACATCTATCGAGCCGAAAAAGGCCTGTTTTGCATGATTTTCAATGAACAGATGCTACACTGGCCAAGAAACCCCTTGTCCTGCTTCCCCTCAGGGGCACAGGATACTCACGGAGGGATGAGATCCCTGGTTTAAGCTAATGAGAGCTGACCGGTGTGCGGCTCCTTCCTCAAGCCCTCCCTGCACCAGGGATGCATCTGCTTTACATTAATGTGCGCAGCAAATAACGGGTCCCACTCACCCCAGCAGAACAGAGCGACCATTGTAACCTCAGCTTTCATCTAGGGAGGAATAACAGGACACAACCTGACCCACTGCTAGTTCCCTGCTCGTCTCTTCATAAGAAAAAAGGAGATTTTTTTGGTAGGTTTTTCATGTTCTGTCCCAATGAGAAGATTTAATAGTGCTCCTGTAACTACAGCAAAAAGTTGCTCACTGGAGCAGGGGCTGAACTGACTTACTGGCATCCTGTGGGTTCCTATTCCTGCTGGGCACAGTTCCTTGAGCAGTTTTGCTCCCCCTCCCGAAGTTATTTCATTTTAGCAGCCCCTTCCCTGAGTGCAGGATCGGCAGAAAGCAGCCGTGGCCATTTCTGGGGCTGCAAAGCCAAACAAAGGAGAACAGCTTTAACTGCCCAAAGAAAACCTCCTCTTCCCCCAGCACTTCATTGCTTTTGGCAGGTTATTTCCTCGCTGATTTTGGAGATTTCAGCGTTCAGCTCCCCCCCCGAAGATGAAAACGGAGCTGAGAGGTGGAGCTGGCTGCCAAGGCGCCTTTTCAGTGGGCAGAGCAGAGAAGGAATGTGATACTCTGCTCTTTGCAGCAAAACACCAGCACTGCCCAGCTCCCCCCGTCCCCCCGTCCCGGCAAATTCCACCGGACAAGCAGGGAAACCACAAAAGCCTTCCCTGAGTGTTCCCTGACTGGCTGTTTAGCTTTCCTGCTACAACACAGGCCCTGTTATCAGCTGTATCAGACTACAACCCAACCACCTCTCTCCCTCAGCTTTCCAAATGCAAACATTTTGCCTTTTTCTCTGTTTTCTGTATCCGTCAGTGCTGAGGTTTCGTCGGGTCACTGTGCTCCAAGCTGGCTCAGGGGGAGTGACGCTGGAAAGATCGGCCCAACAGCACATCTTCCCAAGGTAAGTAATTTATCCATTATGTAAACACACACGTACATTCCCCCCCCTTCTCCCTTCCCCAAGTCTCCAACTCATCATCTTTGGAATAATGAGCCCCAGCTGAGCACTCAGTGACCAGCATGACCCAGCAGCTGATTAAACCAGGGAATGCAGGAGAGAGGACTCAACTCCAGGTGGACATTTCTCCCAGCCAAGATGCTGCTGAGGAATAACCCTCAACTCCAAAGGCACGGTGGGAAGTGACCTTCACAAGAGACTGAGCACACAGGGAGAGCAGCACGCAAGGGTGGCTTCTTCCCCCTCCAAAAAAAAAACCCCAACCCAGCTCTCCAGCTAACCCTGGATGGGGGCAGAGTGAAACACCTGGAAGAGCATATTGCCAGCCTGGGCTCCACAGTGCCAGACCAAAGAAATCAGTCTTGGGGCTGAATGCCCCGTTTCTCAGGGACTGGGATGTGTCAAAACACGGGCTGCCACGTGTTGGCAAGACGTGTGACAGCCAAAGCTGGGAACTGAACGTGGGCAGGGCCTGCACTCTGCGGTCTGGTGTATTTTTTTTTTTTTTGGAGGTGCCAACCAGACCCTTTTGAGATGCAAAAGATCCTTCTGTGCTTCCCTGAGTGCTGGAGGGATGCTGAGCCAGTGGCCAAAGGGTTTCTTCACCACATCACCCACCAGCCAAGAGATGACCCCACATCTAATGCTGAAGGGTCAGACTGGAAGGGGATGAGTCAAGTCTGTGTCTGGGTCACCCATGGGGTGAGGAGGGACCTCAGGGACTGGCTCTCAGGGGACAGATAGAAATGCCTGGATATGAGCAATCAGGGCTGGGCTGGAGAGGCAGAAGCCCATGCCAGGAAAGCTCCATCCATGCTGGCTGCAAACCTCGGTCCAGCCCTTCTCCCGCCCGGAGCGCAAGGAGCAGCAGTGCCTCCAGTGCTCCCTTCACCATCCCCATTTGCAGAGTTATTTTACAGCATTATTTTCACTCAAGGAGAGCAACAGCAGGCGTGGGAGGTGGAAACTCACCCCGACAGCGAGTTGGAGCCCCGAGCCAAAGTGATGGATGAGCTCACTAAACACCTTCATTCACCACCGCTAACGACGCACCCTGTGAAAGGGCTGGGGAAAAAAACCGTAAAGAGCTTCTATCAAAGCTTCATCATAAAGCTTGATTCTCTTAATTGGGAAATACAGCCAGGGGTGACAGGCACGCTGGGCTGGCTGGTAATTAGATGGGCACCACTGCTGGGGAAGCGACGCCTTTCCTCCACGGCGGCAGGAGCAGCATCCAGGCTCCAGGGAAGGGACCAAACTGCCCCTCACCACCTAAAAAAGGGAGCCAGGCAGCGCCCTGTTTAGACAAGACAAATAATCACGGTGTGTTTGGAGGACTTCCAGTGCAGGGAAGAAGCGTCTGTGCGGAGATTAATTATTCCACCAGCTGATTCCCTCGTTTAATAACGACTTCTACGACTTGATTCCCCGCTTCGCAGCCCGAGTTGTGAGGATTGGTTTAAATAATCCCTGCCATGTGTCAATAGAAAAATCTCATTTCCACTCTGCCCAGAAGCAGAGGAGTAATTATTAAAAAAAATAAAAATAAAATTACAACCCCCACACTTTCCACAGTCTTTTCTAATCAAGCACAGGACTTAGAAACGTACTTAAGGGAGCACAAGCACCTAAGTGCAAGGAGGTGGGAGGGAAGCGATGCCAGCAGGATGGATGTTCCCTCGGAGGGGAGGAAAACTGCCAGGTTATTTCTTAGTTCAGTTGCAGGAGGGGAGAGGAAGGTGGCTTGAAATCGAGGTTTTAAATCACAGGTAGTGCCTGTGATCCCCTGAAGCTTTTAAGGCTGCAGCAAGCTCAGAAAAGCGAGTCAGTGGGAAGGGGTGTCCTGCTGCTGTAAATCATCTCATCCCAGCCTCAGGATTCTTCTACTTTAAATCATTTTCCGGTACTTCTGCCTGTCAGTTCATTTGCGCAATGAGGGAACAGCAAAGGCAATCCAAGCATTTGTCAGGGTGGATATTCATCATTGTGGGGGGAGAAATGGTGCTGCACAGTTTGGGTTAATGGCTTTAAATTCTGGAGCAACGCAGACAACTTGTGGAGGGCAATGAGCAGGGTAAGGGCTCATTTTACAGACCCAGCCAGTGGAAAGCCTTAAGCCTCTTCCAAGGTGACAGCCTGCCCTGTAGCACCTACCCGGGTAGCATTTCAAAATCCATGCATTATTTACAGTTTAGCTCCAGCAGCTTCAAAAGTAGGTCTTTGCTAACGCCAACTGACTGAGCAAGGTGTGATGGGGCTGGGCTGGCACACGGGAAGGAGCTGCAGCCTCTCCATGGTCAGGGAGCTGTCAGGGATAACCTCTCCCCCACCAAAAGCCAGCTGTGTGATCCCATCCATGCCAGCTCACCAGCAATTCCCCTTCAGCAGCACAGAGGAGTGATCCTGCCCAGCCAGCCGTCCCACCTTCCAGATGCTCTGCAATATTCAGCAGAAATAACCTCATTTCCATCCCAAACTTGCCGGTCTCGTGGCCAAATGACTCTCAGTGGCAAGGAAGAACAAAATGAGTGCATTTCACCACCTGCTTACCCTCCCTGCTTGGTGTGCTCTGGGGTGTGCAGAGTGCCCAGGCTTCCCAGGGAACAGCGGAGCAGCTCCCACAGCTCCCGCTCCGACGGGAGCACGGGGAATCACATTTCCCCTGAACAGCAGCAATAAGCAAACTCCTCGGAGTTATTTGAAGATACCCCTGGAAGTATTGAAAAGACATGGAGATGTGGCCCCTGGGGACGTGGTTTAGTGGTGGACCTGGCAGTTACTCTAATGGCTGGACTCAGGAGGCTTTTCCAGCCTTAACGGTTCTGAGATTGTAGGGTGGCAGCTTCTTTAAATTGCCACAAACAGCACGCTGCAGAATTATTTCTCAGCCACAGTCCTCACAAATATTTGCTCCCCTGGATTTGCAGCATTTCACCTTTCCCCGCCACAACAGGCATTTTATTTGTTCGCTGTTTAGTCCTGTTTTCATGGCACAAAAGGTCATTCCAGCGTCTCTGACTCTTTAAATTCAACAAGAAACGTCGTGTTTCCTTCCAAGCCTCTTGGGAAAGACAGGTCATCCTGCCAGCCAGGGCAGATTGATGTGTGTTGACATGTCAAGGGACCCTGGCAGGGGACACCCCTGGCTCCATCGGCATCAGAGCACTTCTCCCCTCTGCAAAACATCTAAATGGCTTTTTCTCCAAGGCTGGATCCTGTCTCAGGTCAGTCTCAGCACAGATTTCCTCTGAGGATGCCCTTTAACTGCTCAGGACTCCCCAGAGCACTTGAGCAAGCAGAGATAGGTCACCCTGATGGAGTCAGGAGTGGGCAGAAGACTCAGAGCAGAAGGGCAGGATGCATTACGTGAACTGCAGGCTGGAGGGAGGGAATGGCAGGATGCTGCAGACTCTGGAAAAATCTCACCTCCTTGTGGAGACACAAGTGTGCCCTCTTCCCCATCAGTGCAAAGCAATAATCATCCTCAGCCACAGCAAGGGCTACCAAGTCCAGGTCCTGTAGCTGGATGTCAATAAATTCTGGATGTTAGTTAATACTTGGGTAAAGGATCTAGAGCTTTACTCAATTACTCCTCCCTGGCAAACCCTCCGAGTTTGGAGCCCTCTTGAGTCTGAACTATAATGTTTAATTCCTGAATTCTTTGTGCTTTTGGGCCCTTCAGTATCACTCAGCAAGGAGAGCTGATGTTGCTAATGCTGAAGCTTTGCTGTGACAGTGGCACACTCGAGCTGCTCAGTGAGCAGGGCCGGGAGCAGCTCAGAGCATCCCCCTGCACCGTCAGGCCCATCCCGCCCTGTCTGACGCACACACGCTGATTCAGGGACAAAGTGCACACCAGGGACAACCTGACACCCGGGTATTTATACCCCACTAGCCTTAGAAGAGCATTATTTAATGCAAAAGCCTCTTAGTGCTGTACATCATCGACTTGAAAATGACATAGCTTTTTTTTTTTTTAATTCCTGTCTCATCAGGAGACATCCATCTCCGAATGGATGAAATCCTTCCCTTCCTCCCACGTGGCTTAGCCTGTGCTGTTGGCCTGGGGTGGATGATTGCCGATCATCCTCTCCCCTCCAACGTCACACACTGTTCCCACGAGGACAAAACGTTTCTTCTGCACGATCACAAAACGCCCGACGCTGGACAGGAGGTTTTCACGTTAAGCAGCATTTTTTGAGGAGAGATTCACCAGATTTTCTACACAGCAAGGAGGAGTGAGTGTTGTGATGCCTGCCTGGCTGCAGAGCTGCATCTGGGCAGGGTAGCTTCAAAGGGTTGGGACTTCCCAGGGATAAACTGGCTCCAACAGCCAGGCTGGAGCCGGCACGGACAGGGCAGCAACATGCAGGGCCAGGGCACAGCCACAGCAGCTCACCAGCATGTTCCTCACTTCTACGCAGACATTTAGGCATATTTAACCCCAGGCTTGACCTCCCCACCACACTCATTTAAACCCTTCTGTTGGGGTACCAGGACGGAGCAAAAAGTCCTGGCCAGGTACTTGGGTGCGTGCGAAGGACCAGCCCCACAAGGTTGCTCCAGTTCAGCTATCTTGGAAAATGGACTTTCCACAAACAAGGGAGCCTCTGACCAGGCAATGCTGAAGTCACACAGACCATCAGAGAGCAAAACTACAGAAGGCACTGTGCTTCCAGCCACGCATGTGCCAAAGGGAATAAATTCAAGAGGCAGGAGCCCAGAAGCAGCATCAGGCAGAGGAGCACTGAGAACTGAACAACTGACAGGTCAAATCATGGTTGTTCCAATCCCAGCTATAAAAGAAACAGAAAGTCACATCTTGAGTAACTATAAAAAGTCCAAAGAGTCCCAGACTGGCAGATGCAGGAAATGCCCCATGGCCATGGAGGAGACTGAGGTGGGAAGGACAGAGGTGATGAAAAGTGCACTCCTGGGATATGAACTGCAGAATTATCCACATCCAAATCTTTCTCCCAACTCCTGGTTGGTGCCTCTAAAGGTTTCCGGTTTTTCCTTTCTGTTTGGCCATGCTGCGTGCCTTGAGCCCCTGCAAACCTGCTCGTTCGCCGGGCAAAGAACCGGATCCCACAGTGCTGCTGGAACCGGCCCCTCCGGCTCCTCAGGACTGCAAGTTTCCAACCATTTCTACCAAAGGAGAGCAAATATTCCAGGTTTAGGCATGCTGGCTCGGCGTGCACCAGAGCAAAGCAAAGGTATCTCCCGAAGGAGCTGCTGTAGGTGCCAGGCATCCTCAGCCCTGCGTGATGCCAGTGCTGCCCACGGGCACAACTGGGATTTGCTCCTTGGGGGCCAAGCACCACCTGATACAGAGGGAACACCACACCTCACCCTGCTATTGCTGGCATTAATGATTCATTAATAAGGCCGGACTAAGTACTTTGTAAGTCCGAGTTTGATTCCTCGGAAGAGGCCAAGCAAACACACGACATGAGACAGGCAGGATGCACCGTGAGCCAGCTGATGCCAGCGGCACCGCTGACCACAGCCATGCTGGGGCAGACAGGACAACAGCCTCAAGCTGCAAAATCACTCAGAACATCTCTGACAGCAGCCAAGGGGGACGTTTCTTTTGTCTTGCTCACCCTCCCCTTGTTTTCCACTCTCTCTCCCAAAATCTTAGCTCCCTTCTGACTTCTGGGTCACTCCAGGTCTTCCCATCACATGAAGTCATCATCTGTCAGTGGAGGATTACTCAGTGCCCGTGGTTAACCCTCCCCATTCCCAGTTAGCCCTGCTCAGGCAGGGACACCCCTCTGCATCAAACAGGACCTGCTGCCCTGGGACTCCCTCCTGCACAGCCGAGTAGCCTGGTGACAGGGGACAACCAGACATCAGACACCTTGCAAGACACTTTTGGTGGCCGTTCAACATTTCCAGAGGAAAACCTGGTCTGTCTCAGCCAGGCTGGGGTTTGAGTGCTGAGCCGCAAGAATACGCCGAGAACAAATTCTGATTTCCAAACCTCAGTCACAGGAGTAGGGTAGGACGTGCCTGGAGGTGGCCTCTCGTGTGCTCTCAGGGCAATTAACAGAAATAACATAGTGAATAACCACAATGTTTCTATGCTGAAGGGTACACAGAGAGGGAGGCTCTGCTTCAGCCCAGCCCAGCTCTCAATAACAGTCTCCAGGCACAAGCAGGCAGCAGTTGGTACTTAGTGTCCACCCCTGCTTCCCTCCTGCATCCTCACTGAAATCACCATGTCAGAGACAACCCAAGCTCTGTGTCACAGCCACTGGTGGCTGGAGCTTGGTGACAACACGCCTGGGCAAGGACAAGGACAAACACTGGCAGCCACAGGGTGCAGAGCGCCACAGCCTGTCCCGCCCCGGGGGTGATCCATCTTTTTGAGCTGCAACCAAAGCAGGTATGTAGCTCCTGAGGAGGATGGCAGCACAGGGATTCATGGACTCAGGGACCACGAGGCTGCAGACCTTGGTTGTTGTGATACAACCCAGTAAAGATCAGAAGATCCTCCACGGCCGGGAGCACCTCTGACCCTCACCCACCTCCTCCTGTGGGATGCAGGACCCACCTGTAAGCCAGGGCCCAGCATCCCACTGATGAGACCTCAGTTCCCAACCCCAGGCAGCCCAAAGAACCACCAAAAGAATCAGAACTTCGCTTTTCTCCATGCCAAACACACTCACGAAGCCTCAGGCCATGCTGGAAGCGTTTGGGAACTGCCTGTTCTCCACTGCAAAAGGTGGAGTGATTTGCAACACCCCCTGAAGTCACAGCACCAGCCAGTCATTCTTTCTGGGCTTTGTGGCATTTTCTCCATGTCCTGTAAAACACTTTGCTGTTCTCTCCCTTCTGCTCCCTGGGACAGTCACGTAACACAGACCACAACAACATCGCATGGACACAGAGAGGAGGGATCGCCCACACACGCGTCCCAAAGGCTCCGCATCCCAAATCCTCCGCCCTCCCGCAGCACTGACCGGCGGCCTGCTGTGCACAGGCAGACACACAGAGGGATTCTCATGCACAATTCCTGCTCCAGCCTCCTCCCACCGACAGCGGATTTGTGTCGGATGCTCTGAAGGGGCCGTTTGTTGCAGGAGCTACAACTTCTCCCATCGCTCGCCCACAAGCTGCCGGCAGCAGAGGAGGATTTCCATCCACAAACATTCTCTTTCTGTTTTCAAAAGGGCTTCTCCCTTGAAAACTTCCTTTTTTTTTTTTTTTGCCTTATAAAGGAATTCAAGCAGGCACTGCAAGCAAGTATGAAAAAACCAGCACCCAGCATTCCTCCAGGACAGAAATGTTTTGTGCCCCTGACAAAATTAGGAGTGAGATGTTACAAGATCATTCCTACCAACGAAATAAGGCTGCTCAGCCTCCACAAGCTCATCACTAAATCAAAATACCTTTCTCTTCTGTTCTAACAGGTCTCTTGTACCTGGATCTCAAGTGCAATGGAGAATGTTCAACCCACAGGTAATCAGGGGTTAAAATCTGCCACAGCCTGATTCATTTTTAGCCAGGTACTTTCCAGGTGATTTCTAACTATTTCACGTCAGAGAGTCTTAAGAGAACCAAGGGGAGTTCAAGCTGACTCCCAAATGTGAAGGAGGACCCCAGGCTGGCAGAAAGGACAAGTGGCAAAGAGAAGAATGTTGGCTGGAGCTAAGTAAAGCCACCTGCAAAATCCATGTGAAGAGAGAAAAAAATTAGATCCTGGCTCTTCACATGTCCCAGCACTGGAGGATTTGCACAAGCAAGTGCTGGGAGCTCTGAAACATAAAATGGGTTTAGAAAGTGAAGAAAGCACCACGTTGACTCACCCCAGTGTGGACACACCTGTACGAGGCTCAGGCTTCTTTTGAGGGGTTTCTCTGCTTACTGCAGAGCAACAACAGAGTTAGAAAATCCACAAATTTAGGTCCAGATTGACCCTATTTAATAAGAGTGCTCAAACTGAGCTGCTTCACCCTGAATTCTTCCATGCTTCGTGCTCCAGTGACATCAACAGGAACTGTGTGGGGAAAAAGGTCTTAACTGATGCAAAATGGGGCTAGATTTGGAGCTACGACATGAATTATCAGCATTTCTTCAGCTGGTGCTCACTGCTCAGCCGAGTGGGGAAGGCACCACTGCTCCATCCTCCCGGCTGCATCCCTGGCCCGCTGCTGTCATTCCTGGACACAGCAGCAACACACAGCACAGGAACGGTGATGGGATATCCCAAAAGGATAGGAAACACACGGCAAAGCCCCAGGGAAACACCTCCCCCCTCCCCGCAGAGCGTCCAGCCTGTGCTCCAAAGCAATTACAGGGCACGTGGAGCTTTGATTCCCAGTTTGGCCTTTGCGATGCTGAAGCGAGTGCTTGGCAGCAGGAGGAGCAGGGAGATTCCAGGACCCGATTCAACACTTGCTAGTTAAACACTGGACTGTAATCATGGCCCTAGGCAGAGCCAGGGACTTACAAATTACTTTTGCAGGCTGGCTTCATCCTCCTTCTATTGGCCATCCTCTCATCCTGGATGTTTAATGCATGCAGTTCAGATGGAGGCACAGAGACAGCAAGGGAAAGCCAGACAGATTTATAATATGAAAAAAAAAAAAAAAAAGATCATTTGGCACAGGTTTGGGTGCTCTGGTGCCAGGCAACACAGCAGAGCAAGGCAGCCAAGGCTGAGAGCGTCTCCCTCCATTTAGCTCTGTCTGTGCACACACAGGCCGGACCTGATGCCTGGGATGAGATGGAACTGGGAAGCACGAGCCTCCCCCTCTGCCCACACAGCAGACGGCCTGACCACAGCACGACCGGCTGCCAAACCAGCTCCAGTCCCCCCTGTCATCTGTCCCCATCCTCCTCCTCCGGCTGCTCTGCTTCCGACTATCACCTGTAATGGATACGGCAGTTGTGGAACAAAGAAAAGCAATTTTCCCTTGTAATTATTTGGCCATATTTCTGGGGAGATTAATTACAGCTATTTGGCTTTGCTTAGCACTCAGTCGAGCTGTGCAGGGCTCTCACTCAGAAAAGGTACCAGAGGGTTCCAGGAGTTGGTCCAGGAGGGACTGATCCACCCCTCAGCTGCTGGCTACGTCCCCCACTGCCCAGTGGAAATGCCAACAGGCACTCAGTGAAGAAGGAATGCTATCCCACTGAAAATTTGGCTCTTCGCATCCAAGCAGGTAGCAATACAATGACATCCAGAAGCCACCGCCCCTTCAACATCTTGCTGTGTCTGACACTCCCTCGATCCCACAACTTTGGATCAAAGAGAGGAATCAGCCCTGCACTGATGCACCCATCTCCTACAAACACACTCCCACCATTCCCGACGGTAGGATAATTAAACTCCAGTTCTTTTCCAAACCCTTCCAGCGCTTCCAGCCCAGCTGCAGGGGACAGGGGATTGTGCAGCACAGCCGTGAGCTTGGGGAAATGATGACTCTAAATTGTCCCTTTCTAACCCCAAGGTTGTCAGAAGACTTCCTCCCCAACAAGACAGAGGGAAAATTAAAAGAAAGAACTAAGAAAGAGCAAAGAAAAAGGAGAAATGGCTGAAGAAAGTGTCATTCCCACGTGCAGCCCATGGGTGTTACAAGGTCGGTACTGCAGGGAGAAGGAGGGGAGGGAAAGGAAAAACCATCATCTCTTCTGCAGCAGCCCCTGTCCTGTTTTCCCCAGCTGGAGCTGGGAGTGGCAGGAGGAGCAGCCCCAGGGCAGAGCACTGATGGGGTGTGGATGGCCAACAGACACACAAAAAAGCTGGAAACTTAACATTTGAAAGTTCCTGAAACGTTTGACAGCAGGGCTGAGTCAAGGCAATGCCAACACCTGGGAACAGGACCCCATTACTCCCTTGGAAACATCTCAGGGCACTTACAAACCCCAACCAGAGTGGGGGCTCTGGGGAAACACCTGCTGTGCAAGGAATCAACTTACACACGAGATCAGGAGCATCCCTGGCAGGGGAACTGCCGGCACATGAATGAAGCAGTGAGTGCTCCAGCGCAGGGAAGACAAGACAGGTGCTCTCTCTAAGTCTCCTTATGATCTCTATATCATGGCATTTAGACCTTAGCAAAAGGCTGACTTCAACTTCCAGTAAAGGGTTGGCTTCAACTCACAGCCTAAATCAGCGCCTAAACCAGAAACTCAGGCAAATCCCCTCCTCCAAACCCTGGCCTGGGCAGAGCCAGCAGCCAGTGTCCCATGTTCCCACTGTGTCCCACGTTCCCAGCCCTGGTTTCTGTTGCCATGAGCTCAGGGCCTCATTTACTGCTGAAACCTCATCCCTGCAAGTGAAAACCGTGAAAAACCTCAGCTATTTCCCGGCTGCTCGAAGGGAAGGGCAAGTGCTCCAGCAGGCTTGTCAGATAAAGCCCTGCAAATCTCTGGCACGAGGATGTGCTCCCACAGCAGCTCCAAGCTGATGATTAAGGCCAGGGATTGGCAATTAAAGACAAGAGTGGCACAAAGCACTGCCTGCAATTTATTATTTTTTTTTTTCATTTTCAAGGATTTGTTGTGTTCCGGGCTGCAGGGAGCTCCCCACTGCCCCATCAGCCTAACGCTGGTAATGCCCTGATGGGGTGACAAGGGGTGTGCATTTCCTATCCTAATTAAGAAAAAAAAAACCCCACGAGGGTAATGAGCTCCTAGGTCATTACCCAGCTCCAAGTGCTGAGCCCAGCCCGAGAGACACATTCCCAACCTGCTCCCTCTGTTTCTGCTGCTTTGTTGGAAAGAGCAAATTTTAGTCACCAATACAACTTAAACATTCTCAGCACCAAAAGCAGTTCCCAGTGCTGATGAAATGGAGGTGTTTCTCCACGTTTGGGTCTCTAAGGACAGCAGTGCTGAGCCAGATCTCCAGGATATATGGCCCTAATCCTATTAGGCCATGCAATCCTTTACTTGCTTGTGTTTGTTTTCTTCCTGTGTCCACGTTCCTCCCCTCTTCTTATCTTTCCAGACTCAGTTTTTTCACTGGATTAGTTTCCATTATGGCTACAACAGGAACCAGAACTCTCCTGGAGCCATGAGCCAGCACTTGGATACAAATCCTGACTTGGCCAGATTGTGGCTTCTTTCCTATTTCTTGCCTCCTTATACAAAAATAGTAAATATATAATGCATAACATCACAGAAAACAAGGAGCCCCTTCAGCCTCATCCATAGGTTTCTTGGCTCTGTGGATCCAGGACCTGGATGAGGAGGGGACTGGGGTCATTTTCTTCCCATTTTTAATTTAAAAAATTCCTGTTGTGTAAACACACTGCAAGCCACGGTGTGCATGGTGCCTGTACATTAATTACCATCTAATTAGGATGTCTTGGAGAGCAGTTTATCTCCTGCTCTTTAAAGCGCAGCATGGGATGTTTGGAGGATGGATGGTTCAGGTTTTCCAGCCTGTTCCTCCCTCTCTGGGTGCTACTGTGCTTCTCTCTGGAAACCAGGATGCAACGGGGAACGGAAAATGGAAAAGGAGGAAAACACCCCTGGTTCAGCCTGAAGCAACCTGACACCACCACCACAAATGGGGGAAACACTGGTGAGACTGGAGACAACAGCGGGGTGACAGCAATTTCCAGAGCCGACTCACCAGGACTGGGGCTTCCTCTTCATGATGCCCTGGCGTCTCCACTGCGAGTGGGGGCTCAGGTGGTACGTGAGCTGCCGGCACAGCTTCTCCATGGCCCCCAGGGAGTCCCCTTCCTGCAAAGACAAGGGAAGGACACCAGGTGAGGGGGCTGCAGCGTTGCCATCACACCTAAGGGATGCTCTGACGCCAGAGAGGCTCCAGGAGCTGGCACCATGCTGGAATCATGCTCAAAACTCTGTAAGGGGGGAAAAAACCACTCTGATTGATAAGATGTTGCAAGGATGCACCATTATCTGATACCATGCAATAGCTCTCAGCACTGAAATTTTACAGAGACGGATTAAATAAAGAGAACTACCCTTCCAGTACTGTCAAACCTGCTTCACAGAACAGCAAACAGGGCCTTTGTGAGCTGACGGAGATCTTGGGAACAGAGCTCAGCAGAAACTCTCGAAACATTTATTTTTCAGGGGAAAAAAAAAAAAGGCTTGAAGGAAAACAGGGATTTTGGTGTCCTCTCAATTTCAACTAAAATTTCCACCACAAAGGTTACTGGCTTGGAAAACTTTTAACTCTGCTTAAATTTTGGTTCCTAAACTTCGGAAGTTTTGGTTCCTAAAAATAAAACAAAATACAACCCCCGGTATCTGGACTGTTCAATCACGTTCCATTTCGAGATGTCAGGATTTTCTGTGTGCCGGGACAGGCTGGGCAGGGATGATGAGGAAGATGCTGAGGAAAGATGCTGCTGGGCACCCAATTACTGCTGCCTTCACGTCCTCCCTGCCCAAGCGAGCTGTGAGCTCGTGTTTCCAGCAGCCTAATTTATGCCACACGTTCTCCCCCTCGCCTCCGAGTCAGCAGAGCGGGACCAGCCTTATAAAGACATCATAAATATTGAATTACCGAGGAGCAGTTGGGATTTTGACAAATCACCTCTGGGTGTACGGGGAAACAATTACATCAGGTTTTCTCAGGGTAAAAAAAACAAACAACCAACAGACAGGACACAAAGGGTGTCTCTACCGATGGTTGGAGCAGAAACACCAGTGCAGGACTTGTGGTTTTTAGCTTCCCTGTGCAATCCACTCTGTAAGAATGAAGCCTTGCCATAAATTGGGGCAGTTTATTCCCAGACACATCCAGGTGCCTACGCAGTGACTACCATTAATCAGAAGCTGATTTAACACAGGGGTGATGCTTGCCCAGCTCCGTCGGCACCAAAGGCACGCAGTGACAGGCGATTTCAGCAGCTCAGGTAGAAACTCCAGATCCACAGATACCAGCAGGGCACGGTGCATGGAAAACACTGTGTCAGCACGAGCTGGGAACAGCCCGGGCCAGGAGCCACTTCCCACCTGAGCTCCGCAGGCGTTCGACGGACGTGCCTCCCGATTCCCAGGAATACGGGGTTTAAGAGCATATTTAAACCCATGCTTTCCAACACCTCGTTTATCACCACGCTTAAACTGAAACAAGGGTTTTAATGCCACAGATTTCAATGGGATGTCAGCCTGTGCTAAACCTTGGGCACGCCCACAGCTCCTCTCCCGCTGGTGACCCTGCGGCAAAACCTTCTCTGGGCTTGGGGAACCCTGGGGAGGCTCAGCCTGGCAAAAAAAAAAAATTAAAAAAATAATGAAAGGCGAGGGTTTATTTCATGTTTTCCACTGGAAGGTCTGGAAATACACTGCAGTCATTCCTTAATTAAAGCCTCAACACATTTTGAGAAGGCAACAGAGCTCGCCGCTCCCTCCCAGCGCTCTCTGCCAGCAACACCTTCCTCGCTGTGTAACCAGCATCCCCAAAGCGAGATGAAAACACCACGAATTTTGACACCTCCCTATTTTTTCCACCTTTGTGTAATATCCACAGCAAGCTGCCAGGTGCCATCAGCTTTCATTTCATCTATTTTATTTTTTTTTTCACCTGTTCTGAAATAGCAGCGTCCACCCTCGGTTCCCATCTCCCAGCCCTCCCTGCATCGCCTGAAAAAAACTCCTCCTTGAGAAGGAAACAATGTGATAAAATGCTGTGGAGTGAATACAGAGTGCCTGACATTCTGTGCTGCATATTACATCCAACATAACCCTGAAAGGGACAATTAAATTTGTCTCCAATGTTATCTCCCAACAACTGAACGGCTGCGGAAGTGAAATGGTGCACAAGGGAATGTGGAAAAGAAGGTGAGAAAGTAAAATATCCAAATTTTTGCTGGTCCAGATGTGACAGGACCATCTCGCCTCCCCAGTAAGAGGCTTTTCCCCAGGCAGTGGGCTCGTGCTGCCGCTGCCAGACCTCTGGTGCAGTGGGTCCAGGCAGCTGGTGGAAGCTCAGACCTCAATTTCACATCAAACTGACTTCCGAGAACTTCAGCCCAAAGAATTCCCCTCAACAGACCCCAGCAAATCGTCCATCAGCACTGACACAGCACACTGAGGGGGCTCCAAGGAATAGGGTACAGCAGGGCAAAGCATTTTAATCCTCTATATCAGCAGCCACAGCCAGCTTGTCCTTCCATGGTCATCCCAAACAGACCACTCCTTCAGCCCTTTCTCTTCACAAGCTCAACTCCCAAACCCTGCACATACAGGGCTACTTCTGGTTTTGTTTTAAAACATGATTTAGAGAACACGGTTTCTGCACACACCAACTCATGCATGGTCTGTAGCTAAGTGCTCCACTTAAACACTGGGATAAATAAACTGCCCATTTCAGAGCCCTCAAAAGGCACGTTATTTCTGCACATCTCATTCCCATCACTGCACTTCAGCTGCCCGTGGGTGAGACACAAACCTTTCTGCTTCAAGAACCCACATTGTTTTAGGTACTTCCCAGGACCTCTGCAATTCCTCCTGAGAGTTTGCAGGAGCCTCCAGAGCAGCCCCAGGTGTGATCCCTGGCACATGAGGGCTGCCCTGGACTGCACAGAACTCGTGTGCAGGAGAAGGGAGTTTTGCTGGTGCAGTGCCAAAGGCTCCTCTCACGGTCTAAACAAAAACTTATTCACTGTTTATGATCCAAGTCTATCAGGAAATAATTGAAGCTGACGCACACCCTGGTGGGACTGAGCCCAAGAGACTGTTTGAAAACTGAGTCAGCTTAAAAAATCAGCCCAGCTTGCCTGTGTCGGCGAAGTTTTAACCTCACTGTCTGTAGCAGCAGCATCCTCGGGCATGATGGACGAGAAGCCCCAAACCCCACCGGGCAGGCAGATCCTGCTGCCATCCTGCCTTGCTGCTTGCAGTGATGAACTGCTGCCCACAAAATGAAAAGCACCGGCAGAAAGGTCTTTTGGCCCCATCCACTTCAGTCCGGATCACATCACTCATGCAAGGGCAGCATAAAGCTGGGGTTTTGTGGTCAGAGGGTGCGTGAGTGGCAGGGCAGACTTCCCTCAACCTGCAGAGACCGAAACCCACAGCGCTGGGTTTTGGCAAACGTCTCGTGCCCTTTTCCAGAGAAAGGGCAGTGATGAAGCACGAGGAGCACGTTGTCCCACCGCCAGACCCGAACTGCAGCAGTCCTCGTTCCTGAAATAACACACAGGGATGAACCTCCAGCAAAGGCATCACCAGAGACACCACATAAGATCTGGCCCTTCTAACACCAGGCGTTCGTGGGTTCGTGCGTGGGAAGAGTGCGTTTGGTGCTCTGGTTTCCAAACACTGCAGAACATCTCAGGGCTGGGGAGATAGGACAGACCACACAGAGAGCTCAGCTTTCCCAGCTGACAGTGCTGCCAGGAAAGAGCCTGTTTCACAGAGCTGGGATGTGCCCTTTCCCTCAGCACTGTGCTCACAAGCCAGCAGATAAATTGCTGGTAAGATGCTGGCGATGAGCTCAGCTGAGCTCCCCAGAGATCCATCGGCCACACATCTGGAAACATCCATGAGTTCCCAAAAACTCTCGGTGCCATGGCCTTGCAACACCTGCACAGATCCTGCACCAACAGAATCCTGTGTCACACAGACCACAGCTGCTGTCAGCAGCACCCAAACGGGGGCCAAAGCCTCGCTGCAAGGAGCAGGAATGTTTTGTGGCGCTTGCTTTCCCTTCCATCCATCCTGGCTGCCCAGCTGGAAAGCTTTGAGAAGATGTGGGCACTTCCCACAGCACCCTGGCTCTCGGCAAGGCTCAGAGAGCCCATGAAGGACAAGCCCAGGTGGTGCAAGACTCAGCTCAGGGAAGCAGTTTTTGGGCAGTATCTTGGTTTCTATTCAGCTGTGTCCCCCTCCCCAGGCTGGCAGAGACCCAGCACAGCTCCCGGCCACCAGACAGGAGGCAAAGCCTGGGTCGGAGAAGGGATGTGGGGAAAATTGAGAGCAGAGGCTCTTCCCTGCAAAGGTCCCCTTTCCCCATCGTCCTCCTCTGCCTTCGCCTGCCCTGGAGAAGCAAAGGGCTGCTCAGTGCTGGGAGGAGCCCTGAGATTCATGAGATTTTAATCCCTTAACAGATTTCAGCTGGGGCAGGGATTCATGGCACATGCCCCATCTGCAATCCGCACCCAGCCCCGCGCCAGTGGGATCCTGTTCAGCTGGAGAACAAGGGGGACCGGCACAAGCTGAGCCCTGTCTGCCCCCACAGCGGAGGGGGTGCCCCAGGCGTGTGCTGGGGACCACCAGGGTCCTGCTGCTGGCTCCAGCCCTGGAAGGGGACCTCTGGGTGAAGGGCAGGAGCTCTGGATGAAGAAATGGGAATCAGTCAAACCCCAGAGATAAGCGAGAGCAGGTGGAGGCCAAAAGCCGGGATGACCACACTGTGTCCTGCCAAACCTGCCCTGGTTTCTGCAGGGGGACCAGCCTTATCCTCGCTGATGGTCTGAAATGTGGTGTAGAGGGGCGAAACCACCCGGCCTGCACCCGCACCCCACGACAGACCCCGCGGGTGAGGCATCGCCCGGCATCTGCACACCACCTTTAACCACAGATGAGCCACCCTTGGGCACCTTCCTCGCTCTGCCAGGGGATAATTGGAAGCAGAGGGATTACGCCACAGAAAAGCAAACACGGGCTGAACAGGACTGTGGTTCCACTGGGATGAACAACCCTGGCGTCACTGCCTGCCCTCCCTGCGTCGCCACGTGGCAACAACTCCCGGGCGACGCAAGACGTGAAGATTCGGGTTCACAAACCGCTCCAAAAGGAGCAGCCGAAGAGTCCAGAGGAGGACACAAGGAAGGCCCCGTGATAAAGACGCTATTGCAAATTAATTTGTTTTCATTAAGAAATTAATCACCCGCTCCTCCTCCAGCAGCGGAATCCCCAGTGATGTGCAGAGCCCCAGGGGGGGATGCACTGGGGCCAAACACCGTGTAAAATAGGCCAACGTTAATGATTAAAGAGCCCTGGTGAAGGATTCCTGCTGCAGCACAGCAGGGGATTGACCCAAATTAGAACAATTAGCCATTGTCTGCGGGCGAGGAAGCGACCGGTTTTTTTTTGTGTTGTTTCACAGTCCCACATTTCTGTCACTCGCAATCAATCCCTGGGAAATGAAAATTAAAAAAAAAAAGTGCTGTCCTGCAAATCTTACCACACAAGAACTCCCACGATGGCCCTCCCAAAATCGTGATTTTGATTTAACTAAAAAATTAATTTTTTTTCCCCTTTTTGGTTTTCTTTTTAAAAACTTTCCACACTTGCAGCATCACTTCCTGGATGCTGCAGGATTTGCAGTTGCTGCTCTGATGCACAGGAAGCTCTGTCCAGGCACAAACCACTACAGCCACAAGCCAAGGAAACCGCACTCATCCTGGGAGCACCATTCCTGCATATGAAATACGGGGTCTGAAGACCCTTTCCATTTGCTTTCCATACAGTTCAGTAGAGGGCAAACCTTAAAACATGACCTAGTTCACAAAAACACAAGTTATTTCACACCAAAAATACAGAGAATGGTAGATTTCCCTCCAAATCCTCCTCCTTGGGTGTTTTTCTTTTTGTCTTCGGTGATTAGTTAGGACAAGAGGATAATAGTTTAGACTATTACGCAAAAAAACCCCCAAACAGCTGAGAGACAAAAAAACCCTCCTATGTTCACAATGATAAATGGAGTTATTACATGGTTAAACAAAGGCATCATATAGCGAGAGACGCTCTGGGAAGCCCTAGGACAGATCATCCTCAGTGGCTTTAACGTGTATCGAATCAGTTATTAAAAAATCAGCAGGAAGCAAAAGAGAGCAAATCCCCAGCAAGCTGTGCTGGTGCTGGGACAGAGTTTGGGAAGGATGAACAACAAAATGAAGAGGAAACGTTGCCTCAGCACTGTGAAACGGCCCCACACCTGTAGATTCCACATGCTGTGAGATCCCTAACACATCCTAAAGCTGGTGGGACACAGGGACCTCCAAAGACCTGCTGGGAAGGCAGCAGGAGAAGGCACAGGGACACATCCCAGGGAATCGCCGAGAGCCGTGCCCGCCAACCCACCAGCGCAGAGCTGATGAACCCACACCCGCTCCCCATACCCCAGGTCAACACAGTGGCTGGGAGAAAGCTCTGCCCCTCCCAAAACCTGCAGCTGCTCCTGTGGCCCCCAAAATGCCTTTCCCTGCCTTGCTGGCACCAGAACTGCATCCCGCTCCCCGGCCTGGGCCCCGGCGCTTAAACAGAACCCGAATTTACGACGCCTTCCCTTTTGATGTAGTCACGAGGAGCTGAAGTCATCTAATGGCTTGCTGGTTTTCTTTTTTTTTTCCTTCCCTTTCTTCTTTCCCCCCCCCCTTTGCTTTCAGAGCGTGGGGCTGAACTGCAGCCTATTGTTGCCTTGCAGACATCTGCGCTGCAGCCCCGGCGCCCACCCCCAGCCGTGCCTTCGGAACTGTCCTCCTCCCGTGAGACCAGCAGCTGAGGAGGTAGGAAAGGCTTTGAATCCACCATTCCCGCCTCACTGAAAGCCAAAACATGGCAGTACCCTCCAACCCCATTCAGGTGTGCAGGGGAGGATCCACAGCTGCAAGAAATCCCTCTTGTTGAATCCCTTGGTCAAGGCATGAAAAATCCCCCTTGTGCCGTAGGGGAGAGCTCTCCAGGGAGGTGTCCCTAAAATATCACCATAAGGGCATTGCAATTCCCTCTCCATCGTTACAGACTCCTCTGGGAAGAGAATCCAGCGTGTGGGGAATGAGTGACGAGGTGGATGATGCCCAAAGGCAAGCAGATATTGGCACAGTGCATGGAAGTGATATATCTTGTCCACATGGAAGAAAACTAAATCCAAGTAAAGCGACAATATGGCTTTAGATGGGTCCATCTGACCACCCAACACCACTGTGCAGAACTCCTTCTGAAAACAAATCATGTCTGTTTTAATTCAAATTAGAGGAGGGATGAACAAATTTAATAAAGGCCATTTTAATAACAATGAGGTTGTTCCAAGAAAGGCTTCACTGCAACTGAAGTAATTCCACTTGATTTCTTCCTGAGTTTCTCCAGGTACACAGCCATGAGGCCAAACACTACCCCTGCCTCCCTCTGCTCAAGGTTAGGGCCAGGCACTCACTGGCAGCAGAGACACCCTGATGGCTTTTGTAAGGGAAGGACGTGCCCCAGAATGAATTCACATCATGAAATGGCCAAAAAAAGAGTCAGCTGGTCCTGGAAGAGAATGAAGGCCTCTTACAGGAGAAGAGGCATTTGGCTTCTTACAGGAAAAATGCATTTTTTTGTCATGGGAAGTTCAGCTTTGGGCTCGGTGACCCCCTGTCTCAGCACGGCTCCAGCAGTGAGCTCGTGGCAGCTCAGGTCCCGCCATAAGCAGCACTCCCCCTCTGCTTTGATGAAAGGCCAAAGTGTGAGGCCTTGGACTCAGTGTTGACACATCAAAATGAAGAGCAACGTGCAATGGGGCTTATCGAGAGAGCCAGAAGTACGAGCTGAGTGGGATCTGCAGCGACTCAGGAAGTTATTCAAAAGGATCCCGGAGTAATATTACACTTGGACTTCAGAGAAGCAATTAAAGAAGGCAATAAAATTCGAGGTGATAGATGGCCCTGAGGGGGACGTGTAAGATAAAGGGAAATTGCAAAAAAAAGAACATAGAACTCTTCTGTGAGAGCTACTGGAGGGTGCCCAGCTTCGCTTCCACAGCAGAGGAGGAACGAGCAGCAGGCAGAACAGGGTGGGGAATGGCAGGGATCTGCACCCACCAGCTGCCCTGCCCCAGTGCCTGCCTGAGACGTGCACAGCGTCCCGGGGAGGAGGCCTGTGAGCAGCATCACTCTAGCACGTGTTCCTGACAGACACAGCAGGGTCCTCAGCCAAATAAATCGGGCCCGCTTGAGGGCTATAAACAAAGCCACTGATGGGGAGGCCATTCAGATGCCAGTGCTCCTTCCTGGAAAGGTCACTGGACCATCCTTTTAACGACAGATGCATCTGTACCCTCCTGATGGACACAGGGAGCTGTCATAAAACAAAGAGGGCAGCTAAAAATCCAGCAGAGCCATCATTACCCTGGAAATATCTCAGCAAACAGCCGACCGGCGAGTTAATCATTACAGCTGGTGCAGAACAGCAAAGAGAAAAACACCCAAGGTGCTGCTGGCGGGGCTGAGAACGGGAGGGGGGGTCAGAGGTGTCAACCTCTAATGCCTGCCAAGGTCAGTGTGCCCAGTGGGTGATGGCACTCACCCTGCTCCCCCACACACAGACAGGGTGGATTGACTTCAGAGCCTTGGGGGCTGCAGAACCCATGGGCAGCTCCTCCCCAGGGGGTTCAGAGCTCCCCACCACACTCTGTGGCTGGCCAAGAGCAGTTTGCAGGTGAAGCTCTGCCGTGTTTTGGCAAACAGCACCATCCCTTGCCTCCAGAGCTGATGGCTCTACCTACCCGTCCCCCCTCAGGCTGCAGAAGGTTCTCTGCCTCCTGAAGGGCTCCTCTATTTACTTCTCAGCCTCTCAGCCCCTCCTCAGGGATGGAGTGATGGGAGCACAGAGCACGGTGCCTGTGATGCCTCCCACCACCCTGCCCTGAGCAAACCTGGCTCTTCAGCCAGACCCTGCCTCGGCCACTCTGAAGGAACTGGTATTGCTCGGGGAACATCCCACTTGGGACCGCAGGTCACAGCCCAGCACCTGCCTTTGCTGCTAAATGCAGGATCCTCTCACTGTCCTCTGCACCCAGCTCCCCCCCAAGGGTCAAACCAGACGTGGATTATTTGGTTATTTATGTCCCAGATGTCGGACACCACGCAGAGACTTTCCCAGCCCAGCAAATCTCCCGCAGAGCCCGTGTCTCAGCTGCACCGCGCCAGATCCCACGGGAAGCAAAGGCCAGTCCAGCCTGTTATTGCTGCTGGAGGAGACCAGGAGCATCGCTGGGATACTGCTGCAAATATTTCTGTCGTTCCCTGGAGGCTCTCAGCCCCTCACCACAGCCCTGGGAGTCTCATGATGTGCATGAGAGCCTGGGGAGGGGCAGCAGCGGCCCCCTCACATCAGTCCCTGTTGTTCCCTGCAAATGTGAATCCCGGGGCAAGGGCATAACCCTCAGAGCAATGCTCATCTCCAGCTCATTAACCACTGTGGGGCCCTCCTAGGCACAAGAGAACTGGGAATTTTCCCGTTTTTTCTAAAGGAAAAAGATAAGATCACAGTAAGGAAGCGGCAGTCGACGGCATCCAAGCTCTCCCAGCAACGGCTCAGGGAAGGAGTGGGGCCACTTCATCTCGTGCTCCAAGCAGATGTGAAGCTATGGATGCAAACAAAAGAGCTGCACTGGGGGTTTCCTGTAAGGATGGATGGCAAGGAGAAAAAGGAAAGTGACAGAGAAATTGGGAGGATTAGCAAATTACCCTCCGATTGCAAAACTCTTTGAAGATGGAAATGGTGGGATAAAGCTCTTACCCAAATCCCCAAATACCCCAAACTGTGAGATAATCACTTGCTGGACTTCGACCAGAAATCACAGTCCCTGCCATCTAGGAAGAGCAATCACTGAAAATCCTCCTGGCACCTTCCCTATCTACAAGAACTCATCTCTTTGCTTCTCTTTATTCCCTTTTTTTCCTACTAGAGACGGGGCAGGTGCATCCCCACAGGAAGGATCAACCACATGGTGATTCCCAGGGAAAGGAGGGCACATTTTACATCTGTAACTCTGAGCATCTCCCAGCCAAACCGAGGGGATGCACAGCTGCCCCTGCAAGGTGACTCTGTGCTGGGAGCTGCCAAGGCAAGAGCCTGCAGATCAGCAGCACAGGGACAAACTTCTCCTTGCTCCAAGAAATAGCCTGAAGCATATGTCAAGGCAGCTGTGATGCTGCAGACAGGCTAAATGCCAGTAACGCTTCAAATTCCAGGATTTGTGATAGAAATGCGAGGGCTTCCAAGAGCCAGAGGTGTTTTGGTTCGGCCTGGTGAGTTCAGTGTTGTGCACAAACCTTTCCCAAATCCAGGCATCGCTTTTCCCTCCCATGAAATGCTGGGAGGGCTCCTTCCCTTTCTCCAACAGGGCTTGAGGAACCAGAAGGAAAGGGCACAGAGAGCTGTTTGGCAGTAACACACCTGTGAGTTAGGCTAGAAACAGATACTAAAATACTCATCCAAGTGCCAGCTCTGCCCTCCAGCCATCCCACAGGACAGGTCCCTGCCACGCACTCCTCAACACTCCAGGTAAATAAATAACGCTCCTGCCAGGAGGCAGGGAATCAATTTGTGGTAAATTATGTTCTGATTCAAAGCTCAATGAGCTGAACTCAAACGTCAGTTACCATCAGAAAACATCAATAAAATACATTGTTACTGTTTAATGAGGTACCTGCTACCATATCCGTCCTTTCCTTTCCCTTGGGGACACTTGGAGAGCCTGTGGGTGAAAGGGTCCTTAGGAAAGATCCGAAGTTAAACTGGGCAACTACAGCCTCACCCACAGACTCTTTACCCCCCTTGGTAAGCCCAAGATAACCATGAAATGTCTTTTCCTGCTACTGGCTCTTGTTTTCATCATCTTCTCCACCTCCGACCCGCGTGACGATGCTCGTCGCTGACAACCGGTGTCACCAAGACGCTCCCAACTGCCTGGCAGGGAAAGGGAAGCCGAGCACGCAGCTCTCCACGCATCACTTGCTGCGTGATGTGGCACCTGACATTTTGGAGGCGCCGCAAAAATCCGTCTCCGAGCCGACGAAATCCACCCTGCGGCATTTCGGAGGGGTTTGCAGATGGTTGCACCGCGGCTAGGAAAGGTCGTCCTATTATTATGGGAACTGAGCAAAAAGGCCTGGCAATTCCACCAGCTGGCGCTGGGATTTTGGGGTTAAGCAACCCGAAAAAAAAGAGAGAAAAGAGGTAGAAGTTTGATAAGAGTCACTTTGGCCACACTGGAGTGGTTAATGATAGAAGTCGCCTCGGCTGCGCTTGGAGCGGTTAGCGGCTGGACTTGATGGTCTTGAGGGTCTTTTCCAGCATAAATTATTTTATGATCAGACTGTAATTAACTGCTCGACATCCCCACGTGCAGACTGAGCGCCGGGGAGCACATTTATCAGGCTGGGAGGGATAAGGACAGCAGGGGCTTCCTTGCACCCCACAGGGTTTGGATAAGGAGGATGAGGCAGGGCTCATCCCTTCTCCACACACAGTCCATTAAGTTGCCAGCAGTGGCACCATCACAGCCCATCTAGACCTCACCATTATTTCCTTTTAGCCTTAATACTTTAAAAACCTGCAAAGTGCAATTTTCCCCTGTTCCCAACCAACTCTGCTCAGCTTTGGCTCACACACAGGGGCTTTAGGGAACATCTCTCTTTTTCAAAGGCGAGACGAGCAGAGAGCCTGGCACATTAAGTTAGCAAAGAACCAGAGCTGTCATTAGTGGGGTCTGAACTTTGCAGCCTCTTTCATACTTCAGGCCATTTTAATGTATCACAGATGTCTTAAATATCCATAAAGAGCGATCTTCACACTTAGGGACAGCCAAAAAAAAAAAAAAAACAAACCCAGAAAGAGCCATAAATACAGAATCGAATTAGTCGAATCCCCATCATCCCCCTTCGCTTTTATATTAGATATTTGGGGGGTTTAGAGGGATTTTGCTCATAAATCAGCCTCCTTTTATGATGTTTCTTAAAGCAAAGAATAAGTCATACTTGGTGCTCTCACACCACTTTGCATCTGGAACCTGAGAGCTCTGCAAGATGTGTCAGATTTTCCTTGCACATCTCAAGGCAAAAGGGAAAGGTAAGAGACTCTCTGAGGATGACAAGCTCTCCTGACACCCTGTGCCAGAGTGGCCCTCAACAAGTCATCGCTTCATACCTACAATTTCAGCTCATCCTGCTGTAAAAACCAGTTTGATGTCAGAAGCTTGGAATGATAATTTGAATTCAAAGATCAAATAACAACACACGTGACAGCGGACCTGGATTATGTGCTTGGTTTGGGGATGAAGGCACCGAGCTGCTGGTCATGGTGCCCTGATCACCCTGTATAAACTGAGTTTATTAATACAGTTCTAGCCACATGTTACAACACACAGGATAAATAAGAGGGAAAAAAAAGCTCATTTTAGCTTCAATGTAGCTCCATCAGAAATAACGTATTTTAAAAATTCAGGGCATAAAAACCCCAGCACCATTTGTAAGTTAAGTCCTTACACCACAGGGCTGAAGAAGGGATTGAAATAGATTATTTCATTCAGATCACAGGAAACACTTTTTCTTTCCATATTTTCCTCCTTTCACAGGTGGCAATTCATGTAATCAAACCCATTTTGCAAACCTGATCAATTTTGAGCTCGTGCAGGAAGAGGCATCCCAGCCAGGGTTGTGCCTAAGCATGTATGGCTCAAATGACACAGATGTGAAAAGGAATATAGATCTTTAATCCATCCAGAGCTGCACAGGCAAAATCCGTTTTGCTTCCAATCACTTTAAATACCCTGCTGTCACCACAGATCTTGAAACACTAGGAATTTTGGTGGGGAAGATGTGGACCACGTTCCCTGCTGTACACAGAGGTGTTTGCCCACATCCCTGTGTGTGAAGGGATCACATCTTTCAACTGGTGCCTCGGAGGAGCTGCTGCCTAAGAGGAGCAGGCACCGAGAGGAGCACGGACAGGCAAAGCTGGGCTTTGCTAAACTGCTCTGCCGGCCCTTTCCTGGCCACTGAGCAGCAGAAAAGCCTTCCTTCATGGAAAGCAGCAGGATGGGGGTCAGCAAAGCCAAAATCTCACCGTGGGTTTACTCTGGGCAGCCTTCAGGCCTTGCAGGAGCTTCCACAGTACATCCCCAGGACAGCAAGAGCTGGTACAATCAAAGAGCCCAAGGTCACAAGGCCAAAAAGCAGCCTTTGCCCAAGGCTTCACTTCGTCCTCTCTCCCAGCTCCACTCAGCCCTTATCCCAAATTCAGCCCTCAGACTGGAGGAAAGCCTGACTCCCTCCCCATCACGGCCATCAGTCATCCATACATGTGGCTTCGGTGTGTGGAAAAAGAAACTGGTTTAATTTTCCAATAGTTTACAGCCAGATATTCCTGCTGGCAAGCAGACCTGTGCATTTTTTTACGGGGGCCCTTTGCTCCTGACGCGTTCGTGCTCTCAGCTCCTCCCTGCTGGAAATCGGAGCGGCCGCAGCAAGGTCACGGGGCCTCGTGGCCGCTCCATCCCACACCGCGTGGCTTTGCTGAAGCATTTTTGCCCCCTTTGCCCTGACCGTGGGGACAGACAGGCACTGCCCTGGGGGCTGCACCAGCAGCACCAACTGCCCCCTCACCCCAGCACGGGTTTTGGAAGGCGGCGTTTGCAGGCTGTGCCTGGAGCCGAGCTGCTCTCCGAGGAACACGCCTGGCACCTTTCCATGGGGCTGGCATTGGAGAGAGGCAGGAGGATAAAAGGCTGCCCCAAGGTCGTGGCCGTGGGGAAGAAAACACTTGTTCAAATGTCTTTGATCCAACGCAAACGCCCCGTTGAACCGACATCGGAAAACTTGCTGCGCAGCGTGAGAGTTTCCTGAAGAGCAAAACTGCCTCTTCTGAGGTGTGAGGAACCCCAAAGGTTGACAACAGCTGAATAAAGTGACAAATACCAAGTGCAGCATCTATTGCCACCACTCAACACCATGTTTAAATGCAACAGCAGCATTTATTCCATCCAAAAACTCCCCTGCCAGAGAGCAACCCTGGGCAGTTGCTCCATCAGCGTTTCCGGAGATGGTGCGTGGCCGTCCTGCAGGCACATCCCAGCCCCTCCAGGAAGGGCTACTCAAGGCACCTGGGCTTGGTTGAACTGCATTATACATCAGTAAGTAGGGATGGGGCCAAATCCAAACCCTGACTTCCAGATGATCTGGAAAAGAGCTTTCAAGGGCCTTGGGCAAGGCTGGGATCTCAGCAGGGTCTGGGAGACACCATCCAGCCTGTGACGTCCATACAAAAGCTCACCCAAATGATTTCCACACTCAGGGCTCATTCAGAGCAATCCAGGCTCCTCCAGCACAAGTTCAATTTTCTGCCTTGCTGCAGGTTTGAATTTGCTGGCTGGAATAAGCCCCCACCGAACTGTGCTGAGCCAGAGCTGCGCTGGAGAGCCCAGGCCAACTTTTTTCTGGCCATACAGACCAGGACATGTTTACCCAGAGCTTGGAAAAACGATTCAACTTTTATTTTAGCTCAGAGGAGAGACCAAGGGGTCACCTTTAAGCTAAGGGTGGTATAAATAGAGGCTGAGTAAAAAAGCAATGTACAGAAAGTCAGGGAAGTGCTCAGTGCTCTCTCCAGGAGGGAGGAGAAAAGCAAGACCCCATAACCCTGAGCAGAGACATATTTAATAAAGCAGGTTAATAGGGACCAGGGTCCAGATCAGCCCCATCTCTCCCACCTCCACATGGATGAGGGCAAGGTCACAGCTGCCTCAACCTACATGTTTATGTATATTTGTGCCACAGGATGCAGAAACATTCCTTTGGCAGGCAGAGCAAAAGCCCAAACTTCTGCAACACTCCTGGCCCTGAGCTCTCTCCTGCTCTTGTACGTCGCTGCCAAGTCTCTGTCAAAGAAACTGCGGGGAAGGAAAGAGGTCTGGGGGAAAAGAGGACTGGGAGATGGAAAATAACCCAGGCGACTAAGGCATGTAGGTTTCTGGGGACTTAAAAAAAAATCAATGAGGGAGACTCCACACCCTCTCTGGGCAATCTGTTCCCAGTGCGTGGTCACTGCACGATAAAGAAATTCTTCCTCCTGTTCAGGCGGAACCTCCTGTGCGTCAGATTCTGTCCTTTGCCTCTTGTCCTCTTGCTGGGCACCTCCAAGCAGAGCCTGGTCCCTTCTCTGACACCTCCCTGCAGATCCTGACAGACACTGATGAAGTCTCCTCTCAGTGTCCCTTCCCGAGGCTGAACAGGCCCAGCTCTCCCAGCCTTTCCTAAGGGAGATGCTCCAGTCCCTCCACCATCTTTGTCACTCTCCCCTGGACCCGAGGATCCCAGAACTGGACACAGCACTCCAGCTGTGCCTCACCGGGGGCTGAGCAGAGGAAACCACAGATTGCTGGCTGCCCACCTGATTCAGGGTGAGGAGTTTGCATCTCCGTGCTGACACTGGCACCAGCCTCTCCACGGCATCGAGTGCCAGAACAAACGTGCAGGGAGAGATGCAAAAGCAGGCATTTGGTGGTGGAGCAGCTCAGCACTGCATCGAGCGGCCTGGGGCTGTTTTTATGAGGAGTGCAGAGCACACACTTGGCCAGGGCTCACTGTCAGTCTCCCAGGGCAGGACGTGGAGGAGAAACCAGCTTAGTCACGATGCTTTGGAAAAGGGCAACCTCAGCAGGGGAACGGGGCCTCTCTGCCTGGAAACACGCCCGGCAAAAGAGGTTTCTCCAGTTTCCCACCTCGTTGCCCCATGGGGGAGGAAAAAGGAGAGGATCTTATTCTCCACAAGAAGACGGAAAGAGATCTACGAGTATCCTTGCACAGGTTTAGCTACACGGCACAGGGATGTGTCTGTACCTTGAGCTCATGCTGTAGGATACAGGACAATCAGAGATGGAGATTTGGGTCCCTGATGTCCCCTGCCTGCTGCCTGCACCCCTTCCACCCTTCCCAGCATGAAACAGAGAGTTTCATGAAGCACTTTCAGAGCCAGTTTCACACCGTAGCCCAGGCAGGTGCACCCTGAGCATCGCCACGGATTTTCCTCACCACATTAGAAAAATCTTTAAATGTCTCAACAAAGCAATTTTCCTAATTTTTTAATACTAGTGCAGGCTATTATTAAGTAAAACATCCACAAGAAGCAGCAGTGAATGACTCCATCCCTTCATACACTCTCCCAGGAAGTTAAAGACCCATTATTAGCAGCAAATACAGGGGAGAGAGGCCTGCAGGTCCCAGCTCAGACCCCTGTCCCATCACACTAGGCACATCACACCTGTGGATGGTCCCTTCCCAAGAAGAGCTTAAAAATGCCACAGGCAAGTCAAAAGGAGGCATGAGATGGGTAAAAGCCTTGAGTTCAGCAACAGAGATGAGCCAGCTCCAAGTTTGCTGACTCAGAAGGGAAAAACAACCGCCTCTCCAACAAAATCCAAGGACAAAGAGAGCAACAAATGTGCTTATTGCACTGACAGTATTGATTATTTAAAATAAAACTGGGGAAAGAAACCTTAAATATCCAAGCAGCCAGTGGCCACCATGCAAAATCCCATTTGCCTTGGAATGGAGGGAGCCAGCCCAGCATTTTCCAAAGCCCTTTTGCTGCTAAAGCTGACAGGGGGCAAACGGGGCTGATAGTTTTAGAAGTCCACATCTGCCCGGGGCTCCACTCACAGAGAAACCTCCTCCTGGCAGTGCCCAAACAGCCCATGGAGGCTGTGCTTTTTTGGAAAGCTGGCCTCGAAGGCGCAGCCAAGGACTCTTTCATCATTTGGGGTGTGATAAATATCCCACGGGGCGAGGAATGCTCTGTTATCCTCACCAGGCAGAGAGCATTCCTGAGGGGGCACAGCCTTTAGAACACAAAGTGCCAGAAAGCAGAAATAACCTGCAAACCAAAGTGCTAATCCAACATCAGGTGAATGTCACTCGGTCAGCTGGAAAGCCCAACGCTGCGCAATCAAACCACGATCTCCACGCAAATCCTCTTGGTCCAAAGACACACAAGAACTGCAGTAACCAGGAGGCTTTTTCCCTGGCACTCAGAAGCTCCCAGCAGTCTCCCAAGCCAGCAGAGTCATGGAAGTGTGAGCAGACCACAGTACCTACCGGTTTGGGGCAGTGGATGTATCTAGCAAGGCTGATGATCAAGTCATGAGTGATTGGATCCACCAAGTTCCGAAAGCTGGCGTATCGATAGAGGACATCATCCAGAGAGGTCGACTCCATTCCTAAATCCTGCAGGAAACAGGGCAAAGGGGCAGTGTTAGATGTGCTACAAACTCCAGCACTAGGAGGGATCTTAAAATTACCCCACACTGGTGGTGCCCGTGGAGAGGCCGAGAAGGAAGTGATTCCCACCACGAGGAAGGGACACGTGAGCACGTCAACCCTGGGGAAAGCTGCACTCCTGTCCTTTATCTGCCCTGCAAAGAGGCATGAGGGGTGCAGGGTGAACACCCTCGTGCCGATAATAAATCCATGCAAGCCATAGACAAATAGCAAAATCCAAACAAGCCGTAAATCCACGGAGCTGATGGCACACTTGCAGCAAAGTCAGCCCAAAGAGGACTCCAGAGAACATGACAGGAAACTGCAGCTGGAAAGTAAACACAGCATAGACGTGGTCTGGGTGTGCAGTGCACGGGGAGGAAAGAATGAGCCTAAAATTGCAGCAATGGAAACAGGAGGATAAACTGGAGTGGGTGAAGAACAAAGTGCTGGACTTGAATGACCAGGGAAGGGGTGGAGGCTCTGCCATTGGAAACTGGACAAGGCTGTGTCAGGAGCAGTTCAGATCGAGCTGATCCTGCCCCAGAGATGGATCAGACCTCCTGAGGTGCCTTCCAAGACTATTTTCTATGATTTGCAATTCTTAGATCTAATAATTTGAGGAATTTTGGCAGAGAACTCGTCGTTATATGAAATATGTTGGAGTCTGTCCTGAATTCAGAGACTCTCCAGCCCCAACAAACCAAACCACACCACACAGGAAGGCGCACTGGTTATAGGTGTTAATGCCCCATGACTTCAGACAGGCTGAAAACAACCATCTTCACTTAAAAAAAAACCAACTGTGCCTTCAGACACCGGCTGCAGCAGCCAGAGGATCTCACATTACCTGCAATTACAGTTCACGGCCACAAACGAGGTGGCAAGTCTTTATCACACTGGTTTCCTTGGTATTTTTAGGATCACCCCCGCAGCACTGACTGAGTTAACACCAGCTTTGCCAACTCTTTGACTGCAAACATGTCATTTGGTAAAAAAGAGCCCAGGCAGTTAAAAACCAGCCGTGTGAGGCTGCTCTGCCTTGCCAGGAGCACCAAAAAAGCCTCAAAACAACAAATCCAATCGACCACAAAACCCAACCAGCCAACCTGCCCACTAAGAGGAAACATGCCCAGATGGAAAACTGAAGTGGCCAAACTGATTTATGGTCTATCTTGGCTTCTGCCAAGTTGGCACGTTATAAAAGTGAATTAATCTCAGTGTGGAGATGCAGAGCTCAGCTGAGGGCATGAGCTGTGTTCACTGGGGCAGCCAGGCCAACCCACCAAGGCTGGGTTTGATCAGGCTGGAAAAACTACCAGCTCATTTGTTCAAGGTCATCTTCATCCCCCTGTGTTTCAGCACCGTGTGGATCCACAGGTGACTGAGCAGAACTGGAGCTTGGATTCCTCTGCAAGAGGAACAACAGGGAAAATAGAAATTGGGCAGGTGATGTAGGGCAGGGAGATGCCCAAAGGTAACCCCCTCTCTTTCAGGAGGAGGCACACCAAACAGCAGTGTGAGTGTCACCTTCCCAGTCTGCTAGAGCTCAACATTAGGATTTAGCAAACATCAGCTAAGAGCTGGATTCGGTCCATGGTCATATGGCATCGCTGGCAAACACCACACACCACCAAAGGAGCCAGCCTGGGGACTTGGTAGAGGTAATCCTGCACACTCAGCTCGCTGGGACCTTCCAGGATCAAACCAGGTTTAGCATCTTGCCACTTCTCTTGAAGCATCTCAAAACTCTTGACAATTTTCTCTTGAGCTAAAATTAAAATGGAGAGCTAATAAATAAAGAGAATTTCTCCTCCTCTCTCTTGGGAGAACTTACATTTTTCACATGAAGTATTCCCTCCTCCCTCCTGGTACGCATTTTTTATGCACAGATGTCTTTCTCAGCTGCTCCCTAAATCTCTCTGCCACACCAGCATTGTCTCTTTTCCACCACATGCAATATTTTAGAGCCACTCAAGGCTGAAACTTGTTCGAGGCCAAGCGATGAGCTCATCTGCAATTTAATAACTTAACACCAGTTCATGCTGTCAGCAGCAAATCACAAATCTCTGGCTCGGGAGAAAACACCCAGCATCTGGCTCCAGTCACTTGGGTTTTTTTTCAGCACGTTCCCTTTTCCCAGGGGATTTTACCTGGATAGCAAGTGCAACTTTGAAATAGGAAGGGTGTCAGTATAGGCTGGAGGGCTGTTTTTCTAGAGTGCACCCAAAACCCTGCACCCTGAGCTGGTTTGTGCTCGTGCAGCAGGAGGAGGGGAACATCTCTGCAGGTAGTGACAGGAGGGGCTTCAAACTGACAGCCATCCATGACGTCCCTGCAATTTATCTGATTTCTCTCCAGCTTTGGCAGGCTGAGAAGAAGCCAAACCACTCAGCTGTCCTTGGGGAAGGTTTATCCACTGGAAGGAAAAGTTGCATTCACCACCAACTCGTTGCATTCAGCCTCCACAGGAGGACTCTCTGCAAATGCGGCAATGTAAAGCTATTAGGTTCTAAAAAAAGATACACACCCAAAAAAACCCAACCAAAAAAACCCCAACAACTCCCCCCCTCCATGAATTAGAAACTTATATCAAAAAAATCCAGCAGAAAAATGTAACGTCTCCCTTCAGCAGCCAGCAATGGAAACTTCCCAGCCACAGCCATGAAAGGCATAAGAGAATCCAATTATTTTTGAAAACCATCAAGCCAAGAGAGAGCCCATACACAGCCAGTCCTGCTGCTCTGCAGAACTGATGCTGTGCTCAACCTGGGTTCCTTTTGCAAGAAGCAATCACAAAAACAGCCCAAACAAACCCAAAAACCAGCCCAAACTCAGTGCCCAGCATCCACTCTCCAGGCCAACATGACCCAAGCAATGCAAGCAAGACATCTGGGAGCTGTACCCCTGGCTTATCTTTCCTTAGTACCAGGTAAAACAAGGTGTTACTCCCCTTCTGCTACCTGCCAAAAACAGCAGCACAACAGCTGCCAGTCGAGCAACCGGATTTTGAAGCTCCAAGTTGTGTTTCCATGAGATACAGCATCGTGTGAAGCTCCCCTAAGCCGCACAGAGCCATAATCGACGGAAGCCGAGCCCATTTTCACTTATTAAACTATTTATCATTGCAAATTGAATTGTAATTAGAGGCAAATCCAGCAGGTCCATGTGAGAAGTCATATGAGAAGGCGGGTTATGCTGTTGCTGCTTTCACTAACGTGGAGCAAACGCAGTTACCAGCTGCCCAAACAAGGTTACTGTGCAAAACACCACCCCGAGCTCCTGCCACCGGGGGCTGCTCATAAATATTCCAATATCTGCTCTCTTGGCCAGCACCTCCCCAAAAAAAACCGCTTCTCGTCTCCCCTAACAGCCAGGGCAGCGCAATGAATTTCCAAGCGGAGAGGTCGGCGTGACAAACAAGGGTGGGGTGTGAGGGAAGAGAAAGAATAACGCTGCGCGCCATCCATCACCTGCAGCAGCTCCTCTGGGCAGAATGACGCCACGAGGCGTGTGGTGGGTAAGGTCAGCTCGGAGGGACGGGCACGTGAGATGCGACTCGAGCGCCAGCACCGCGTGGGCTGCTCGGAGGCTGCGGGGATGTTTGTCTGCGCGGAGCACACGGTCAGCTGCTCAGCCCCCCCCCCCCGAAAACAAGCAAGAAAATTGCCTTCGAGCTTTAGGATGTTCGGCTCCGTCGCCAACCCTGCGGTGCCTGGTGGATTTCTGAGGTTAGTCAGTGAAACCTTGATATTTATGGGTGTACCTGACCGGCCAGGGCTGGGCCCAGGGTGGAGAATCAGCCTCCACCCGTTCCTGCACGTGATGAGCCCTCCAGCGTTTGCTTCCCTGCCCTCGGTGCAGCTTCACTTTCCCGTGAGATCAGAGCAAGCAATGAGGACTTGCACTGCTGGAAGGATGATGTGCTGGGTGCACTGACTGCAGCCCCACAGCTCCCGTCACCTGTGAACACCCCCCGTTAACCACGGCTTCACACGGTGCAGTCAGGTGTTTAACACGTGCCATAAACAGCTTAATTCTCAACTGGGTATCCTAAGGAAACCAGGCTGAAACAATCACGTTCCCATCCATCTCCTTCTCCTCCTCTTCCCCAAACAGCTTTATAAGACGGAAACCAATTTGACAGGTTGAGATAAGAGTAAAGCACCTGAAGGGTAATGACATTCCCACACGTTCCAGGGAAAAAAACAGACCTCAGCAACACAAAGATGCCCAACTAATCCACCCCACTGGTGTAAAAACAGAGTTTAAATATGTGGGATATTTTTAACAGAGTTAATATTGGTTTGGAACCGACGATTGCTCATTCAAGCCTCGAATGAGGGTGCAACGAGAGAAGGGAGTTGATGCTCTGGGGAAGAAGTAAACATTTCCCTGGCAGACTGACTCAAATAATAAATGGTGGCAGCCTGAACCCCCTCCAGGAGGCTGGAATTATAGAAGCTTGGAGAGATGGATTAATGGGCAGAGATATGATGCCACCATCCAGATAATAAACAACTGAGAATAAGAGATTTGCAGAAAAATGCCCTGTTTTTATTTTATACTGCGAGGCAAAGGCAATTACTCCAACTGGAGTTTGGCCAGACCACAGTTGAAAGAATTCTTCAGGAAAAGTGCCTGTGGATATTTAATGAGGAGAGCCTCAGCTACCCATCCCATCTTCATTTACAGAGACAGTGGGATCCCAGTACAGAAAAAGCTTGGAAATTCTATTTGGGTAAGGTGACTCCAGGATTTGCTTTGAACAATTCAAACAATTTAGATCCATCACTGCCTTTAATGCAACTGTTTGTCTTAAGCTCACAAAATATTACTCACTCATCCCTTCTAAACCAGCAGGAGCTGCCCACATCCCGATCTCCAGTGATCCATCTGGGGCTGTCGTTCCAGCTGGGGCTCCAGCCCCAAGCCAGGATCCTGCTGGCCATACAGAGCCTGCACCAGATGGCTTCTGGTGGGACTTGTCACTTCTTCCTCCTGCTCCCAGATGGATGGGTGACAGCCAACCTCCCAGCAGTCTCAGCCCTAAAGCACAAGAGCCTCTTTAGCTTTGCACCAAAACCTTCCCAAGGAGAGCAATCCCCCAAAGTTTCCTCTTGCAGTGGAAACATGGGGCAGAAAAAGCTGCAGGTCTAAGGGCAAGATGTGGGGGAGGCTGTGAGCAAAACACAGCTGAGTGCAAACACAAAGGGCTGCTCTCACGGCCTCCTCACCTCCTGTAACAGCTCCACCCGGAGCCCCCCACACTACGTGGCTAAAATCCAAAGGAAAAGGTTAATGCATCAACCCTGCAAGACACCCACCCTACTGACTGCTCTTGCTGCTGGACCCCCCATTAACAACTCTGCAGTGAAGCACCAAAAGGAAACGGGACAAATTTAATCAAACATCTGCCGTTTCCATCCTCCTGTGTGCTGAAACAGCTTGCTGGAGCAACACAGATGCTGACTGAAGTATCCAAACCACAGGTCAGAAGCAGAGCTTCAATTTATCATTCCTTTTGCTCTGTGACCAGCACCTCTCAGGGCTGCAGAGGGAACTCCTGCCCCAGCATGGGCCAGTGGCTGATCCCCCGGGGTGAAGGGTCTGCAGCAGTGCCAGCTCCCATCTGCACCTCTTCTCTCTGCCTTTTTTTCTTATTTTCCCTTGCAAAAGTCTCCAAGATCTCTGCTAGAAAACTGCCTTTAAGGACTGGATTCATATAATTTCTTGTCAGGTAAGGATCCAGACCTGTCACCTAAGCTCAGTCTACTGTCAATTCATAGGAGGATGGTGATTCATCCCACTCTAAGACAGCTGGGCTGACTCAGTCTCTGGATGTGGTTGTCTCTATCAGTCATCTGCCAAGAAAAGCCCCTCTAATTAGCTTATCCTAGACATTTAATGTTTAGGCAACTGGAGCAGGAAAATCCCACGCGTATTGTTCTCACCTTTGTTTTCCAGCCCAGCAAGCACCGAGCCCTGTGTGGTTTTTGTACCAGCTCTTCCAGCCAAAGAACAGCCCCATCTGTTTTGCAGCTGATCACCCATCAATAGTAGTTACATTTTTAAGATTTGCTTCAGGCCCCCATGGTTTTGTTGGAGGTAAACAGGAGCTCAAACAACCCTTGCCCCTTGGAAGGTGACAGGAGATGCCTTAGGGCCACTGAAGACTTATTTGTGCATGCAGATATTGTATCTTTTGTGCCCACAGGCAGTAAATACACACACATCTTTATAGTAAGTATTTAGAGGAACAAAAAAAGAAAAGCAGAACTGGGATCCTTGCAGGAAAGGGGAAGAGGTTCCCAAGTAGAAGATGCCCCTGTCAGATGGGAAGGAATCACTGGCCTTCATAATTTCCACCGCCTGTTGGAGACCGCCCCAGTGTCTGGGAATACAGCAAGTGAGCGATTCCCAGCACAAGAGCAGCATTTGTAATCACACACCTTCCCTGTTTGGAATTACAGACGAGTCTCCCTCTCCCTACACACGCTGCAATTGATGAGAGTTGTTGGAGCAACACCGAGTCCTGAGGCACTTCGTGCAATCTGCTCCTCATCCCCACCTGCACGTACCGCATGACCCAAACACATCCCTGCAAAGGTCTCTGCTAAGGGAAACGCTAAGAAAAGAGTCCAAAAATCTTGACTCGCCAGGCCCAGCCGTGGCAGAGAATCAAACAGACCACAGGGCTTGAGCGACTGTTGCTGCCCATCCATCTCCCACCTCTCTGTCCCTGCCCGGGTAACTCTGTGTCAGCCAGTCTCATTAAACTGTGGGAAAGGGGCAGGAGCCTCAGAGGTAATTAAGGCCCTGTAAGTCTGGGGCAATCGCTGTCAGGGGAAGGAAGAGACCCCCGTAAGGGAAGGGCCAGGACTGGGCTGTGGCACACCCTGCACTGCAGCAGGTGGAGGGACAGAAGGGATGCTCTGCAGCTGGAGCAGACGGTCCCCAGCTGCTGACAGGGTTGACTGGCTGGGACCTCCAGGAAGGCACAGAGGGAGCAGATGGATTGTCCTAGAGCTGAGGTTTGGCTGATGTGATGGACAATAAAGGCAAACCTGCAGGAAAGCCCAGCCTGACCTTGCCCTGTGCTGAGGACCCACCCTCTTTTCTAACAGAGAAAAGGAGACAGTGGGAGTCCTCACCTCTCCCTCCTCTAATCCAGCCACCTCCTCCAAGTTGCCCTCACTTCACAGATTAACACAACATGGCATGAGCTGCCAGGCTGTGGCGTTAATTCTGCTGAAGCAGGGCCCCGTTAGCAGGAAAGCAGGATTTATTGTCTTGGCCCACTTGAGCCTCATCTCCTGTTTCCAGCAGCTGTCACCATGAGAGAAGAAGGTCAGCATGGATCTCCTGATGTACAACAGTGCAATCCTGCCCTTGGCTGAGAAGCCTTCTCTGAGCACAGCCTAATCAGCTGTCCCCAGGCGCAGGTGATCCCAACACAGCCAAGCACAGAAGGAACTGCAAATCACAGCTGAAACACCACCTTTGCTTTTCTACCCATTCAAAATGCTCCTTTCTGATGGCATCCCTTGCTCTTCTCGGCCAGCAGAGCTGTTGCACTCCACGGATGGAAATAGGAACTTGATAATTCTATGGGCATAGATCAGGTCTGGGTTGCAGCGCTGCCAAACCTGCCGAGGCGGGGATTACCCACACCTATCCAACACGTTGTTTCGATGCACAGCTCTGCCCAGCAGCGAGGATGCAGCCAGCCATGTGAACCTCTGGGAATCAGCACTCCCACATCACCCCCCCCAGCACCGACATTCCCAGGCACATCATGTGGAATCTGCGGCGCCAGTAACGGTGTCACCGGGGAGCCTCCGGGACCCCCCGCCAGCACCCAAAAGGAATCAATCCATTCCTGCACACACAACAAGAGCCTGCAATCCAATAACTGCCACCTAAACCCTGGTTCCACTGCCAAGCCCCAGGCTGATTATTATTGCATTAGCTGTGGAGGAAAGCATTGTTGCTCAGTGAATGCTGAGTTTGACTACAAAGGGGCTGAATTTCGGCCATGGGAGACTATAGGAACGTTTTGACAATTGTTTTGGGATCATTCAAAATGGAGAGGTGCTAGAATAAAACCTCAGATTTAAAGGTTCTCTTTACAGGCGTTAGTCAAGAGAAGCATCAATGATTCCTCATCACAGCTCCCTCCCAGAGTCAGTGATTCAGGAGAAGTAATTTAAGACATCTTTGAGAGACACAAATATTCAATTCACTCTTTAAACTGGCTGTTGTGGAATAATGTGAATGCTACAAAAAGATAATTTAAATGAACAAATTGCAGCTGATTCCAGTAAAATCACGTCAAGCCTTTTTTTTCTTTCTTTTTTTTGTGCCATTTATACCGTGTTGGTCCTGCCACTGCCCCAAGGCATCACTCCCTGCCTCATTCCTCCCAAAACCAGAGTTCTGTCTTCTTCTCTCCCCTCCCCACCCAAATGTGCACCAAATGAGCTGCACTGGCATCTCCACATGGGCCAGACCTCAGTGGAAACCACCTGAAAGTGTCTGAAGGGGAAATCTTGATCCCCTTATCCACAACATCCTCATTCTTGCTTTGCAGGCACAGGGACATCCAAAATCCAGGTATATCCCTGGTTTTCTACCAGCAAGGAGAGCGGAGTTACTCTTTACAACTGCCTTGCACAAGCATCCAGCTCCATATTGCTGCAGAAAGACACCCAGGAGAGATTTTGCACTGTAAAAACTTAGAGGAAACCAGACACCGACAGATTTTAGCTCAGTGCAAAACAGGAGAAACTAGGGTTGAGCTCAACAGTGAAATAAAACCTCCCTGCCTCTCTTCTGCATTAAGATTTACTCTAAGTAACAACACCCTGTCCCATACTGAGCATGAGGCCTCTTTCTTCTCCTGGTACCTTCCCAACAGTGAAAAGCGGTTTCCAGCAAAGGAGAAAACCAACCAAATCCCACAGCACCAAACTTGTTTTCCTACTTAAGGCAAGGCAAGGGGAATGGAATAAAAATAAAGGTTTCCACAGCTTCCAGCAGCGTGCCAAGGCAGCCAGCATCACCCAAGTGATTATTATGGAGAACATGAATTTCAACTCTTTCATTTGCAAATCCAGCATCTCAGTTAATCTCGAGCATGGACAAAGTCCATTAATAAAGCAGATTCGTGTAATGGGATTCAAAGCGCTGGCAAATCAATACATAACAAACTTGTGTGCTTAAATAATTTACGCTTTGCATAATAACCACAGTAAGTGTAATGGTGTGTGTTTGTGTGGAGACACATTCCAGACCAGCCCAGGCCACCAAATGAGCTCGATGGGGCCTGTTCTCCTGCTGTGGGATGCAACCAGCACTGGGCTGAGCAGCCACTGCACAAATGCCGAGCAAGAAAGTCACCTAAAGCTGTGCACTAAGTGGCTGCAGCAGGGAGAAATCAGAGAGGATGCTATTTCACACAGAGGGCAAGAAACTTAACTTCTCCTTCCTTCAGCTTCCCCAGCAGCAAGATGGAGGTGGTTCTGATAGAGTCCACGGGACCAGGTACCTCAGCAAAGTGCCTGAGGATGCAAGGCAGCTCCAGCAATGCCTGGAAAAGCCGGGTCCCCAGCCCTGGAGCCGTGTGAGCTTACTGAGTCAATCCTGATAACCACACTGCTCAGTGTCTCTGGGGTGGAAACAGTGAGAGAAGGGGAAGTATTTCTTACACTCCTGAGCAGTCACAAGTGAGGCACTGCATTACCCTCTCCTGTGCAGCCCTACCAAACAGCTGTCGAGTTCCTCATGCTCAGCAGCTTTTTGATGTGGGAAGGTAGATGATCTCCCTTAAAATCCTCCCTCAAGCTCCTCCGGTCTCAGCCTTGGTGCCTGGCAGAGCCCTCCTCTCCAGGAGCTGCCTGTCCCTGGAGCTCAGCAGCTGCTGGTAGGACCTTCAGTCGGTCCTCCACTGCCAGCTCAGATGTATTTACTGATACAAACTGATCCCAGCTCACTTAATCACTGCCTTTCTTGTAATCTTTGATGCCTCAAAGCCCACGTGGGGTACACAGGGAGTCTTTCCCTGAACAAAAGGAGAAACTGAGCCACAGAAAGATAAAGCCACATCCTCAAACTCACACAGCTGCCTTGTGCCTCCACCGTCCTGTCCTAGTTAGAACAACTGGGACCAATTCATGGGTGTAACCCAATCTATGTATTCTATAGCCCTCCATGCCATT
>JAWMRA010000048.1:5479497-5554767 GCA_035584735.1 Pseudotriccus pelzelni
AAATTGTTATTCTGACTTATAATCTCTCTTTTGAGTTGAGGTCATTCCCCTGCTGGTTAACTTTTAAACCAGCACACGTCCCCATTTCCAAACACCTTTAGCTGGGAGGCCACAGTTCTGTTCTCCTCCTTCTCCTTTGGGGTATCTTCTCTCACGCTTGCCAAGTCAGAAAGCCACTTAAATACCTGATTAACTACAAGCACATGTTTTAAGTCCCACTGAAGCCAAAGGGGCTGGATTAGCCGAGCTCTTAATACAGGTTTTCGTTAAGCAAAACTTCTTCCCTCCACAGCCCTCTCCACCCCAGTCCCTTCACAGCAGCACAGGGAGCTGATGGCCAGGACACACCACAACCATCAGCCCACCAGAGCGAGATGCAGCTTCAGTGAGCAGTGGAAGAGCATTTTGCACAGAATCAGGCAATGAGCTCCCGGGGGACGCAGGCAATTTGCCGGCTGGGCTGGTCCGAGCAGCGCTCTGCCCTTCCAGAGCCAGCATGAACTCGCCAGCAAATCTTTCCAGTAAGTGCTATTAAGATCCTCCTCTTCATTTCACCACAGGCTGCTGCAGAAAGGCCTGAGGGTGGTGGCTGCTGGCCCTGCTCCTCTGAGCCCCAGGGGCTGCCTGGGAGGCGACAGATTAACCCACACGTGGCCTGAGAGCCCCCGTGCTGGGCCGAGAAATTCACCCCAGCTTTCACTGGGGGTGCTGAGCAGACACAGGTAATGAATGAACAGCCTTTCTGCCGTGCCCTGTTCCTCCCGCCTTGCTTGTAGGCTCTGGGTCCTCTATGAGGGGGGAGAGGTGCTCTCTGCACCCCCCAAAACCCACAGCACCCCCATGCCAGGCAGGCTGGGGGGCAGCAGGGAGAAACAAGGACATCCCCTCCTCCCCCTCAGCAGCCACCTCCTGCTCGGAGGGCAGCAGCACATCTTGGTCAGCAATAAACGGTGTCAAAGTCCCGCCCAGCCCCAAATAAAAATGAGAATATTTCTGCTTTGTTTGACAGTCAGGGCCATTAAGCTGCTCTTGTTGATACTTCATTTCCCAGCGGAGATGCCGGCAGCGTGTGCCAAGTGAGCCGGGAGGACGGAGACTGAAAACACACCTTTGCCCAGGGAGCTTCTGTGAAGGAAACTGAGCAGGTGATGGATCAGTGGCAGTGCCACGCCCGGGGGACAAGAACACACCATTGGCTGACACTGGTGGGTGACAATAGCACGCCTGAAGATCACTTTGCGTGGAAAACCTGCCGCTTCCTCTGCTGAGTCACATCTCAGCTCCTGCCCTTGGAGCCGACGCAGTGCAGGTTGCAGCGCAGGCTTTTGCTTCTCACAGCTCCCAGGCTGAGGAGGAGTTCCCTTCCACCGGTGGATTCCACCCAGCCTCGACTGTTGGGGTCCCAGTCGAGGAGCAAAAGACGACCAGTCAGTCATAGGAACAAGGCAGGGGGCAGCTCTAGCAGGGGAACATCAGCAAAGCAGCGACCAAGAAAAGCCTCTGCCTCCCTGCCTTGGGCTATTTCCCTCTTCCCTTACAATGTGACACCATCCCACGAAGCAGAGGCCTGAAATGCCGATGGTAACAGAGTACCCTGCTAATCCCTTGTGCTGCTGCATCCCATGGGTGGCTGAGCCTTCCTGGGAAAACTAAACCAGAGCCCACGAAATGCTGTGGCCAAAGAATATTCCCACAGGTGCTAGAACAAAGCCTTTGGCTTGAAGTTCCCACCACAGTTCCGGCACTGCAAGCCCAGGACGTTTATTTTCCGACTTCAAAATAGCCAACACTAATATTTCTGACCACCAGTTCCTCCCGAAGTCAAGAGCAGAGAAACAAGAACCCAAGAAGCTTTCAGGACACGGGACCAACTTCGTAATATCGTTCCCCAGATATGACCACAGGGCTGAATAATCACTGAAACCTGATGCAGGAGGATGAGCTGAGCAAGAGCAAAGCCAGGATGAGATCACTGTGCAGCCCCGTCCGCCAGCAAGTCGAGCCTTCCCTTCCCTGCTTTGGTCCCACTGAGACATCCACAACCCTGGGCTGAAATTCCTCAAATGGCCACCGACAGCTGATTTCAATATTAAGGCAGCACTGAGACGTGACTAATGCTAATTGAGCTGGTTTCAAAGTGTAGGAGCAACTGGTCTGTGGTGAACCAGACACCTACAGCCTCACACTCACACACAAGATGTGGGTGAAACCACGGCTGGGGTGGCGCTTAGCACAGGGTGACACCAAATGAGCCTTGGGACCTGACTCCCCCCCTGCCAAGAAATGCCAGAAATTCATGCCTGAAAGAAAGATTCCTTTGCAAGATGTTAAACAAGAAGAAAAAAAATCCTTGTTTTCTCTCTGAAGATACCACAGGCTTGTCCAAAATCACCACTGACAAGTAAATAGGTTGGAAAAACCTACTTCTGAGAGCCGTGGGGCTGACAAGCAGACTCAATATGTGTTATCTTTTCCCTTTTTACTTTATCTTCCCTGACGAGCCTGCTCAGAAAGAGATAAGGAGCAGCTGCTGGGAGCCCTTCTCATGGCTCTGCCACTTCTGCACACTTCATTCCTACTCTTGGATTTCCCTGCTCCAGCGGATGTTCCCATTCCCCTTTGCCAGGGGGATGCTCAGCCTTCCTGCCCCTCCATTCCCTCTGCAAAGCAAGTAGAAGAGACGCTTTCCATGGAATCATCTGGGTTGGAAAAGCTCTCTGTGATAAGAGTCCAACCATGAACCCAGTGCTGCCAAGGCCACCCCTGAACCGTGTCCTTGAGTGTCTCGTCTGCATATCCTTTAAATCCCTCCAGGGATGGTGACTCCACCAGAGCCCTGGGCAGCTGTGCCAGGGCTGGACAACCCCATGGCTCGTGGATGGGTCAGTCAGAGATGAAACATCTGGAGGTGGAGCTTGGTCAGCACTGGGTCCCACCAGGACTTGGCACGTGGTGCTCGGCAGCACAATGTCATCCTCCTCCTCCTCAGTCAGCAGAGGCAGCGCTGCGAAATGCTCTCAGCCTGCAGGAATGGCACTGCATTCCTGCCTTTGGATTATTTCAGGCTTCTGTGTTTTTGCTCCAGCACTGTCTCCTCTGAAGGGAGGGCATATAAGCAAACATGAGTCCTTCTAGAAAATACAATTGATTTATATGATGAAGCACCAATTGAAGGTTTGGGGGTTTTTTAATAGCTTGCAGGAGACAAGCTTAGCTTATTTTTTTTACTTTGTGTTGGTGGAGAATAGCAGCTGATGGGCAAGAGATGAAAGCACCCCAAGCAGAGATTCCTCACCACGTTTCAGGGAGTTAATCTCGTCTGAGAACTGCTCTACTTCTGTTTGAAAATGGATGGAGAAGTTTGTTGGAGCCAAAACTTGCACCAGGTGCAAACAGGCTGACCCTGTCACCTGCTCCGTGCCACATTCTCCACCCTCCCCCTCCAGATAGCAACAGGGTGGGAAGGAAAATGAAGGGAAGACCAATCCAGCCCCGAGCTATGCATGGAGGGTGTGCAGGAGCTCAGGAAAAGCACTGGTGCTGTCTCCTTTATTTTTCAGCTCAGCCTTTTCCACTTAATGACCAGTGCCCTGTACTGGACCTGCTGTGCCGGGTGCTGACACCCACGGGCTCGTGTTGCTCACAATGCACCCAGGGGCTCCACAGAGGCACACACATCCTAAAATCCAGGACAACCTGGGGTCCTACCAGCTCTCAGAGCTGCTGACACCCTTGTTCTAAAGCAACGAAGGCAAGAGAGATAAAATGCCTCTTCTGGCATCCTCCCATGGAAAGGAAGGGATTTTTATACTCGAAAAGGAGATGTCAGAGAGCAGAGGTTGTGCACATACAGCTGAGACACCCTTGTCCTCTGCTTGAGCCAAATGCAGAAATCTGTGCAAAGACTGGCTTGGGTTGGAAGGGACCTTAAAGCCCATCTCATTCCAACCCATTATCCCAGGTTGCTCCAAGCCCTGTCCAACCTGGCCTTGGGCACCTCCAGGGATGGGGCAGCCACAGCTTCTCTGGGCAACCTGTGCCAGGGCCTCCCCACCCTCACAGGGGAAGAATTTCTTCCTAAAAATCTAACCTAAACCTCCCTTCTAACAGTTCGAAGCCACAGCAGCCCTTCCACAAAGGAGCCTGTTTGCATCACCCACGCTGGTGATGCTCAGGGTTTTTAAGGGCACTTAGGTACGTGGTTAAGAGCTACACTTCTAATCTGAAGAGAGGATGAAAAGCCTCATGCTCAGCGATGGTGAGGGCACTCTGTAATCCCATTATGGACTCTGACAGGCTGGGAATGGCAGGCACACAATCACACATCGATTTTGGCCGCTGTGGGAGAGGCTGCCAGGCGGCTCGAGGCAGGGAATTGTTGAGATGAGGGTTTCCTCTTAAAACACCCACCCAAAAAATGGGATGCTGATGGGGAAAGTAATGAGTGAGACCATCAGCCCAGGCAAATTATCTCCACTTTTTGCAGGGTGGCTTGACAACCTCCCATCATCCCATCCTAAGACTCAATCAGTGCCACCGTTGCCCTTACCTCACAGGAATATACCATCAAAGGAATGTCAGGAGGTTTTGGGGGTTAAGGGAAGAAATTAAGTCTTTCCCCTGTTTTATCCCATGCTCAAGGGTTTTGATTTGCAGTGTAAGATTTTTAACCCTCGGGCAGAGCAGGGCCAGGATCTGGTATTTGGTACTTGGCTCAGAGGGAAGAAGCTTGAAAAGTGAAATCTTTTTTGAAGGCTTTCATAGTAACTTCCCTGTCTGGCACCAAGGAAGTTGGATGCTCCTTTGAGGATCCAACTTGGCAGGTACCTCCTGACTGGAGGAATGCAAGGTATGGCAGCTGCAGGGATGGGATCCTCCTGGATTTCTCAGTCTCTTCAGAGAAACCTGGTGGTAAAGTTGTTTGGCTCATCAAAGTGATCAGGAAACCCCCAAACTTGCTATGGAAGAATTAATGAAAGGGCTGCACAAGGATTCAATTCAATGACATTAAAATTCAATTAATAGCGCTATTAAAAACATTTTAAACATTAAATACTTTAAAACACCCATTTCAAACAAGCAATTGAAGGTGATGCCAACTTCAGGTCATGCTTTAATTAATATTAAACAGTTCCTGTTTGCCCAGGTAAGCAGGACACATCAGCTGCCAAAGATCTTAAGGGATGACACTGATAAAAACAAAACCAGAAAAGACTGAAGCACAAACACAGCTTTTGGGGGAGTCTGGTCCTCTCACAAAGACAAAGAAAACATCTTAAATTCCATTATTTCAAAAGGTTGGACTCCATGATCTTAAGGGTCTTTTCCAACCTAAACGAGTCTATGATCTGTTCCAACCCCTTGCCATTCTATCATTATTGAATTGTAATTCACTCAGTCCAGTTTAACACCTCATTTCAGCAAGTCAATGAACAAATCAGGGGTACAAAGGGGAAATGCATGTTTTCCAATCTGCAAGTAAAACTGCAACATGAGAGACCAAGATCTCTAATTATGGTGACCAGTGGAACTCATTATGTACAATTAATACTCCAATTAATGAATCAACTAGCTTTAAATGTAAATTCCATTTGACACATTTACTTTGCCTGCCTCACATATCCAGCCTATTTTATTAACTGATCAAATAACTTTTAAATACCAGTTTTCTGCTTTTTAAACTCGTTTTCATCTCCATGTAACTTGAGGCAGAAAGAGAAAAGAATAAATCAATTGTGTAAACCCCAAATTCACCATTTCCCACCAGAATAAAAGCATACAAAATTAATCACCCAGCCAAACAGCTGCCTAAATAAACACCCCCAGATCCACCAGGCTCCTTACTCAGAAAAGGAAGTATCTGATTACACCAAGCAGAAGCAGCTTTTTACAACCAAGCAGGAAAACATCCTCTTTCTTATAGAATGATCCCCCAAAAAAATCCTAAAAAAAAAAAAAAAAGAGCTGCTTAAGTCAAGATTCTCTCCTTGCTGATTTTGGCTCTGGTCACCACCATGGACGTGGGTCATTCACACTCACATCCCAAATTGCTTGACACTTTCTGCCTTGGCCCAGGAAGCCCACAGAGCCATTGGGCACAGGATTTCTCCCAGATCCCTTCTTCTTGCAACCCTGGAGCTAGGAGAACTGCATCCAAACTGGTGGTACAAATGGAAGTACATGAAGGAATTGCTGGAGCTGTCTGTGCGCCACCATGGATCAACGAGACCCTTCAGAGAAGGAACCATCAGGGATGGGCTCTTTGAACAGCTTTGAGTCCTGCTCCTGCAGAGGTTTGTGCCTCACTACCCTGATTTTGGTGGGCCGGGGCCTGAGGCTTATTCAACACAAGTAAAGTCCATGGCAGGTGCTGCAACAATTCATCCCCCGTGCAGGGCTGTTGGGGCTCAGCCCCAGCGTGCTCCTTTGCCAAGGTCCAACCCGAGGCTCTCGCCCCCAACACTTGACATCTCATGGGACACCCCAAACCTCCTGCTTTCCAATTCCCACTGGAGAGACGGTACCAGTCCCCACGACCGTGCTCCGTGGGACCAGCTCTGCACGCAGGGTGGGAACAGGGACAAAAACCCTCAGCACATCTCCGGCTAAAATAACCATTTCCCACCACAGACTGCAAAAGGCTGAGGGCACGTCTACTCTCCTTCCTCAGCGCGCTTTGCTTTCCCCTGCTGGGATTTAGCTGTTGTGCCAAGAGCTGCCTGGCCTTGGGGAGGATGGGGGCAAAGGAGCAGCCCTGCAGAACGAGGCAGTCATGAACTGCTGGCCGGCTCCCAGCCAGCCCCGAGCGGGCCCAGAGGAACCATCCCCTGAGAGAGAGGAAGAGTCAGCTCGGGGGTGCTTCCCAGAGTGGTGCCCAGCCATGGGACCAGGGGCTCTCGGGCACAGATTGGCTTAAAGGCCCGTGCCCTTGGGCCAGGAATCTCTTCCCCTGCACACAGAGTGCTGCCTGCGAGAGAAGATGATACAGGAACCATTCAAGGCGCCTTTAGTATCAGGTTTTCCAGGCTCATCCCGCTTTGGAGGGGGAGGAAGGGAACAGGCAGAGCTCACTCCTCTTGGCATCTTTTGCATGCTGAAGGTTATAAAACGGGGTTTCACCTCCCAGGAAGCTGGAGGTCCTGTTCCTGTGGGTGCTACACCATCCATCCCCCAGCTGGGTGAAGGCAGTGACCAGCACTTACCCCGTCATCCCCAGCTTGGCCGAGCTGCCCTGCACCCTACAGCCCTCACCTTCTCTAACCTGGTTTAGTTTTGCTTTCCCAGCTACCATCCACTTTCTCATTTTCTGTAGCTATACATAAAGCAAGGAGCTGAGAAAACCACGAAGCCCCCAATCTTCCAAATAAACCACACACTGAAGAGTCCTGCTCGGAGTGCAGGCTGGCTGATTGGCCTCTCCTTTAATTAATCAGCCTTCATTTCAGCTCAGTTACTCTCAGAATTAGAATCACTATTCCTACCAGGCAGTGCCTCACAAGTAATCTCTTGTGCAACACACAGATGCAGCCCCCCAGCCCCCCGTGATCCCTCACAGGCGTTGCACAACCGCGCAGGAACGGGCAGCGGAGCGGCACCAGCGGGAAGCAGGGACGGGTCTGCAGCAAAGCAGCTGGAAGTGCTGCTGTTACTTCTCAGGAACCAATCTCAAAGGCAAAGGGGACACTAAAGGGCTGAAAACAGCAGACAGCAGCGTGATCCAGTGCCAGTGGACAGCAGGGAAACCCTCCACGGGCTGGCAAGGACCCGCAGCCTGTTGGAACACCTGCAAAACTCAGAAATGTTCCCGAAAGAAATTCCCCCACCAATATCAAACCTGAGTCCTGTTCTGTAACGCCAAGAGAGCCAGGCCTCTGGGAAGATTATATTGCAATATAAAGAGGCCCTAAGGAATGAGATACCCACTGAGATACCCAAAGGCATGAGGAAGGAGGCAGCTCCCTCCCACCGGCTCTGGTGCGTGTCCAAGGCTCTCTCTCAAGCTGGGGAAGCTCAAATCCTCGCACAAAGAAAGTGTTGCTGACTTTGAAAGACGTGAAGTCTGAAAGATAAAGAGTCTTGAAAAGATCTGAGAAAGCCGGAAAGCTTGAAGCAGTTTCTACTCGCCAAGCAGCAAGGTCAGAGCCAGGAATAATTGGAGTTAAAACCTTCTACTTGCAGAGGAAAGGAAAGGACAATTTGCTTTTCCTTTTAGAGGCAAGATTAAATTTACCATTCAGTGGTCTTTTCTCCAAAATCTGGAAGAGAAGAAGGCTGAGACACACAAAAAAAAAGAGAAAGGGAATTAGGCATTAAATCATATTAGGCACTTAGTTGGGACCTGCAGAATTTAAATACTAGAAATTCCACATTACTTTGTACAAGAATGAAATCAATATTAATGTATAACTACCTCCCTTACCTAAGAGGGGGCTGCAGTCACCAACCACCCCAACACACATCAAACACTGTTATTGACCTAAAGCCTTTAAGAAGCTACAATATATTGAATTTCAAGTGCATCCTCCTGCATTCCTGCCCCCTGAGATCCCCTGCACTGGGAGGTCTCTGCTCACACAGCCGTCACACCCACACGCTGGCAAGACAGAGGAGACATCCCCAGACTCTGGGATTTTACAGTTTGAAGCAAGATAAAAAGAAAAAAGGGGGGGAAAAAATAAAGGTGCGTGCCAGGCTGTGTGCAGGCTGGAGACCGGAGCTGCTGCATTTCACATCAGATGTGAGAGCCTGGGGGGGGGAATACACATTCCTGCACTTATATAAACAGATAAAGTGCTGAACAGGGGCTGGGGTGCCAACTGCAACCATTAACTTCTCCCAGCTTGGAGCCTTCTGTCTCCAGCCAGGGCACGGGCAGGACCTGCCCCTCCCCTGGGGACAGTCCAGCCCAGCCTAACCCAGCCCAGCCTAACCCAGCCCAGCCTAACCCAGCCCAGCCTAACCCAGCCCGGCTCCACAGGTCCAGAGGAAGGAAACCAAGGTCTGAGCCAGCAGTTTCAACTCAAACCCTTTTCAGCCGAGGCACCTCCCGGATCCAGAGCTAAGGCACACGTGGGAATCCCCACATCTCCAGGCACACAGCCCTCCCAGCCAGCAGCTCTTCCTGAGCCAGGGACCCCTGGGAAGCTGCTCTTGGAGGGAGCTCGTCCAGGACATGCCCCTCAAATGAAATGGGAACATGAATACAGATCTCACCCCAGCTCAGGCTCCCACACTGCCAGCCCTGCAGCAGGACCTACCCAAGTGTGTTGCACCAACACATCCACTGCCAGCACTGATTCCTGATGTGTGTGATTCCCCGGTCCTAGGGAGACATCCCTGATGGAAGAGAAAACCCACTCTGCTCCTTGTCAGCGGCAGGGTGAGCATCACTGCTGTCCAAGGAGGGGCTGCAGGGGTTGAGCCCACAGTGCCAAACACAGAACTCCTCTGTCTGACCTTCCCCTCCCTCCCTGCATCTCAGCATCCCCCAAAGACACATTTTTCCTCGGGAGGAACAGCAGCAGTCACCTTCCAGGGGGTTAATTAAAACCAGGCTGCTTGGATGCCAAGCAGACATGGGACACATCCACCTGTGAATCCCACAGGGGAAGGAAAAAGAGCAGAAGGAGCCAGGATGAGAAGCAAGCAAGCACACTGCAAGAGATCATCTTCTAGCAGGGCAGGGTTAGGGAGCAGGGTGAGGAGACCAGAGACTCTGTTTGGGGCAGAAAACACCCCATCAGTGTCATTTCCTATAAATGCCTCCAGCAGCCTAAGGGTTAAAAATAATCGTGGTGAGCACTGGTGGTTTCATCAACAGCCTGAACCAGAGGAAATGAGTGCTAATCCCAAAGCTGCCCCACTCAAGAACTGGGTTACCCAACTTCCACCCTGCAGTGCCCAGCAGAACAGGTCCCGGGCCTCAGCCCGCTCTTCCCAGCCTCAGGATCTCCCACTTGCAAACAAAAAAAACAACAAAAACAAGCCAAATTCTGCAAACCTCTCCCTCCCTGTCCTCCTGCTGGCAGCTCAGAGGCCGCAAGAAAGCCCAACCTCAGGGGTTGTCTCACAGACACAACACTGCCAAGGTCCTCCAGCATTCCAGAGGCCACAGGACGGTCTCCACGGGAGTGATGCCCCGTGGCTGGTGTGCCCAGGGCCGAGTGGGAGCAGAGGGAGGCACAGTCCAGCCACGAGGCACCCACGGGCTGCGGATGAACTGCATCGTATCAACCAGACCGCAGCACTCCCCAGGGCCTGCTCTGGATGTCCATGAGCACATCCAACCACAGGGCTCAGGAGGAACATTTCAGCAGTTTTGGCACCTGGAACATTTCAACAGTTTGGGCTGAAGCGTGTGCTCCGAGGCTGGGGCAGAGCCAGGGACCAGCATCCTTCAGGGAAAACGTCTGAATCTGAGACAGGGCAGCAACAAAAAACATCCCCTTCCTCCTGATGAGCTGCAATCATCGCAAACTTTGCCCGTCTGGGGCCCTGACCCCTCTCCCCTGCCCTTCACACCCCATCACTTTGCTCAGGCAAAGCTGCTGTGGCAGAGAATCCACCTTACAAGAGCTTGCCCTTTGCCTTCTGGCCACCTCCAGCACCCAGAGGTTTATTACAATAATTTTGCTTTCTTTTCCCCCTATTTCTGTTTAATTCCTGGATCTGCAGCGCACCTCCTGCCCAGTGTAGATGATGCCTCCTCCTCCTCCTCTCCTCTCCCACCAGCTCTGCTGGAGCAGCAGCAACAGCCCAGCAAAACCTCCACGTCGAGCCATAACCAATGGCAAATTCCTGGGGTGAAACGTAATGTGCTGGGAAGCGCTTCACCATTTCACTTGGGAAAACCGATCCGTTTGGCAGCGGAGAGGAGGAAAACATGCTTTGTTTTACAAATCCTCTCCCCAGCAGGAGAGACACTCCCAGAATTTAATATACTGACAGCTCTTGGCTGCCTTAACCACTGAAACTCCAGAATACGGAACAAAAAAAAGTAAAAATAAAAGTGATATACTTTATAACACTAAAGCCATCCTACTCTGCAGCCAGCAGTACAGGGCACAGCGGAGCTGCGGTTCTCCCACCCAGGACATGGATGAGGTGGAGGGTGTGACAGCAGGTTCCCATGCCCCAAGTGCTGGACACCCTGAATTAATTCATTCTTCATCCTCTCTTAGGGTGAGGCCCTGCAGCAGCTCCTTGCTGGAAAGCAGAGAAGATGCTGACAGGTAAATCTCAGAAGTCGCTTTACAGCAGAGAAACCGGATTCCAAGTTATTCAGCGCGAGAATCACTCCCGTGAAAGGCAACTGGCTCCCTCCAGGTGACCAGCAAGCTCCCAGCAACCCCAAACTCCAGCCTCCATAAAAATGTAAAGTATTTCAGCGCATTTCCACTTATCCTCCAACGTGTTTAACCTCCAAAAGCACCCTACGTGCGGCACCTCGAGGGCAAACACCTCAGCCAAAGACAGCAGCGTGCGGCAGGTTTTTTTGGGAAGGGACCTTTAAGTTTGCAGCGTGGGGTCGGGGCTCTGGGTCACTGACAGCGGTTGCCAGAGCAGAAAGGAAAAGGCAGTGGGTATCTCCAGCTCAAGAGCCCGTAGCTAAACGAGCTGTGCCAAAGGAGCACATACCCTTCGGAGCGGCCGCTGGAGCTCCCGCACGCAGGAATAACACCAGTGTTATTTTGAGGGCAGGCGGTGGGATCGAATTGCCTCCGCTCCAGAGACCGCTGCTGACCTCTCCGAGGAGCAGTCTGGAAGCAAGGAGGTCTGTCTGCTGTTCGCATTTTTCAGCTTTTCAAACAAAAAGAAGTTTGCTTCGTACCTCAACGTTTTATAGTTGTTTGCAACCTCCAAGCGTTCCTGGAAACGCTAATTAATCCTTAGGAGGGCCTGAAAAGAGGATGGCACCGCTCCTGTCTCAGGGAGGGGAGCAGGAGGGATGAATTGGGTGAAATGCAAAAGGCCACAGTGGACACTGGTGCCAGTGGTGGGGCTGGAATGCTCATCCTGCTCAAAAAAAAAAAGATGGAGCACCTCCCAACACAGGGATGCTGTCACCTACCCCCTCACCAGCATGTTGGGCTGGCTAAAAAGCTCGGTGAAGTCAATGGAAAGGCTCCCAGTGACCTAAATGGCTGGGATTTAAAAAAATCTCAACTGAGAGCTGGGCACCAGGTCACTGGGTTGGCTCGAAAACCCCCAGTTTGGCAGGAGCAGCATCCCAGTGCCACAGCCCCCCTGCAGTGGACACCCTATAAATGGTTCAGAGGAAAAGTCTTTGCCCCATCAGGTTCACCCACCCACCCCTCTCCACAGGGGGAAGCTCATCCTTCCCTCCAAATCCTCACTTTCAGGCTGAGACGTGGCAGGAGCTCAGCTTTTGGAGGCTCCCACTGGTGGGGAACAAACCAAGTGTCCCTTGCAGCCACCAAAACACCTCTAAAACGTCCCCTCCCAAAAACCAGCTGGTGGAAAACCACAGCAATCGGGATTTGTTCAGTGGGGCATCCCACATTCACTACCTGTAGGCAAGGAATAATACCACCTCATTAAAAACGTGCTTTGAGTCTATTATAGTATCTAGGACAAAGTGTTCCCTATTTTGACACTCTTAAGATATATTTTTCAGAGCAACTCTTCAGAAACACTCACTGACAAAGACATACCTGATTGTAACAGGTTCCTCGCTTCCCCCAGCATTTTAAAATACATTTTTAGCTCTTTCTCCCCCTTCCTCCCCCCAGGTTAGATGACATGATGCCCCCACGGCCAGGTTTGTCATTAGGGCATCCACTGTGACGCCTCCCAGCTCCCTCACTCTGCACAATCAACATGTGTGGAGGGCAAGGACAGTCCAGAGCATCGCTGAGAAAAAACAGTCTCTGAAGGCAGAGAGAACTTGAGAGTGATTCATGGCACTCCCCAGGCACCAACAGTTATTTTTTTGGGAGGTGTTTGAGATAAACACCCTCTAAAATTAGCACCTGCCTTTCTGCCAGCTCCAATGGGCTGCGGCAACGATAAAGCTGAGAGGGTGCAACATTTGGGCACTGATCTGCTGCCCAGCTCGTGGCCATTTCTGTCCCACGGGGTTTTCCCCAGCCAAGGAAACCCACAAGTACTGCACAGATCCCAAAGGGAGGGGTCATTGTCCCAAAGAGTCGTGCTGCCAACTCCCAGTGACGGGGCACGTTCGTCTCGGAAAAAGCACCTTATCTCAAGGTTGAGAGTAAGTCCCAAGAGCTTTCCATAAAGAAACACAACCAGATATGACACTGCTCAGATTTCTTAGCTGGGCTGTTCCAAAGATAGTCCTAAACTACGTAAACCAGCTGGGCAGAAGGACCCTGGCTGACAGGATAAATGGAAGTGGGATGAATGGGTCAGGGACATGCCCCAAACAACACATCCACTTGCTAAAAAATTAACCAGACCAGAAAATGAGGGGGGAAGAATGCTAAAACCAAAAGCCAAATACAAAATCCAAAAAGAAAACCATCAGACTCTGGATCAGCTGTGTTTTCCTGTGCAGACTAACTACAGGGCAAGGAAGCTGCTCCCAATGCCCAGCGAAATTCTGAGCAACTTCTTCCCAGGTGGCAGAACTGGTTACACCGAACAGCTGAGTGCTGCGCAGGCTCCTTGGGAGAAAACCTGAGCTCCAAGACGGGTCTTGTTTTGGTCTGCATGGAAAACTTGTCGCTTTTCAAAGCCCCGTGTACCCCAGAGCCTTGAAAACGCTCAGCACTTCGGTCTTTTTATCACCATCTATCAGTAGGAAAAATTAAATGCTAATTTGCTGGACACAGAGCAGTGCTCCTCAGCTGCCTTTCTGTTTGCTCACAGCAACTTTCCGTCCTGTTGCTTCTCAGCTAATGCCCAGCTCAAACAGACTTTCAAGGCAAAAGGTCTCGGGCTCTGTGCAATTAATTCCCCACTCCCGCACAGCGTCTCGTTTCTCCAAGCCAACACCAGCCAAACTCCACCACGCGATTGTGCGTCAAAAAGAACAAGATAAAAAGCGAAGCTGCCAACTCTCGGTATTTCTGAGCCAGGAGGAAAAGAGCTGATCCTCAAAAGCTGCCAGCTCAAATTGCCTCAGCGCTCTTACAGAGCTGCTTTAAGCACCAAACTTTTGGAAAGTTGAGTGGGAACCACCTCGAGTGGGCTGTGCACGCTGCAAACCCCAGAGCTATCAGCGCCAGCAATGAAAGGAAAGAGGAAAAATGCACCCGGCAGGGTTCCTCGCTGCAGACAATGCAAAACACCTCCCCGGGGGTATTTTCCCATCTCCAACACCATGACCACCCTGCAGCTCCTCAGTCACTTCCCCAAAATTACGCCACGAAACTCAGACCCACAAAAAAAGAGCCTGCTAACAGGCTGTCGAAATCAGCGGTAGGTTTGCTCCCCACGACTGTCTTTTCCCCACCGAAAGCAGGCACCCCCCGCCCGGAGAAACCTGCCCATCCTCACCTGCCGCAGGTTCTTCAGCAGCTCAGTGGCCTCCTCTTGCTTGCCCTGCTTCACCAGCACCAGCATGTCCTGGATCATGCAGATCCGCCGGTGGTAAGGGGGCAAGCTGCTGCCACCACCCTTCCCAAACTTCTCACCGGACTTCACCACGAGGGAGGCGAGGAAGTCCCCTCTTTCCCTGGAGGGCACCTTCTTGCGGTGGTGGGCCGGGGAGCTCTCCCCGGCGCTGCCCGGCTGGCAGCCCTTGGTCTGCTTCGTGCCCATGGTGTGCAACCCCGGCTCCTGCAGCCCCGGGGCTGCATGCGAAGCGGGGGACGGGGCCGGATGGCACGGACGGGGGGCCACAGGGCGGCTGAGGGGCGCACAGGAGGATGGAGGGGACGCACAAAGGGGTGGGGGATGCACAGAAGGATCCACAAAAGGGGTTTTGGGGATGAACGGGATGGTCGGGGGATGCACAAAGGGTTTTGGGGGAAGGGATGCCCGGAGGGTTCAGAGGATGCACGAGGGGTCCAGGGGGTTCGGGAGCCTAGCAAGGGGGCCGGTGCCCGGCGGCGGGGCGGCTCCGCTCCCGCAGGCGGAGGAGAGGGAGGCTGCGCCCGGCGGAGAGGAGCCGAGCCGCGGCCCCGCCGCTCCGCTCCATCGCCGCGGGGATCCGGGAAGCCGGATCCGAGGAGCTGCTCCCGCGGCTCCGGGCGGCCCCGGGGCGGTGGGAGAGACCGGCGGCGCTCAGCGCTGCAAAGCGGCGGCGGCGGCTCCGCGCAGCCCCCGAGCCCCCCCTGCTTCCCCCGAGCCGCCTCCTCCTCCTCCTCCTCCTCCTCCCGGTGCCGAGGGGGCTCCCCGGGCAGGGCGGGGGGCGGCGGCCGAGACTTGGGGGCAACTGTTGCTTGGCGGGGGCTCCCCCGGGAGGCGGCTCGGGCTCGCCCGGCCGAGGGGTGCACGGAGCGGGGAGAGCCGGGGGAGGAACGGGGGCGGGCACCGTGCACCGAGGCAGGGCTTGCGGAGGAAGCCGGAGCCGGACGGGGCTCTTCCTTCCTCCGCCGCCTTCTCGAGCCCAGCGGGGTCGGGGGGCTGCTCGCCCCCGAGGGGTCGCACCGAGCTGGGGCACCGGAGGGAGCTGCCCCGGGTTTGTGTAGCGGGGATGGCAGCGGGGCTCGGCTGCCGGCAGCCCCTCCCCGAGGCAGCGAAGGGGCATCCCCGCCGGTGGTTCCCGGGGAGGAGCACGGAGGGATTCCCGCTGTATTCTCGCCTCCCAGGGGATTTGCAGGCACTTGGCCGTGCCCGTGTCCCGCAGGGGTGTGCTTTGGACAGGACGTGCCGGTCCCTTCCGGGCCCCTCTCCGGGAGAAAGCTCCACGCAGGGTGATGCTGCGCACTCCCGGCTGCCGAGCCACGCCGAACTGGGCTCCTGCACCTGCTGGCCTCCTGCCTCATCTCCACCTCGGGCTTGTGGAGTCACCACTTGTGCCTTGCTATCCCCTGCCCCGGCCATAGACCCCCACCACCCCATCCAGAGCTTCCAACCACACCTTGCACGGGCTGCTCCTTCCAGCAGCTCCCCATCCAATATTCAATCACTCCACACTGGCAGGACTTAGGGCACAGATTAAAGCTCCTGGATAAAGCTTATGATGATCCTTATACAGGCACTGCTCACCTGCTGCAGGGGACAGATTGCTCCAGAAGTGCCTGGGAGGAATAAGGTTTGGACTGATGAGGCCCAGCAGTAAACTCAGACCCTCTCCCAATGCAAGGGGCTGTATTCCAACACAGACACGCAGCAAACTCTCCATCCACCACCACACCTCTGCTTGGCCAGGGAAGGAGAAGACCCACCACAGCCACTGTGCAGTGCCCAGGCTGGGAAAGCATCACCTCCCGTGATAGTAACGAGCTATGGGGGCATTTTGCAACTGTGTCAGAAATAATCCCAAAGCAACACGTGAGAACCTTCTGCCTCCTCTGCACCTTGAGCAACTGCACATCCATGAACACACAAATACTGCGTTATGTTGATGCATAAAAGGCAGCTCTCCTCGATCACCAAACAGCTGGAGGAGCCGTGTCATTGCTCCTAAAAATCCAAAGGCCAACTCATGTCCTGCATTTTTTTACACAGACCACGAGAACAACACAGAGCCCCACTGACTTCACCAGGGTTTGGCCCTGGTTTACAGAGTCATGCACCACGTGATCCAAAACAGGACCAAACACTGGTGTCTCCCTCCAAAAAACAGCTCATGACTCCTGTCACGAGCCAAAAACTACATTTGAGTGGTTCAGCAGCGGTTTCATCAGGTAAAGTCAGATGAGGAAACACGCAGCCAAACGGTTTGCAGAAAGCACAAGTTTGTGTTAACCAAAGGCCTCACCTGGCAGTAAATCTCCCTGCAGAAGTCAGAAAGAGGCAGCCAGTTTGCCAATGTCAACAGGAGGCAGCGGAAAGTGGTGCCTGACACCCCTCCAGCAGCATTTTCCCCTGCAGACGTCATCCTAGGTACAGCCTCCTCCCTTCCAAAGGACCAGGTCTCAGATTAGCATGACACCCTAACCATAAACCTAAGTTTAAGCCTAATCCTAACCCAACCCTAATCCCTAAGCCTAATCCCTAACCCTAGCACAATTCTAACCCCAGATCCTAACCCTAACTGTAACCGCAACCCTAACCCCTAACCCCAACCCTAACTCTAAACCTAACCTTAAGCCTAACCAAACCCTAACCCCTAACCCTAAGCCTAACACCTAATTCTAATGTCATCATGTGTCGTAACCCTAACCCTTTTGTGAACCTGCAAGATGCTGTGTGGGGTCCCTGCCTGAAAATTCACTCGGAGCAGCATCGTTTCAGACCCAGAGCCTGACACTGTGCCCTAAAATCCGTGGCACAGGACCGGTCACCTCATGCGTTCGTTCTGCACGAGGCGGTTTCCCCGCTGGGATAGAGGGAGTGCTGGCAGTACTTCCCTGAGCAGCAACTGCAGTCTCAGTGCTGCCGGTACACAGGACCTTCCTGCCTAACAGGAGCTGGCAAACAAGGTGCTTCCAGCCCTAAAACCCTCTGCCTGTCCCCGAGTCCCATCTCGGAGCCCGTTCTTTACTTCCACCTGTAAGCCTGTGGTACAACAAGGAGCCGGCGGGGTCGGGTCAGTTCACCTTTCCAACAAAAATACTGAGTAATGGAAAAGAAGCAGAAGGAGAAACCCCTGCCAGGGCTGAGATCTCCCGTTCCCTGCACTCCTCCAGAATTTGAGGCCATGGGGCCTCCTCCAAAGAGACGCAGCTCTGTACAAACAGAGCATCTCATCCAGGACGAAGGGAAAAGCGCACACCTCCCTTATGCCAAGAGCCATCACTCACTGCAGGCACGTGGAGAACCAAATCCAGCCCATCACTGATTTTCAACCACTTAACAAAGGGCTGTTTGTACCCTTTCCCATGAGATGGGGCAGCTTTGTCAGCACGGGCTGCAGGACTGACCACACCAGGAAGGCACAGACATCTCTCCACCACTTCAGGTCCATCCAGGGGGCCATCTCACATTTGTGAGATACCCCCATACCTATCCCCTTGGGTCTAAAGCCATAAAACCCCTTTCCTTCCCCACCTGCTTCCCAGAGGAGAGGGGAGCTCAGCCCTCAAGGATCCTGGCCAAGGAGGTGGTTTTGCACAGCAACCATGGCCCAAGTAAATAAATAAAGCCCAACCTTTGCACTTCTGACACTTCTGTCAGCAGGGCAGAGTTCATCAGCCTCTCTGATCAGACTTATAGCACACAGGACAAAGCCTGGGGGGGAGAAAAAGAGAAGATTGTGGGGTCTGCTCTTGTTACACCACTGCAAAGCAAACACCAAGCACTGCCAGGCTGAAGGAGCTGGATTTACATTCCCTGCGAGTGGCTGCAAAGGAACTTTGACCATTCAGGGCAGCACAAGAATAACCTCCAGGCTCAGCACCGGTGGCTCGATGGTACAAGATGTGCAGATCCCTCAGCAACGCTCTGTCCCAGAGCATTATTCCCTTCTGCACTCTCAAAAGGTCTCATCCAGCTGCAGACCCAACCTCATGTCAACGCTCAGCTTCCGTGCACACCCGCAGTTTTCCACACACATTCAAAACATGTAAACCAAGCCCACCCAGCACCAGAAAACCTGAGCCCAGCCCCCGTGTGCTGGGAACCAGGGCTGTCCTGCAGTGCTCTGGGGGCTGGAGCTCGCTTGGCAGCTCTGGCTGATGAAATGTTCTGCTAAACTCATTAGTGGGTCCACAGCCAATGTGCATTTTTTCCTTAGTGCAGATGTGTGCAAACTTCAAATTAGTAGAGGTTTGTCTAAGGGGGTTTCTTTTCTTTTTTTTTTCTTTTTTTTTTTTTTAACTCCTTTCATGCCTTTTATGATGTCTAATATTAAGGGCGAGTTAGAAAAATCCGCTGCTTTAAGGGGAAATAACTTCAGACCATGAAATCACGAAGGACAACAGTTTCTCCTGTCCCACAAAACTCAGATTTAAGAATGTTCTTTCTTCTGCATCTAAAAGAACTAAAAGCTTTTCAATGCATTCTGCAGAGACCAGGGAACATCCATACCATGCCAGTCAATAACCTGATGGAATAAGCCGGTGTTTTACTGGAAGTTCTCAATCCAGTCACTCTTCTCTCATCCCAGCCCACCTGCAGTGTCCTCTGCAATGTGCTTCTTAAGGTGCTGGAGCTCCCCCTCCTCTATCCACGGACTCACAGGCTTGGATGGAGGAGATTGATTTCATAACTTGCCCTTTCCAATCCCAGGTTTTGCCCAGGACTCCAATCCTGAACTGGAAAATCCACTTGGGACAAGTATGATCCAACACGGGATATTCAAAAGAGGGTCTAACCTTGTAGACCTTCATAAGTGGGTATTTTGCAAGAGGGACCAAGCTCAGTTTCTCATCAAACCCTCTTGCTTTGAAGGGCAGCACAGGGCTTGCCAATTTTTTCTTGACTGGGATGGAATTATTAGGATTAATTTTAAATGTCAGCATCAGATTCAGGCTAGTGCTACTCACTCTGTGAAAAGACTAAGCTGGCTAAGAGAAATATTACTTTCAAGATGGCATTTAAAGGAATCCCAGAGTTAATGTGATTTTTGTCTCTTATTTAAAAAAAAAAAAACAAACGCACCGCAACCTTACCGTAAGGCACCACCAAATCCAGCAAGAGGAGAACAGTCAGTCTCAACAGACAATCTCTGGGGAAGAAGGCCCAACTGAAAAATGTGATTTTAAAAGAACAAAAGGCTATCCACATCCTAAGCTTAATTCAATTCAGATTTTACAAGGCACAGCAGTGAGACAGGGTTGAAGGGCAAGGTAGAATTGCAGATGAACTCAACTCCAGGATAAACAGGGATGAGACACATTAAATGTACTGAGAGATGTTTTTAAGGAGAAATGAAAGAATCTCATGTAGAAGCACTTATGTTCCCTCCTGGAGATGGATGAAGTCATGCTATATTCACCTTTGAATTAATACTCCACATTTGGACTGAAGCTACAAAAGGCAAGTGAAAAGAATTAAAAAAAAACCAAAACCATCCCTGTCTTCATCCCCCAGGCCTCTTCCCTGCAGAGGTGTTTGCCTGTGTTACACCCATGGGTGCTGGGAGGATGGACCCCTCTGCATCCAAACTCAGCCCTCCAGAGCAGAGGGGAGCAGTGCTGACCTTCCCCCACGCTTGTATGTCACACCTGCACGGGGATTGCTGTCAAGAAACACTTTTACAAGCTCCTATTTTCCCATATTCAGGTGCTTTCCCCCTGCAGTGCCACCTCTCTCTCTCTCCTCCCAGATTTCCCATGCAAAATATGTCCAGACTCAAACCCTTAACCCTGAGCAAATATAAAAATACTTAAGCGGCCGGAAGCAATTCATCTTCCCTTCACGTGATGGCCTCAGCTTCTTTCCCACTCCACAATCTGCATGCCGTGTTTATAAAACCAAAAGGCTGTTTACACACTGTCCAAAAAGTTGTTTAGCAAGAGGTTAAAGCTGCCAAACATTTTTCTGGAGTCATCTTGAGAACTACCCTTTGCTTTCCCTTCCAGCAGGATTAAAAAGTCCTGGGCAACTTTCTGCCCTTTGGTCTGCAGGGATCCTTGAGATGCTTCAGCAGGAATAAAGATCAGCGAGCGTTTTCGTGGAGAATTACCTTTTTGTGCCGTAAGGAAAACGGCCAATTCGCATGTGGAATTGGGAGACGAGTCTCTGGGAGCGTGTTGCTGGATTTTTCCCCAAGATAGCTTTGTGCCACAGTTGTATCCCCCACCCCCCCGGGCTCCAGCACCAGCTCCACAGTGGGATATGAACACCCAGCAGTGCTAGAGGGGCTAATCCATCCCCAGCCAACCCCGCTGCCGATCACTGGGAAGGGGAGCCCTGCCAGGATCACTCCCAGCCCTCCTGGAGGAGCCTCTGCAGGGAGGGAGAAGCGAGCGCAGCACCCGGCCGGAGCCAAGAGCCACAAGTCAGTTTGACTCACGCTCCTGATGGTTTCCAAATGTTTCCCAGAATCCAAGCCGTGACGTGAAGACGAATGTTTTGGAGGGGCCAACCCCATCCACCCCTGCCACAGCCCAACTCCGAGCGGGTTTTGTCTCGGGAAGAGGGTGATTGGTTATTACAGGAGTTTGTTGAGTTTATAAGTGCCACAGTCCTGGGATGAAGCTCTCTGGGTACCTGCGCTCCAATTCCTGCTTGGCATTAACACCCCTTTGGAGCAGCAGGTCTGGGGTGATGGATGTGCTGCTGGAAGCCCCAGGCTGAGGTGGCTTGTGGGGACAACGTGGGGTCATGAGGACACGAGCCAAGCTCTCTGGCCCATTTCCCACCACAGGCACTGCCCTTCCAGCCATCACTGCCCTTTCCCAGTTTGCATTTGTGGCCTCCAAAGGTGAAAGGTTTCACGTGCAGGAGCACCAACATCTCTCCTCCCTCCCGACCCTCCTGCTCCCATAACCTAACCCAGGACCCAGAGTTCCACAATGGAGATTGAGTTGCAGCTGTTTGGCAGCCTCAGCCCTGCCAGATCTGGGTGCCACGGGCAGGGCAAGAGCGCTGCCAGCCCGGTTACCTCCACAAACACTCACAGCCCAGCTCACCCTGCCTTTTGTTAGGGGAGGAACAAAAGAACCTCCCTCCACTGGAACTATTGGGGCTGAGCAGGAGGAGCTGAACTCAGGGCTTGCTTATCAGAAACAAACTGGTACAAATCCTATTTGTGCAAAGCTGCTTAAAACCCTCTTGTTCGGAGCCTTTTCGTTTTACCCGGTGTAGGCACTGGGCACGTTTGCTGACAAGGGCCAGGGGAAAAACAGGTTCACAGGCTGGGTTTGCCCTCAGCCCCAGCACCTGAAGGCTGCATTTCAGGCAGCCAAGACCATTTGCAGCTCCCTGGGATTAAAATAATAAAAAAATAAATTGTGATTTCTAAGCTCTGTTACCTGCTGCTCAATGGAACCCGAAAGGAGGATAAAGGCAGACGGGAGGGGGAGGGCAACAAATAAATCCTCATAATTTCATCTGCCTTTCGGATTGTGGATGTTCATTGACTGGATGTGTCCTCAGCAAGCTGTGCTGTCATCCCAGGTTTTATCTAGGATGAAGGGACTGTTTCCAGGGCATTCAAAAAAGCAGAAGATTCGGGCTTAAACTCTCAGTTGAGACTGCAAATTCCACCATGTGCAGCACAACAGCCTCTGGTTGCAAGATTTTTGCCCTCCTCATTTTAACTTGGTTGAAGCTGAATTATATTCTATTTAGAGAATACAATATTTAGAGGAAAGATATTTTTCCAAACAGGAATAAGATCCTCAGCATGTATTTTACACCAAGATCTGGAGTTTCCCAAAGCCTGAAGTGATGCCGTGACCCAGCTCAGGCACCTTTGCCAGCCGTGAAATTGAAAAGATCCCTCTTTTGAGAAGGAATAAGTAAAACCTTTTCTGTTTTCAATTCAAATCTCTCAAGCGTGGGCTAAAACTGACCTACACCCAAGACTTCCCTGTCCACAAAGAGGCTTAAATCACATTTCTTTCCAACCCGGAGTAAAAGCTTGGAATTTCAGAAATAATTACAAACCAAAGTCTGCATTCGCTTGCGTGAGGAAAACTTCCTGATTTTGGAAACACTGATTTTGTTATCAGTTTACTGTGATGAAGTGCCTAAATCAAGGCAGCTGGAATCAACTTTACACCATGTTTCTCCTTAATAATGCCTTTCCCCTTCTCCCTCAGGGACGGTCCCTGGTCTGGCTGGGCTCCAGGGGTGATGCCTTTCTCCAAGTGGACCTAACAAGGTACCTACCAGGCAATGCTGGGATAGACCTTGCTGGGAAGCCTCATCCATGGGATAAAACAGGCAATAAAAAAAAAAAAAAAAACAAACCTTGTGCACCAGCAGCGAAATTCAACTTAATTTCACTGAAACAATCAAACGCTTTTTGGGTGGTTTCAGAAACACGGGAATGCAAGTCAGGCTGACCTGATGCAGCACGATGTGCTCTCTCAGGGCTGCCCTGGCAGAGAACGCGGCTGTGTCTGCCGAGCAATCCCGGAATGCTCGCAGGGTCACAGCTCCCCATCCTCTCCCGCCGCAGCGCAGCAGCCCAGGGCTTTGCAAAGCCACGCCTGACTTTAGATTATAGCGCAGAGATTTAACGAGGCATTAACATCCCGACGCTGCCTCGGGCCGGTTCCCGAGCACATCCCCAGGTAAGCAGCCCCAATTCCCAGCCCGGCTGCCCAAGGCCCCCCATCAGCACAGCAGTGGGTGCAGCTCAGGTTTTAGCCGCGCTGGTGAGTGCTCCCCTTCTTCCTCTGGTCATCCCCAAAGGGTCAGAAGTTTTGATGGAACCAAGGATATTCCCTTTTCCAGCCTGGCAGAGAAGCCCAGACTGAGCCGGGTGCTCAGTCCCTGGAGCTCCCTCACCTCCACCCTCTCGGCTTGTCCTCACCCAACAGCCCCATTCACTGCCAGAAAGTTAATTAACCAGCGCTGCACAAGGGGCGGGTGAAGTCTTTTGCATAAAATACTTGTTTCCCGGGAAGAGGGAGAGAGGGAGGGACGCGGCTTAAAACATTCCTTGGGATGCCTAAATAATCTGGCCCAGATGGAAAACGTGTTCATAAAAGGAAGATGTTAAAAAAAAAGCAACTGTGGGGGAAGGCAGAAATGCAGACAGGCAGGAATGGAAGGGGAACAGCCAAAGCAACACAACTCTGGGTCTGCTCTCTGCAGGTGATGTCCAGTCCCAGGAAAGCCAAAATCTGCTCCTCCTGATTTTAATTAAGTTTTTTTCCAATAGCACAGAGAGGATTATTTTTCTCCTCGGGACAAGAGGATGTATGACAAGAAAATAACAGCACAAACCACGCTGTGAAGGTAAATAGAAGGAAAGAAACTGTAGCTTTAGGAAGAAAAATGGGGGTAGAGCGAGAGGGTGCAGGTGGACAGTCCTCTCCCTCCCACAGATGGGAGCACCAAAAGCTTAGGGCACTTCAGAAGGAAAAGGAGATGTGCACATGAGCCACAACCCAAAACACAGACTGAAAACCATGGGATAATTTAGAAATGGTGTTGGGAAGTGCAGATCTACTTTCCTTTTACTGTAGGGCTCCTTTTGTGACGTTGCTCAGCACCTCAGCGATACCACACGCAAGGAAAAAGAACCACAGAACTCGAAAAACCATGATTTTAAATGCAGAAATTGTACTTAGAGCAGTTAAAAGCAACAGCCACCATCACTTAGCAGAAATAACATAAACTGTCACAGAAATCAGCCAGCAGTGGATCAGACCTTCACCTCTGCAGAGGTTCAGCACAGAGCCCATGCTCCAAACCCCCTTCCAGTGTCGGGGCTCCTCTGCAGGGCCAACACCCTGCCATGTCCAGAGCAGCGTTTTTAGGGCTCTCTGCCATCAGCACAAGGATAAGAGCGATCACTTCACAGCTCTTCAGCGATCCAGAGCCTCTGCTGTCCCCAAGTGCCATCAGTGAGACCCTCTGTCCCTGGGACAACCAGGCAGACACACTGGTTTATTTTTTTCAGTGAACGAGCACAAATTAACCCAAAGCCACAAAGAGATTCAGCAAAGAATACAGAAAGCTCATTGGAGCACCAGATGGTAGCAGCTCTGAGCAGACTCTAAGGCCTCTTCCCTGCTTAGTCTTCTCAGCCTTAATCTAGATAAAAGCCCTCGCTTCTTGAGCAAAGAGCTTATTTTCCCCACTAAGAAGATGAGGGTGTTAAATCGTGGAGAGCCAGGGGAGTATTGCTATTTAGAGAAGGTGATGAAACATGTTTCAGATATTGCACTAAACGTTTCCAATCTCACCCTTCCTTGCAGCTGGAGGTAAATCACCAGGTGACCTGGGACAGGCTGTATCCCCACCAGGAGAGAAGTGCCAAAGCTCTTCAGAGTAACTTCAGTCGGTTCTGACCACAGCTCAGGCCCCTGAAATAACCATTTTTCCAACGTGTGCTGACATTTTCAGATATTTCAGACCCAGGGTTTGTAGGACTATACAGGACCCAAATGCTACAGCAAGCACCACCAGTCGTTACATGGGAATGTCCTGCCCTGGCTATAAAGAGGAGGGAAAACTCATGGAAGCTCTCTCCTGAGAGTGGAGATCACACACAACCAGCTGCATTCCCGCTGCCAAGGACAGGAGCAAGGCTTGGCTGTCTGGCAGCTGCAGATAAGGGAGGAGCAGATGGACGTGGTGTGGTGGATCTTGGGGGGTAAGGAGGGAAAGTTACAGGCCTGGAAGTCTTAAAAGGCACAAGAAGAAAGAGAAATCAAATCAAAGCTAAATGCTGCAGCTCTCCCTCTCACTACAACCTCCAGCGCTGAAATAATCCAGGAGTGCTTTGAATTCCTGCAGGGAGGGCTCTGAACATCTGATTTTGGATTCAAGCCACAGCACTGTGAGCACCAGCAGCATTAACCCTGAGCGCAGCGGGAAGCAACGAGCCCTGCCTTTCCTCCTGGCCATCCCAGGGAGGCTTATAGACGTCACCCCCCTCCAAAATCCTTCCAAACACCACCTCTCACTTAGCAAACATCAATGCAGCGATGTGAAAGGGCCACCCACAACTGCAGCAGCCTCACACCAGTGCTCTTCCCTGCGGGGAGCATTGATCCCACCCCAGGCCAGGGCTCTTTCCACCTTCTCAACCATCAGGGCAGAGAGGTTTTACCCCTGTTTTGCAGATGAGGACATGAAGCAAGAGGCAGACTGAGCAGGAGGTGGTCCCCAAAAACCAGGGGATTCTCTAGGATTCACCTGAGTTTGTATCCTTGCCAGAACAGGAGATTTGATAGGTTTTTTTATTTAAAAACCTGAACTGCAGAAGCACGGCCAAGCTTTGATTCAAGTTTGCTTTACCTTAACACACCCCTAGCCCTGTAAAGCATTTCCCAACCAGAAACAAGAATTCAGTTCTTCACGAACAGCTTTTTGTCTGGCCACAATTTTTATTGTGCATCACGAATTCTAACAGAAATACACACAAGCCCCAATCCCTCAGCACTAAGGGAGGTGAGGTTTGTACAAGGTGAGACACGATACTGGTTTTGTAACACAGTGACAGTAAATGGTTGTGGTGGGGGAGGGAGAGCCCAACAGAGCCACTTCCATCCATGGAAAGGGTAGAGCTGCAGCTTGGAAATCACCTGGGTCAGGTCCTACATCACAGCAGTGCAGCCTGACTTGGGTGCTCCATATTAGCATTTGTCAAAACTATGACAGCCCCCGAAAAACACCCCAGCATGAAACCAGTGAGCCTGCCCACTCCCACCTGACATGCTGCCATTCCCACCCCCATCTGTCCATCCATCCATCCTAGGAGATGACCCCACTCAGCAGCAGCTACCCACTTGTAACAGCATCCCTGGATAAGCAAGGCCAGATGCGCCAAACAGACCCCAAACCAATACACAGACATCAAAGATTTTTGGATTAAATGATCTTTCTGACTCTGCTGAGACGGTTATTCTCTGTTGTGGCTTTGGTAGCAAATAAATCACTCTGCCTTCCTTATGCATGAGCCTCGAACCCCCCCCCCCTGCCGTTTCCAGACATCCACCCTGGCACGACACAGATCCCAGCCTTCCCACACGGGACGGATTAGTGATTCACCCTCTGGTTTCAGCACCTCTGGAAGCCCAAGAAATTAAATTAAACTCCTCTAACACATCCTTGGCATCTTCTCCCAGAAGGTTAAAACAAACAAACAAATCCCAACCTTTTCATTTGCCAGTAGGAAAAGCAATCCCTACTAACGCTTGGCAGTGAGAAGTTTGGGCCATGAGCTGGACGGACAGTCAGCCCAGTGGAGAGCTTCCCATTTCCAGGAATGGGCTCCCTCACAGCCCTGCTGAAGGTTGCAGCCTTACTGGCAGCTTTCTGCAACAGCAGCAACCCCACAGCTCTGTGTCTGGAGGGTGACCTATTTTGGGGAAATGAGCAGAATGATGCTCAGAGCACCCTCTCCCCACAGCGAGAGCAGCAGGGAGGGACGTTTCCCAAAATCTCCTGGCAGCAAGGTACCATCTGGTTTTGCAACCAATGGCTCACTTATGGGCAAGGCTGAGTGTCACATGAAATGAGATTGGGGGAGAAGGAGGCAGCAGCATTACCAGCATTACTAAAAGCCCCGGAAGAAGAGCCCAACAGAGAGACCTCTCCGGCAGGCACCCAATAATGGCTCTCCGGGGCTGTCCCAGCCAGCTCCTGGAAACACTGTGCTTCCAACAACATGAACATCTGCAAGCTGCTCTCAGGAAATTTGGCCAAAAATAGCAGACATGTGCTGTCCTCCAGAGTCACAAACTTTTGACCCTCCTGAGGTCACACCATGAGGCTCACACAGAGAGCACTCGTAACATCACGCACCTACTGCTCAAAGCAGGTTATAAACCACACATGGAAGGACTCAACGCAACCAGGAAAGTTGGTTTCAGCAAGTTTCCGTTGCCCATGATCTGAAACACTGACCCTGTTCACACACAGCAGCTCAGGCCACCAAGCAAACCTTCACCAGGCCTGTTCCCATCCCCATTAGCCCCCAAAGGCTGATGTTCCCCACACCTGGGTAAAGACCACTGAGCTCTAATCTGACAATTAAGATATTCCTGTGGCAGCCAGATCTGCACGGCACCAGAAGGCCTGAGGGGACTTAGGGCTTTGGGAGAGTTCAGTGGAGATGCCAGCAGCAGGTGGCAGGTAATGGGAGAAGCCCCTCGCCCACAGCAGCAGGACTGCCAGCACCCACCCTGCACAGCCTGCTGCTCCTCCCAGGGAGCATCCCCATGTCCTCCCATCCCAGCCCATCCAGGAGTGGCAGCCTGGACTCCGTTCTTGGGCAGCTCTAAACCTTAGCTCAAGTTCAGCTCTATCTGCTGCTGCAATGCCACAAATGACTGGAGGGCGGGCGTCGATGCTGCAGCAGCCCAGGGTGTGTTAGTCAGTGCATGCTCACGCTCAGCCCTCCAGTTTTCAGCAGATCTGCTCAGATCCCAGTTGCCAACAACGCAGAGAGTACTTCTCTGAGGATTTTGATTTTGTCAGGGCAACCGTTCTAGGAGGCCATTGTGTGCCCCTGCATATTCAGCTACCCCAGTCAAGCAGAAGCAGGCAAGTCCTGGCATGCTGGGCTCCAACAAGCCCCAGGCTCCGGGGGACTCCTTCCTGCTGCCAGTCACCTCCAGCACAGCAGCTTTCAAGCTGCTCTGACTGACACCAGGGTCCCTGCCGGCCTCCAGCTGCGCCCAGGCTTTGAGAAGATGACGGGCACCTTTGTGTGCCAGGGCACGGCTTCCCCCTGTGCCACAGCCATTTGTTCCACACACGGACAGTCAATGCCCCGGGGGAAGAGAGATTTCCTTCGGAAAAAAACCTGCTTTGTGCAGGGCCTACATCCCTTCTGCACACAAAATGCTGGGCAGACAGCAACCCCTGCACGGTGCTGCAGCGATGGCAGAGCATCCTCGTGCGAGTGACGTTCCCCAGGGCAGGCAGTGCTGGGAGACTTCCCGTGATTAAGGCTTCCTGTATTCCTACAAACCATTTTATTCATGCACAATGGAGTGTCATAAATAATTACGAGCAGGCTGTGCTCCCAGAGCACTGGGTGCAGCGCAGTGTGCCAGGACTCTGCCTCACGCCCTAACAGCCAGAGGGAACCATGCACACAGCATCTTCATTCAGAAGCAGAGGGAGAAAGGAGAAGAGTTCCCTCGTCCACCAGGAACACAGAACTGTGGCTTTATTCGAAGTAGGAGACTGGGGAAAAGCTCAGATCCTCAAGAGAACAATTAGGTGACTAATCCCCGCTGCCTTCAGGGCAAGGTTAGGCACGGGAGCTGGGTCCTGGTTAAGGCATACTAATGTCTTGCTGCCAGCAGGAATCTGAGCCATAGTCCTGGAAACACCATCTCTTTCCTCCCAATATCACCACTAATGTTAATTCTGAATTAAGACAAACCCCGTGTGTGACGGCCAGGACCAGCATCAGATCTGGGGGCTGAGGTTTATGATTGTCACAGCAGAGAAAAGCAAATTCCCTGGAATTCCTCCTTTAATCGATAGCAGGAAGAGATTTGTCTAATTGCTTTGACCCTTGCCCAGTAAGCCTTCTCTTCACCAGGCTGGGTTTTGATGGGGAAGATCCACAAGCCCAATTTATTCCTTACAAGTTTCCTGCTTTTCCCCTTCCCTGCCTGGAGGCGAGACCCAGGAAAAACAAACTCATTCCCCAGACTTTCCCCAAGCAACTGCAGATGTGGAGTGTTTGTAATTAGGAGTGCATCCGCGGCCTCGGATGCTGCTTGGGGGATAACAGTGCTGCTAAGTGAGTGCTGAGGCTGGGTTTGCTGTTTACTGAAAATACAGATGGAGACAAAGACACAAGGCATTTTGTCAGGTAGGTGTTTTCGGGTCTCCTGCTGTGTTTGGAGGCAGTTTGGGGCACAACAGAGAGCAGGAATGAAGGAGGGAGAACCAGAGACCCCTCCCCAAACTCACAGATCTCCGTGTGCCGGCTGGGAACGCCTCTCCCATGGGGTGATGCCACAGCTCTCCCTGTCCCCATTTGCACCTCAGCTTGGGCTCCTGCAAGGGGGGCTGCCAAGGGGCAGGGCCTTCGACTAAAAGCTATAGATAAAGCCAACCTCGCCGAAAAATCCCCGTTTTCACTCCTACACCTGCGCTCGGCACACAAAACCCGAGCACCGGCCGAGTCCAAACGGCACCTGAAGGGAAAGACCGCCGGGGAACACCGTGGGGGGAAAGGCTGGAAAACTGCTGCTGTTCACGCCGTTTTTCAGCCCTTCCTAAACGAAACGCCGCTATTTCAGGGGGTCCGGGGAGGTTCAGGGCATCGGACCAGGAGCGGGTCAGCAGGGGAAGGAGGGAAGGCAGCCCCGCACCTCACGGCCGCTCAGGTGTGACACGGCGCACCAGACACAGACCCCCACCCGGGGTGCCCCGCACACCCCCCTCGATGGGCGGCGGGATCCCCTTCCACGGAGCCTTTCCCGGCTCCATCGGCTCCTTTCGGCGCGTCCAGGCCGGGCTCGTGCCGCCACCTCGCGGTGCTGCGGGGACACCCCAAACCCAGGGACTGCGGCCCCGAGGACACCCCGAACACGGCTCCTCCTCGGGGACACCCCAAATCTGGCCCCGGGGACACCCCGAACACGGCCCCTCCTCGGGGACACCCCAAATCTGGCCCCGGGGACACCCCGAACACGGCCCCTCCTCGGGGACACCCCAAATCCAGGGACTCCGGCCCCGGGGACACCCCGAACACGGCTCCTCCTCGGGGACACCCCAAATCCAGCCCCTCCTCGGGGACACCCCAAATCCAGCCCCTCCGGCCCCGGGGACACCCCTACTTTGGGCTCCCCCTTCCAGCCCCTCCACCCTCAGGGCTCCCCTCTGACAGGGCTCCCCCTCCCAGCCCCCCCTCTCCGCTGACAGTTCTCAGCTCGCCTCGGTCCTACAAATTACTTCCTCGCGGGAAGTTCAGGCTTCTCTTCCCGACCCAGATCAGTGCTGGGTTTCTCCTCGTTTCTAGGCGTTTTCAGGTCACCTGCATTGCCTGTGAGAGGATTTTCCTGGGAAATGTGCGCTTTCGAGCTGTTTCCCTCCTCTCTCAGCCTTAAGGAACGCCCCCTCCAGGCTTTCCGGAGGATGAGGCTCAAGTTTAGGGCACATCCAGCCACCCTCGTTGCTCTGAGGCCCCTGACAACGGTCTCTTTACCCTCCCCTCACTACAATGAGCCCCAAGCCCACTGATCACAGTGTCCTAAACCCCCCCGAGCTCCCTCTGAAGCCCCGTTTTGCCGCACCACAGCAAATACAGTGGAGTCACCTCTGCAGCCCCCCACACCCACAGGGACTCACCAGGGCCAGAGGAATCCAGCAGCTCCAGTGCAGCCTATTCAACTCCATCGCACCCAAACCATCAGTTTACTGGTTAAAATACCTCTTCGGGGTCTGCCGGGGAGACAAGACAAGAGACAAGACCCCCTTGACCACGGAGCCAGCGGGGAGCGCTGGGTGGCCCCAGGTCTGGCACTGCCCCCACCGCCCGGCTGAGGGGCTGTCAGGGGGATTGGCATCACCTGTGGGCAAGGGCCAGGCTCCAGCCAGGCTCTCCAGGCTCCAGCCCACCTGGCTCCAGCCCAGCTGCAGAGCAAACCCCGTCCAGCTGCCCCTCGTCACACGGGATTGCTCATCCTCACCACTCTGCAAAACGGTGAACCCACACACCTGGGACCCTCCACAACAGGCAGTGACCAGTCCCAGCTGTTCCACCAGTTCTGCTGGCAAGGGAAGGAGAGGGGAAGAGACCGGGGAAAACAATGAAATTCCAGGGTGAAAATCCCACCTGGGCTGCTGGGAGGAGATGCACAAGGCCACGGCCCCATGATCACCTTTCTTACCTGTTTGTGCTTGCTAAACGGTGACAGTTCTGCTCACACAGGGCTCTGGGGTGGAATGGGTACAAGGACATCACGAGTTGGAACACATTTCTCAGTCACTCACCTTACTCAAGTTGCCCATGGGCTCTCATCCTTTCCCCTCTGACAAAACAACTCCATGGTGTGATTCACACCAGGACCACAGAAAATACACTGCCACCCTCCTCTTGCTAGAAAACAGAGGGAATTACCAGCAAGGACCTTCTCAAAGGATAAGACAGTGAGCTGTAAAATGTTCGATTCACAAACATTAATAAAGTCTACAAAAAAGCTGGTCTCTGCCTTGCCCTGCTCTTTTGTCACTACAGATTAAATCTCACATTGTTATTTATTTCATTAAGGTGCAAGAATCATGTTGCAAGGTGCAAGTAATGGAGACAGCACATGGAAGTCTACACTTAGATCCCAACTGTTTCTTTAACATCCTGTAAAGAAACATTTTCCAAGGGTAAATAGGGAATATTGGCTCTGCTGGGAAGCCTTGCAGGGCAGGACAGAGCCTCCCCCTCCCTGTAGCAGCATCGTGGGTTGGATGCATTTGCAAGCCAAGGATAAGTCCCTGCTATCAGTAAAGGTAAAAGCCCTTTGTAAAGGAGAAGCACAAAGCAGGCTGCCCCAGTAACCCAGCAAAAGGCACAGCAAGGAACCCGGATCTCCGGGACAGGGACACCGCTCAGCAACGGTGCTGGGGCAAGATCCAAACCCAGCCAGCTCCCACCTTGCTCCTCAGCACGGCTGGTTTATTTAGCTGAGCTGTTTTCAACCCAGGGTTAACAGACACCTCAAGGTCAGTCCGCAGACTACATCCAAAAAGCTGGCAAAAGCTGACAGAAAAGATACCACAAAGAAACCTTTGTGCGTGCAGTTTCTGAGGACCTTCCAGGACAGTTGTGGGGCTCAGAAATCCAAAGTCTGAAAGTCACCGACTTAGCCGGTGCCAGCAGACAAGTCACAGGAGTTTAACAGAAACATGGGTTTCTACCCTTAGCTCCAGATTTATTTTCTCACTCTGCCAGGCAATTCATCACCAGCAAAGTTTTGATTAGTGCTGGAGGGAAGAGGAGAATTTACAATCCAAATTCCAGCAGCTGCCGGCACACTCATTCACGTGAACTTTGGGAGAGCAACATCTCATTGAAACTCTCCATTTCACAAAGAGAGCTGGAGCAATTTCCTTGCAGGAAGAAGGCGCTGCTGTGAGCACGCAGATGCTGCTCCTAATTTTCAGCGATGCTTTCACGTAAGACCAAAATATTTGGCACAAAACACCCGATTAAAGAAACGCCGTCGCCGGCGGCAGATGGTCCCTCTCATCCCAGCCTGCTAACGCTGGATGTAATCTGCTTGCAAACACAGCACGCGTGTGTTTTCCAGATGAGCAACCTTTATGTAATTTTTCATTGCCCTTATTTCAGTTTGTTAACAAACACCGGCGTTATGAGCAAACAGCCTGATGGCAGTGTTATCCAGTGAACCCCACCCTCCCAGCACCTGGAAGTGGCAGCAGAACAGCCTTTCTCCCTCCCCTCGTTGTACCACCTGCTTAAAACATCTACTTTCTAGCTCCTCGTACTACCAGGAGCCAGGAGGAAGCTTTGGAAAAACCTGGCTTAAGGCTGTGGCACTAAATTGCAGCAAGACTTTCAGCATGTAAAAGGCTTCGGGAAATAGTCCAGGCAGCAGGTTGCTCAGCTTTTGCTTTAGAACCAACCAAATTCAACCACACACTGATTTGCTCAGTGCCTTTCCCCCAGCAGGAACTCACCACTGTCAGTTTACTCAAGTGTAACTCTCCGAGTATGAAACCAGGACTTTCTTCAAGGAAGTTGCACTTCTGTAGAACTCTTTGAACAAAGCCCTGCACTTGCCAAAGAGCGGCTGCTCGTTATGAAAGAGAGTTTGTTTAACAAAACGAGTGGATACGTGTCCAGCTGCCTTTCTCTTCCTCTCTGCTGGCTGAGGGACAGAATTCAGAGGAGGCCAAGACGGCTGCTTTGCTCCCTCAAACCTGGGACCGTGCTCACACAGGGCAATAAGGCTCATTCCAGGCATTTCAGAACTAGCCAGGGTTTCCTAGAGCCACCCCAGGGGGATTTGTAAACAAAAAAAATTATATTAAAATCATTTTTTTCTACTAATTCTCAGAGTCTCTCGGTAAAAATTATAAAACAACGTCACAGATTTGCTTTTAAACGATGCTCCCTTTCACCACCAGATTTGAATAGGCAGCATTTGGATGCTTTGAAGTGTTTTTCAGAGAAGGAAGGCAGGCTGACCTTCCTGCACTTGTCAAACACACAGTGCCTGGCTCTTAACAAGCTTCCAAGAGCGAAACAACGATGTTCCCACTCTGTCAAGCACTGAAAACATGCAGGTGCAACTTGTTCCAGCTGGGGCTAGAACTTCACAAGCCACATTATCTTCATTTCAACCCTCACCCATAGAAATCCTCCAGCCACCTGCAGGCACTGGGAAACGCTCAGCATCTGGTCTTGGTTCAGCTGAGTAAGTTACACAGTATTTGTGGAGAGGAGGCAGTGGAAGGAACCGTCATCATCAAGGAACAGCAAGAGGAGAGGTGGGGCTAGGACACAAATTCTGCCTGATGGGCATCAGGCTGCATTCCCTACACCACAAAACATGAAGAAAACAAGTCTACATAAGGTGCTCGCTCCACCTTAGGTACAGAAAGGTTTTGAAATTCCACTCTACTGCAGATTTTCGCTACTAATTTCCTCCAGTGGCCCGTATTTATGAAACCTCCGCAGCAACTGGGCTGTGGAAATAAAGACAGCGGAATAAACTTCATAGTTTTTATTCTGCAAAGCAATATGCACATCTTACAAACACAAAAATTAATCTAAGAGAGAAATGTCATTTCCAAATCAGCTATTAACCATCATGCAACAAGACAGAGTGAAATGTAAGAACAAAACAAAACAGAACAGCCATCTTAACCCTACAATCACCTGCAGAGGGTTCAAACCAAGGCTCAGATTTTTCTATGTAATGCCAAAGAAAACGCAAAAGAAAATGGCAGCTTTCTAAGAACAAGAAAACACGTACAAATAGAATCAAAACTGATTCAAGTCATAGTTAAAAAGAAAAAAGAAAACAAAAAAAGGAAAGATCAATATGATCTGAACTTCAATATTAAGTTTTAACTCTTCTGTTTGGCTGCATTTAACTTTGTACACCACGCCTAGGAACAGTCCAATATTCCTCAGTATTACAGCACGTCCACCTGGTGGGACACCCTCACCTCTCTGCTGCAATACAGGGGTGCAAAAGGGATAAACTAAGGCCAAAACCACAACTCTCTAACATCTTCCCTTTTGCATTTGTGGGTCACAATCTTAGTATTTCGGGGGGCTTCAGGTACAGCGGGTGAGAAGGTTTCGAGAGGGCTCCTTTAATTGCGAAGTAGCAAAGCCAGCCTGAAAAACCAAATCTGTTTTCCCCCGGCAGACCAAACTCCAGTTCGGACATTCGGAGTTTGAGTCTTAATTTGGTGAAAGGGAAAGGATTTGGCTTTGCTTTTCTAAAGGAGTCATGTTACATCGGGTGTATTCTAGGTATTTCCAGAAATACCTCCCCCCCTCCACCCCAAATCCATTCCTTATTCCTGCCTTTGGTCCCCAGATCGAGCCACCCTCGTAGGCAACTCTCCAAGTCAGTATTAACGCAGAAGGCTGGGTGTGGGTGAATTAGGAAGTTGTTTTCAGGTGCAGCTGTCTACCTGTTTGACTCCTCTGACTCGGTTCAGGGGAGCAGCATTAGCCCATAGCAGCATCAGGAGAAAACTGGACGCTCCGTTTTATCCCTAGGCTTCAAACTAGGCCACGTCTAAAGCTCTGCCTTAACATCCCTGGAGAAAACATGTTAGTTAATACCACTTAAGTAACTGAAACTCTATAAGGAAACATGTTCTGAAGAGAAAACTGTGACTATTTCGCTTCAAACACTCTTAAGACTGGTGAACTTACTGAAGTCCCACACACACAGCTCAGTGGATACCAATCAATGGCGTCTGTAGGTAATAAAAGGAGAATTTTAGGCCAGCATAGTTGAGACTGTGAGATTCGGAGTTGGCTTTTTACTTTTGTGTAGTTTAGAGCAAAAGGAGGAGGGGGAAAAAAAAAAGCCTGTGGGTATGAATGCAGACCTGTTATACACTGATGAGAAAGCTGAGACAAGATGAAAGGTCAATTAAGGCAACCAGTGAGATTTTTAAAAGCAGTGGTGGAAATGTCTGCAGGAAGACCCCGACTCCTTAAATTAAGCAGGCAACTCAATAAGGAGCCAGAAAGGAAAAAAAAAACCCAGCAAAAGGCAGAATGGAAAAGGGAGAAATGCACAGAATAAAACCTCTGATTTAAGAATGGACACAGAGAACAGAAAGTGTTTGACTGTGTGGTTTCTTTGACCTTAATCACAACAGCCCTACTCTTCTTGTCATTTTCCCCTGAGTGGACAGCATTAAATGGGAATGGGACAAAGCTAATCAAAGGGTCATTTTAGCTGCCCTTCGGAGATGGATGGAGAGTCCCAAAGTGAAGCTCTGTAACAGACTATGGGATTTCTTTTCCTTTCATTATTTGCACTTGCCCAAGGCTCTGCAGAGCCCCGACAGACTGTTAATACAATACATCTTTTTATTAAGTTTCACTTTCTAGAGAAAAAAAAAAAAAAAAAGAAGAAGAAGTTTACAGAAAGCTGCTCTGCAGCAGAGACACACAATCCTGGCTTGAGGGCTGCGGATGGGAGGCCAAGTGGAAAGTTTTCCAGATCGTCTCTGTGCTGACTGGTTCTCTGGCATTCAGCAAGCCAAATGAAAAAAAAAAAACCAACAACCCCCCCAAAAATAAATTAAAAAAAACCCAAAACAATCAGTACTTCTCAGTAAGAAACATTTTAAAATGGGACCTCACTTCTTAATTTTTTTTCACTACGAATAAAAGCACAAGTTTGTCCTAAATACAGCACTATTAAAATGTGAATATGTATTTCTTTTTTTAAAAAAAAAAAAAAGAAAAAAAGAAAAAAATCTAAAATGTTGATATCTTTTCTTGCAAGCAAGGAGCAAATGGAAGAAAGTATTAGGCCACACAAACACACATTTAAGTAGATCGGTGGCTTTGGAAATGCAGTATTATATCAAAGGTGCATACTGTTTCAAACACACTGTACAGATTGGGCAAAAAAAACCAAAAACAAACAACCAAAGATCTCTTGGTTTTGTTTGAGACACTTGCAAAGGCATCTTAACCTGCCCAGATGCAGCTAGACAAAAATATCTTGCTCTGACTATAAGTAGCCGTGTCACTAAACGTTATCTACACAAACATTCCGCGATGTCCACAGGGAGAGACTGAAGGTTTCCGGCCGCACTACGATGCGGAACAAGTGCATCATCTGACCTATTCTGAAGATACTTTTATAAATATGTACAAATCAATTACAGGCACTTGAAATGTCTTTGGTTGGAATAAACCAACATTGCAGGATAATGTATTCACAGAGTGTTAAGACCCGTTGTGGGTTCAGCAGGCAATGATTACGGTTCTCAGTCGTTCTCGGTAAAAGGAGAGGATGGATTATGCTTCTGACAAAGCAACCTAAACAAAAGGGAAAGAAAACATTTAATTAAAGGGCAAGTTCTTAATCCCGTTACAGTGATATTACTTATCTCTGTGCAGCTGGCATATCTGTGCTCGCCTTTTCAAAGAACCTTGGGAAGTCTAACTTGGAAGGGAAATCAACATGAAGGTGTTTTGTACTCAGCGTAGCCAACAAAATAAAAAACTCAAACCATTCAAACACAAAAAACCAAACCAGCTTATGCTGCAAAACATCATTAAGATCAAAAGGTGTCAACAGTGGCTTTCTACTTCACAAATTAATAAATTTAATATTTAATCCTTCAAGCAAAGTGCAAATCCTCCAGTGCAGTACTGAACAATGACTGCTTCAATAGCTTTGTTATTAATTCAATTCTGATTAACAACCATTAGAATTACATATCATGTTTTAAGCCAAGGCTTTCAGCCTGTTGTGATAAAAGATAAATAGAACTACTCAAAGCCATCTATTCGGTGCTTCACACAAAACAGTTCAAGTAACATCAGAATTATGGCAGAGGAGTTGCAGTCCTGCACTTCCTGAGCTGCAATAATCCACTTCTGTGGGACAGAAACCTAATTCTTAGGATGTACAAAGCACATATGTGTCTTTGGTAGCACCCATATGTACTGTCCACAATGAAACACCCAAGTCTCTTTGGAAGGGCAATTAAATCTACATCTCCAGAGACAAGAAAAACCAGTCTGTCCTGTGTCAAAAACCTTTCCTGTGTTTTCTTATCAGAGTCAATATTTTGTTACCACAGACTCACCTTTTCAGAGCAGAATTCTGTATTGTTTTGCCTCAGTTTGCTTGGTCTGCCTTTAATAACTGCATAGCAGAACATTGTAATCACCATCACAAAAAGGAAGTAACTGGTGTGCATGAGATGCAGGTTTATTAGGGAGCGATCATCCTGCACAGAGAATTAAAACCATTTACTGACAGAGCACCAATGGCTGGCATTTCATATTAAAGCAGTAATTATCAGATCAACACAGAAATTACTTCATGAATCAAGTTTCCCCCCCTTCACGCAGCTGGTGTGGTAATGAAAGTGATTCCTAATTGTGGCACAAAGAGCCAAAATGTTCCTTGTGTTCAAAACCTGTGTTAAAGATCTTTTCCCAAATACTGGTAGAGGCTTTTAAAGGGTTTCAAAATATAAATGTTAGTTATTAAGAGCTGTGAGGCACATAGAGATTCCATGAAGACCATCCCTGGGGGTAGAGCATTCCCAGCTCTCTCTCAGCCCTGCATAATAAACCAGCACCGAACACAACTATTTTAGGTCATGAACAGAACCACATTCAATTAAAACAGAGCTAAGCATTTATCCAAAATAACATGTAGGAACACCCCAGCACTTACATCTGGAACTATAACCGTTAGTTTGGGATTCAAAGCATGATACACTTTTCCGATCGCTCCTTTGTAACACCAGAAAGGGTTATAATCTTGTGCATATTTTGTGTTAGAGTCCCTTGCTGTGGTGAAGATCTTGTACCACAGGGTAGCATTGCTGTATGTTTCAGGAACACAATGTGGTGGCTGACTGCAGAAAAAAAAACAGAAATAATTAGCACCCTGAGCACATTCTCCACGTTCAGGAACTTTTACTGCCCTCTCAAAACCCCGTTTTAGACCCTCCAAAACAACAACAAAACCCAAAGCTTAACCAAAAGGGTCTATAAAACCCATATGATTTCCACACTAAGATTAGAATTTAACTGCATGTTGTTCCAGTAAGTCAACAAGCCACAGCTTAATTGGGAAAACACTGGTTTTCATAAGGCTTCACACATGTTAATCCATCTGATGGTTCTCCAGGATGGATTGAATGGTGTCAGGGAATCCAGACAAAACTATTTTGATGGAAGGTCTGTACCTGCTGGGGCAGGGGCATGGCAGCACAACAGCATTTGGCTTTTGCTGAGCTCTCAGCAGGGAAGAGGACGAGAACCTTAGCGTCAAATCTTATCTCTCACCCAAGGTAGTGACACTAAATTACAGGGTATCTTCCTTGAATCTCCACAGATTGTTTTGCTCCCAGTGAAGTTTAGGCAGGATGTTGAAAGGCATGTTTAAAAAACATGCTATAGTTTAAAACACCCTCAGAAAAATCTAGTGCTGCTAAAAGACAACAGAAGTTCCAAGACAAATGTTTTACTGTGGGGGAAGGAGGGAAGGTACATAATTTCCACGGTCAACAGGAATGTTCATCAGGAACCAACATCCTCAGAGAGCCAGCTCTGGAATTAATCAGCCAGGAACCAGCCTAGGAAGGAGTGTTTAAAAAGCACTTACACGGTGACAGGAAATACATTGCTGGCTGCTGTCACAGTCATGCAGGTTGTGAACACGACCTGCTCGCAGTGGCCATGAAGAACACAGTCATCTGAATTCCAGGCAGCTGGCAGGGTGAATGTAATATTTATTTCCTCGTGGGATTCTCTGCCTTTGAGAAAGAGAGAAGGAAAGCTGGTTTGCGTGCACAAAAGTATCTGAGCAACAATCACCAGGATAAGGACAACACACAAACGACTAAGGCAGCAACCACCACCCTGAATCCGTACTTTGAAGTCATCCAGGATCTTTACCAGCAACAAAGAGAGCAAAAACAAAGTTAAAACCCAAAACAAACTACAAAAACCCCAGCTGCTGGTCCTTCTAATCTCTCCCGCCCCAGAAGAACTGGGGTCACTAAGCTCCTTTCAGAAATTAAAAACTATTTATAAGTGAACTCCTGCATGTTCAGAGAACTTCATTAGAAAGTAAAATCTTTAGATCTTCAGCTTTTCTCTCCTAAAAACTTGGTTGTACATTTGTTTTTTTTTCTGATGCTCACTTTTCAAACTTTGTGTGGACAAAAAGGTGCCAGCAGACACTGGACTGCAGGTAAAGTCATGTGCAGTAACTCCACGTGGATATATTCAGACTGAAAATAAATCCAGGCTGCTGGAAGTAGAACTTGCATTTGATAGCTCTTAAAGCAGTAACAAAATAACAACAGGAAACACAATAATACAGATTTACAGCTATGGGCAATGTCTCTCCACAGGTCTCTCAGGTTCAAGACTCCTTCAGGGATTATTCTAAAATGCAACCCTGACTAAAAGCTAAAATTCAACTATCTATTATCAATACTATTATCAATTTCTATTTATTTGCTAAAAACTCCTGTCAAAGCTTACTGGTAGGGAGCCACACAGCAGATTGGTCATTCCCCACCACAGAAACTGCAATCATCTTACCTGTTGCTGTTTGTGACATTACAGCTTATTCACATATGCATTTTAGATCAATGAGATTATTTTACACAAATGGTACTTGCTCTCTAATGTATATTTGTCACTGCCTTTAAAATGTCAGCTAAGGACCTGAAGATGTATCAAGACAGGTCTGAAGACAGTCACAGTCCAAGTTTTTGCTGTTTGGAATTCTGTTGGCTTAAAAATGACCTTCCATTGCCATTAGGTTAATCATTTCAAACTGCAAAGCCTCATCTGGGTACACCTGCAGGCTCTTTGCCACTCTGAGTGCAGGGAAAAGTTCTTCTAACAAACAAGTAAAGGGCTCTACACAGGAATATACTCACAACAAATCTGGAAACACATCTGTGTTGTACACAAAAGATCTGTATCACCACTGATTACCTGGTGAACTTTTATTTGATTATACAGTTAAGCATTGAAATCATAGAAGCATTTAAATCACAGAATGGTTTGGGTTCAAAGGGAAAGCTCAACTCATTCCACCCCCCTGCCATAGGCAGGGAACTTCCACTATCCCAGGTTGCTCCAAGCCCCGTCCAACCCTGGACACTTCCAGGGATGGGGCAGCCACAGCTTCTCTGGGCAACCTGTGCCAGGGCCTCACCACCCTCACCGGGAAGAAATCCTTCCCTAATATCCAATCTAAACCTACTTTCTTTCAGCTTGAAGCCGTTCCCTCTTGAAATGAGAAAACCTCTAAGAGCCAACTGCAAACTGAATTTATAAAGGTCTGGGCCTTGCATACCTGAAAGACCAATTTGGTGCCCAAAAATTGTGGAGCTCAGGTGTGTGACATTGCGAGAATATCCTCCAAACGGTCTGAGTGGGTCCAGGGTCAGTGTGATGGTAACTGAGATGTTTATTGGACCAGAGTCCTCCAGAGTCTGTGGGGACTGTGTGGAAGATCTCGCCTGTCCACTGGTCACGGTGCTCTCCGGAGTTGTGGTATCGTTGATGAGATGCTTCAAGGTTTCATTCTCAGATATACAGAAGTCCAAGTCATTAAACCTCAGGAGGAAAGTATTCCAGTCCTTAAAACAAACACAGAGATTTCAGCCAGATCAGCCAGTTGCTGCTGGCTGCCACCTCTGTGGAGCTGCGCACGCCTTGATAGGCACCATCCCGGCCGCCTTCCGAGCCATTTAACAGACATTACACGGCTCACAAAGCAAGCACAAACACCACAAGGCCTCTCTCAACAACGGGGCGAGTTGTTTACAGAAGTCAGATGTGTTCAATCCCAGCTCAGCACAGCATCCTCTGAACTACAGAGGGAACATCCCAACTCGCTCTGTTCCCACCATGCCTGGGGCAGGAGCGGTTCCTGGAGGGGTTGCCCTCATTACAGAACAGGCCTGCTGGGTAAGGAGTTCCCCAAAACAGCCAAAGGAGTTCCCCAAAACAGCCAAAGGAGTTCCCCAAAACAGCCAAAGGAGTTCCCCAAAACAGCTGGTCCAACAGAGCAAGAAACAGGCAGGTTTCTAGACATAGTAGGGAAGATCCATGACAGATGATTTGGGCTCATCCCTGAAATAAAACAAGGCTGCCAAACATCGGCACCAACAGCCTCTCCCCTATGAAATGAGAGGCAAGTACAAATGAAGACAATCTCCCACCAGACTCTGAGCTCTCCCACAATTTTCTGATTGTGGCCAGGACAGGGTTAATTTTTTGCAGTAGTTGAGTTATTCTATCACATCATTGGTGGGGGAAAAGGGATTCTCACTTCCAGGGAGAAGATGAGGAAACATGGTGGAGGGAGCTGTCCAGTGTTGTCTGCTCTCAGGAATTTTTCTCCGTGTAAATAATTTCTTTCCTTACACCTTTTGTCATTAATATTGTTGCTGTTACTTTTTATTTTGTCATTGCTGTTTCCAGTAAACTGTTCTTATCTCAACCTGTGATCTTTGCCTTTTGTGCTCCCAGTTGAAGGGGGGGGAGCCGGGAACACTCAGTGGGGGCACTGAACATTCCTAAACTGAAACACAAGCGAAGAGTTCTTGGGGTGAAAAAAAACCCATTAGCTTCAGGCACGTTTTTTCAAATTAGCATTCCCACTGCTTACCTCAGGAAACTTTTTGTACCTACCTCTGTCATTTCTGGTGACTTGATCTCCTTGATTTTGAAGAAATACCCCAGTGTCAGGAAAGCTATTGCCATAGCACTGACACTGATCATAAAGACCACGAGCGGAGGTCGGCTGCTGACGTAAACCTTCAGGTTCTCCAACAGGTTTGTGTAGAACATTATTCTGATTGTTCACCTGAGAAGAAAGAACAGTGCAGCAGAGTGACTGGGCTGTGCTACACGGTGGGGGCTGGCAGATCACGCCAGACAAAAGTTTGACAACAAGAAATGGGATCACACGCCGAAGTGAGATTCAATTATAGGACCGCACTGTTCACTGAACACAGACTGTGAGCCTTAAACACAGCATAAATCAGAACATGCTCGACGTCACCTCCTCAGCACCTCAAATTGCCAGCTGGGAACAAATTTTAAGAAACGAGGAGAAGTTCTAGCACAGCGCAGTATCACTGATTGACAATAAACCCAGTTCTTTTTCTGGACTCACCAAATTACAGTGCGGACAGAGTTGTAACACAGCCCACAGGTCACACCTTGTACATCCTTGCTCATCCTTTCAAAACTGAGGCTGGAGCCTTAAGGATCCCTCTTTACACCATCCTTAGCTCCAAATGCTTCTACCTTTGAAAGGGGATCTGAGAAGCATTTTAGGCTTCTGCAGCAAGAATCCCAAGGTCAGAAACATCTCAGAACTGCACTAGGGTGGAGGCTGGAAGACTCTTTATTTGATTCTTGCAGGATCTAGAACTTTTGCTAGAGTCTACAAGCAAAGAGACTTACAGATGCTGAGGAAATGTACTGAATCATTAATTTTTGTCCAAAATATAATATTTTGCCTGATTCCACTCCTGAATTTTGAACTTACAGAGCAGAAAGATCCAAATTAACTTTACTGTATCAGCTTCCCCATCTCCACTCACAAGAAACAGCAAACAGTCCAGTGTTAAAGGGCAGTCTCGTGACATCTACTTCAGAAGCTCTGCAAGGATTTACTTCAAGCCAACCTCTTATCTATGTCCTACCTAAAATTCTGGCTGAAAAGGCTTTTAACCCCAACTGAACTAGAAAGGCAGTAACCGTTCCTACCAGTGTGCTGCCTATCTCCAAAGTTCATAGGGAAAGGCCAGTTTCAGGACCAGCAGCTTAGAGAATTCCACACTGCAAGAGTTAATGTTTGAGCATCCATACAGGTCTGGTAACATTTAATTAAGTCAGGGACTCCGCTCCCTGCAGGTCTGGGTGATCCTCACTCTTATTAAAAGAACACAGTTGTCATTTATAACCCAGGTGCAGCAGGGCTGAGGATGAGAAAGAGGGACAGGTTTTGAGAAACAGGGCAAGGGAGGGAGTGATCTTTGATCTGATCTATTGATTTAAAAGAAAACAAAAGAAGGGTAAAGTGCAAGCATTGAGACAAAGCCTTTTTCAGATCCCTTGGTGTACAATGATCACAACTTCCTTGTGTATACTCCGGGTTTTACCGGCAGCAATGCTCCTGTCAGTATTAACAGGAGAAATATTGACAAAACCCGCAAAAATGCCCCAGAGAGAGGGGAAAATTCAGCTCACGGGGAAGAGCCCTGAGGTCCTGCAATAACAACACAACACTGAGCTGTGCCTGCTGACTCTCCCCACACACCTACTTGCTCTGCTGGGCGAAACCTGCTGAGACAGTGCTCTGCAGAGCACAAGATCACGGCCTGGGTTTACTATTTTGCACCATCAACCCATTTTCATCCACTCTGCAAAGACCAGGAAAGCCAAGGAGCTTTTCTCAGCGAGAACAACCTGCAAACATCCCTACAAAAATAACCTGTGTCTCTGAGTGAGAGCACAATGTAGGGGAAGGAGCGGAAGGAGAGAGGAAGGAGAAGGTGATGATAAATGTGCACCTTACCAGAACTTCTCTCTTTGTCCCAGACCAGCTGTGGCACGGCCAAACAGGCCAGTGAAGGTGTCAGAAGGCAGCAATGAGAGGGGAAGGGAGAGCTGGTGCTGGCAGGGATCATGCTGAGGTTGATCCGCCCTCCTGCACGTCCTGCCTGTCTTGTCCCTGGCAGCAAATTTCTTAAATGAGCCCTAGTTAAAAATTCCAAACACTCCATCTAGAAACATTGGAGACACATGTTGAGATGGAAAAAGATCAAAAGATAAACCAAAAGCAGAGTTGTATTCAGTGTGTTCCCTTCTGAATTTCCTCTTGAAAATACCACAGATGCAGGGTTTATTGCAGCATTTAATCAGAGCTGAGTGTCACTCACAGCACACACAGGGCTGTGAGTCCTTTTTAAAGGGGCTTCCAACAGCTCCATTAGCATGTTTGTTTACCACAGGGCCTAAAATCAGCCATAAAATGGGATGTGCTGAAAAGCACACGCAGAAAAATATTTGGGCTAATATTTTTATGTAAGAGATCACCGGCTTTTAAGTGCCAGTTGCTTAATATGCTCCCATAACTCAACGGCTTTGAAAGCAATTAGAAAATGCTATAAGCTGCAATTTCCGAGGCCTAATATGCCTTTTGAGCATTTGGGAGAGAAACGGGAACAACTGTGGATTTCAATACCAGAGCTGACATGAAAATAGCAATTGGATATGGCTGGTGCAAACCAGAATGACAAATGTTTCCACGCTGCTGCCCCAAGAACTACTGATTTTTTATCAAAGTACTTAAATAGCATTAATTATTCAAGAATTTGTGAACCAGATCACTGCAGATACGTCTAAATGTACGTTCCCACTAGATTTTAGGGCTTTCTTAACCTCCTCCTTTCTGTTAGGACCCCTTAGAATCACAACACAAACACAATTCTTTTACCAGCTCTAGTTGTAATTAACTCCCTCCTCTGTGTAAATGAATAACTTAAAGAATATGATTTAGACTTTTATTTCTTCTTCATACAGTTAAAAAAAAGAAACCCAATGCTATTACCTCCTGGCAGGTCAGGCAAACAAGATCAGATTTCACTTTTTAGCCAAATAAATAATTTAGTGAGTGGCTCTAATGACTCTGCTGCCTCTCTCTAAGCCTTTTAATACTTGTTAGGCTGACTGGGGAGATTTTTACTGCACGAGTAGCTCAAGTACAAGGGGAAGAATGAAAACTGCCAGCCTGGAACATTGACCACCAGCTCCCAAGTGACTTCTGGGTAGTGAGGGGTGTCCATCAGGACCAAATGCAGAGCTGCAGCTGACAGAACTCCCCTGGACAAGCCCTGGAGATGTTGTGCTCTTAAAATCAGCCCCCCCTCCCCAAACCCTGGAAATTCTGTTATACAGGTAAAGAGATACAAAATGGGCAAGGATGGAGATATAACAGTTAATCTGCCAGAGTCCCATGGAAACAAGAGATTTGGGCAGCTGTCTGAAAAGCAAGAAAACAGTCACGTCTTCTGCAATTCGGGGAATTTCCCTCCAGTACAGCTCAAGATCACAGACAGCAACCTCAAAGGAACAACGTCTGTAATTCCTCCTTATTTATATATGAAAGAAGGAAACTGCTGAAACGGGCAGAGGAGTTTTTTGAGAATAAATTACAAATAAGGAAAATCTTGAAGTCTGTTGCAAAGACCAGAAAAGTCAATGAAATGAGTCACAGCTGAAGTATTAAATTCCCGTTTCGGAGCTTAATATCAAAGGAACCGAATTCCCAGCAACAATAAAAAAAATGTATGCTGCACTAAAGCAGATATTAAAAGCAAAACTGCAGTTGCCACAAGGAAAGAAAAAAACACACCCAAACATGAATTTTAAGGAGATCAAAATTGTTTGACATTTTTACCTGTATCTTGCCATAATGTCAACTACTGTCTTGCCACTAGAAAGCTTAAGATGATGGAATTTCCTTATAACTAATTCCCATTCTTGTTGTGCATGTAAGATATTCGGCCTAGAGGAGGGGCTTAAATACGAACCCCCCACTGAAATATCTTGAGGAAGAGAACTGTGGGTGGAAGGGAAGGGCACAGGCAGCACTGCCCCGTGAAGACCTCGTATGTTCTCCAAGCCTGAACATCTCACTGCACAGAACAGAGTTCAATCTGAGCTGTGCAGCTCAGTTTATTTATAAATCAATTATGTTTTCAAAGATGCCCCGTTACCAGCAGTACAATGGGGTTAGGAAATGGGTCACATCAGGGTTAACCACTTTGAATGAAAATAATGTTGCTGCCAGAAAAATATTTACTAACACAAATCAACCCAAGGGTGATTTTCTTAGCAAACCATCCCTGAATAACATGCAAACAAAGCGGTGGTGTTCATCTCAAATTAAAGTGCCACTCATTTCGGAGCAGTAAACAGCAGCAGGTACCGAAATTAACCTTTGATTTTGTTTTCTTCTCTTCAAACCCGAACTCGGTGTCCAACACCGAAAAAACTAAAAGAGCGAAGCAGAAGAGATCCCAGTGTGTGAGCTGGGAAGCTGGGGCTGGGATAAACAAATCTGGGATCCAGGGCACTCTCAGCCAGTCTGGCAATGACACCAAGCCATGTGGAAGGAAGGGATCCCATCCAGAGGGATCTGGAGAGGTGGGTCTGTGGGAACCTCGAGAGGTCCAACAAGGCCAAGTGTAGGACTCACTTTACCATCTGTGGGGAAATAGAGGTGCCAGAATCTGCAGCTCATCAGATCATCCTTGTAGAAAGCAAATTAAGACCATGTGGGATGAAACTGTACAGCCTAAAACCTCTGTCAGCAGCAGAAGGGCAGGCAGGAGGGAGGAATTCATCCCAGAGGAATGAAAGGAGGGGAATTCTCCAGAGCAGAGCACTACCTCTGTCCAGCTGAGCCTCTTCTCCTTCTCCTGTCCTTCAGTGCTAAACAAAATACACCAAATATAAACAACCTCCCAGTAAATGCCACTGGACTTTTCCACAACGCAGAGAAGTGACTGGGATGTGTGGAGGAGGGTGAAACCTGCTGAAAACATCACCCTGGATTCTTGAATCCACTGCAACCGAACACAACCAAAAGATCTGCAGCCAGATGTGCACAAACACACCTCCTCCCCCAAGGCTGCTCCAGGAGAAAGCTCCTGAGTGGGAGATAACAGAGAATTGGCTCAAACCAGACAGTGGCTTATCAGTTTTCCGAGCTATTTTATTCTACAAATCTGTTTACTGATAAAACTCCCCACATTTCCCTACAGCCTGGAAGCAGAAATTGTGGCAGGAAAATGGCCTGGCCCTTTGCATATGCAAAGAGCACAGGCAGAGGACACTGTGCAGGGCAGAACAAAAATGAGAATGTCACCTGTTGGAAAGGATATTCCTTCCTGGTGTTATTCTGAGTGGGATTACTAACAAAAGCCTGAGAGCCTGGGGACTAGCAAGAACAGAATGAAGCAAAACGCTTCATACTTGCATGAAATGTTTCTTTCCAGCCCTCAAAACCCTTTTCAAACCATAATTAAGCATTTCAACGTCCCCAAGAGCTACATGAACAGCAAACGTTTCAGTTCTGCCCATAAAACAAAGCCAAGGAAGTCATTTGGTCGGTTATAGCAAATTTTAAAGACCAAATCGATACTGAATTTCAAACACCCAAGTTCCTGACTTTAACTCTCTATAAAGACAGAAAAGTTACTATAAAAGGCAGATGACTTAAAAAAATCAAAAGGAAAATATGTGGATCACACATTACTCAGTCTGTGTATGACAGCCCCTCCCAAAAAATACGTGTTGTAGCTCCAAATGTCTGTGGTGGATTTACCACAAGCACCTGAACTCTGTGCCAGCTGGTGCTCCTGGGACAGCAAAGCTGATTTTCATTTCCCACTTGAAGAAAAACTGATGCAGAAACAGACAAATCCAAACAAGCTCCAAATTTATTTTTTTTTAAATGCTTGGAGTTTAAAAACAAAAAACAAAAAAGAAGAATCAGCAAAGGGTAGAAAGTTACAAGTAAGGAAATAAAAATAATGTGAGGAAATTTTTTTCCCTGGTCCTAATGAACCCTCAATTCTGACTTTTGTTAACAGTGAAAAACACAATTTATAACATATCCAGCTGTAAAATCAAAATGAACCTAACCTCTGACTGAAAATACACATTTTGGAGCCAAACTTGAGAAAGGCAAGTGAGCCTGTGCCATGGGAATGAGGAAACTTCCACACAGGAGAGTGAATGGGGATTTTTACACCTTCCAACTTGTACAAGCCGGAGTCATGACTTCCAGCATGACTTACCATAATCTAAATCATATACAGACTACAATAAAACATATCATTATAGACTGAAGGGCTTTGAAGTTGTAATAAAAATGCTATTCTGGTTACTGCTGCTTAGCAAGAGAACCTGGGGGAAGGCGGCAGAAGTAAAATTATGTTGTTTTAGAGGATCTTTGAAGATCCAGGAGAAATCAAATTCTGTGTGTGCTGTACTGACAATGGCCAAACAAATACAGGTCAGCTTTAATCAAGAAATATGTAAATTCTCACTAACAGTTTAATAATCAGAAACTGATTGAGCAACCGGTTTAATAAGATTAATCACTGACTTTTTAAAGCCACCCGTTAAGGAATGTGGTACCAAATTCAGCAGTGAAAGTGCAGAGAAATGCCACAAAAAGGCTCTTCAGCCTGTAACGAGAACTGTGAGGAGACAGGGATGCAGACAGATACACAGCTTGAATCCCAAGCAGAAAATGACTGACAAGTGGAGGAAATGGCAGCTTTGGGGAACGGCAAAATAAAAGAGTTCTGGGCGTAGAAAGAAGGTAATTCTGGCTGTGTGAGACAAGCAGGAAAACAGCCGGTAGCCACTACTGAAAACAGAAACAGCAACAAAAACAACTGAAATGAGGGACCTGGGCAACAGCTGAAACATCAAGGCTATGGCAGCAATATTATCATGTCACATCAGTAATATTATCACTTCACCCCCACTGGTCAAAGGAAACAGGAGTTTATTTTGCTCAGCCCAAGCTCCTGTAGGTGAGTTCAGTCTCCATTTTACAGATAACTAACAAAAACTGACATGCCAGGACACACACAAGTTTTCTTCTAAAACAAAACTTGGGAGTTCTGAGTCCTGGGAACCAGCTTTGTTCACAGGTCAGGACGGTCTTCTCAAAGAGAAAATAAACTCCCACACATGCTTGCTTTCGGCAAGGGCAGATCTGGGAAAAGCAACAAAATTCTGACACCAGCGAGTTTCATCAATACTCAGCTTAGGGCTCATTTGATAAAACAGCTTCATTTCTACAAAACCTCCAATGCTATTTAATAAAAAAATAGGATGATCCCAGGTGACAGATCTGCAGGATCAGGTCGGGGGGTGTTCCAGGAGGACACAGAGGGGCTGGATGTGCCAGACTCCCTCTCCCGTGTCTCTCCGGGCGCATCCGGCTCACACAAAGGACACCAAGGTCTGTTTGTTCGTGCCCTCGGATGCTCCTCGGTGCTCACAGAGCACAGCGACTATTTTGTCTTATCAGGCGGCATTTCAAGTTCTCGTCTTTCAAGTGGAAGGGGAGAATCGCGTCCCACCGCCCCGAGCCACTCCTCAAATCGCGGGAGGTAACAAAAGCTACCAAGGGCTTAATCCTCTCTGATGCGACTAAATCTGGGGTCAGGGAGCATCATTCAGTCCCGCGGGCACCACTCGATATTATCTCGCAATTCAATACGGTCTCTGCTCAGTTCTGCCCACAAAAGTTATCCCTGTCCTGGGCACACCTGCTGACCAGGAGCTGGATTGCAGCCACCGGCCGATTCCCGGGGACCTGAGCGGGGTGGAAGCGGCAGCAACTCACGGGATGGAAAGCCGAAACGTTTCTCGTGTGCAGGCTAAAAGCCCAGGGATTAGTGCGTTATCTCCCGTAACTCAGCCTTTACAAAAACGCAGTAATGATTTACCACAGCAGGCCCGGCCGCCACAGGGATCTCTCCTTCCACGACAGGTTCCCCCGTCCAAGCCCAAAAAGTTCATGGAAGTTCGACGCGTGGAAAGCGATCCTTAATGACTCCTTATCTACACTCCAAGGTTTGTCTAACAGAGCAAATTACACCGCCAGAGCTAATCCTGCCAAAAAATTTCTCCGGAGAAGACAAACCCTTAGACAGCAAACAAAGGGAAAAGGAGAGGGGAAAGAAAAAAACCCAACACCCAGCTGCGCTGTAAGCTGTTCTTTCCAACCTTTCCCGGCGTGTCCACACCCGCGATTCCGATACACGGTTTGAATTTAACAGGGGGGATTGTAGCAGCCATGTTCCCAGGCGTGATGCACCAGGAATTTTATTATTAAAGACGTCATGAGATCATTAGTCAAGTTAAACCTCCAAAGAGTAAAAGACGATAAAATACGGGCACGTAGCGAATGGGGGGGGGGGAGGAAAAACAAGGCGCAACCAACCAACCAAACAAAAGCCTAATAAAGGAATCACTATTCAGAAGCTATTTCTGAAACGGAAGTACAGCGCTACTGAAATTACTCCTTTTTTACCTTGTTTTTTTCCCGGTACGACGCCGCCAGTGCAAAGTTCAAGCTAACGGGCCCCGTTTTTTAAAAAAAAATATATATAAAAATAAAGATTTAAATAATAACGACAAACCAAGGCTAAGATCCACCAGGCTGAGCCAAACCACAGCAAAAAAACCAACCCGCCCGGCCCAGAGCCCGCCCCCGACACCGGCGGGACCCCCGGGCCCCCCACCCGGCCCGGCCAGGCCGCGGGGCCGCCCCCGTGCCCTCCTTACCGGCGCCCCGGGCCGGGCGGAGCTCAGAGGCGGCGGCGCTGCCGAGCGGGCGGGCTCTGCACCATCGTCCTGGCCCGGCCGGGGGGGGAGAGGCCGCTCCCCGGGCAGAGCCCGGCACGGACAGACGGAGCCCGGCACGGACAGACGGAGCCCGGGACGGACACACGGCCGGGCCCGCCCCCGCCGCCGCTTCCGGGGCCGCAGCCGTGACCCCTCACCCGCCGGGCGGGCCGACGGTGGCGCGGGGGGGACAAGATTGCGGCGGCGCCGGCAGCGCGGGAGGAGCCGGCGGCGGGCGGGGCTCCCGGCACCGGCTCCAGCCCGGGAACGGGCTCGGGAATGGCTCCGCCGGGAATGGGCTCCGCCGGGAATGGGCTCCGCCGGGAATGGGCTCCGCCGGGAATGGGCTCCGCCGGGAATGGGCTCCGGAGCCGCACACCCAGCAGGAACAGGCCCCGGGAGCGGCTCCGGCGGACCTTGTCGGGGTTCATCGCCTTGTCCCCTCAGGCCGGTGCAGCCCCGCTCCTCCCTCCCTCCCGACACTCCTCGCTGTCTCCGGCCGCCCTTCACCCCCGTCGTCCAATAAAAAACTTCCAGTAAAAGCTACCCGAAACATCTTGTCCTTTTGTTTGATTGCTTTCTAAAGGTGCCCAATACCTTGAAGGGTCCGGGGTTAAACGCTTAAAGCAAAGGGCGTAACAGAAGAAACCGTCATCCTAACCGTCATTAATATTCATCATTATAATGATCAGTAATAACAGCCACATTAATATAATGGTAATGTAATTATGATGATGACGATTCTGATGTTCACAGGAGGACAGTGTGAGGTCTTTTCCCCGGGAGCTGAAACACACCGGAGCGAATCCAGGGAAGGACACGGAGGGTGCAGGGCTGGGTGAAGGGACAGAGCCAGGCTCTGCCCGGAGCTGGTATTTTAGGAGGGTAAAACTAAATAGTTTCCCGAACTTCGTGTCTTCAAAGACGTCCAAGACAGCCCTGAATTAATGAATTAATGACTAAGAGCCCCAGGCCTGCGGAAGGCAGGAGGTGGCACAGCTGGCAGCCTCTCGGAGAACGGCAGAAAACAACCCTGTACACACCTGGCTGCAGATCCAGGACAAGGACGTGTTAACCTCTCACAGGATGAAGTGTCCAACTGTTGGGTCTCCTGTGGCAGCCACTCCAGCGCCTGAGCCTCCAAGGGTCAGCTCTGTGTCAGATGGAAAACGTTCCTCGGCCCCCCAACCCTCTTATCCCCCCGTTTCCAAACTGCTGCTCAGCAGCACCAGCTGCACCAGCATCTGCCAGTGCCTCCCTACCCAGCCCCAGGAGAACATACACCAGAGCACTTGTAAACACCGATGATAAACTGGGTAGAAGAAATCAATTTAATTTCGCAACTCGGCTGTGCGGAACCAAAGACGCTGCACGGTTTAATTAACCAGCACTTCCTGTAAAATATCTTCTTTACTGAACAAAACAGGGAGCTCACATGCAAAGAAGTATTTTACAACGTACATTCGGGTCGCCAACGATGGGCTGTAGTCTTTGTTTTCAGTGATACTGAACTGTTGAAAAAAACCCCGATTTCTGATACTACAACTGTCACCACAGCACAGCACCTGTATTCCAATTCACCGGAAGAGAGCATTTCGATTAAACTCAGTTTCACAAGTAGCTTGTTCATGGATACAATTCCATAATGTTTTGCAGAACGGGGGTCTTTCACTATCTTTTACTCAAACCTGTGGGACCAGAGCACCCCCGTACTACAGCCCTGCCCAGGGATTACTACTAGGAGGAAATCACTCCTGCTCGCTGACTTTTAGGTGGGGTACGGAAATCCATCTTACCTGCCTGATTTGTTTGCTGAAAACATTCCCCCTTTAGTGGCTTGATAACGAGATGGCACATGAATAAGAGACACTTTAGTTACAAATGCACCAGTGCATCGTTAAGTGCTTAATCACTACAGTGACCTTTCTGCAAAGAAAAAAAAGTCTTTGTTACCGAGACTCGCACTTGAATGGCTAAGAATTGCTGCCTCCCGAATCACAGAGAATGCAGAAGCAGCCACACAATTATATCCGCATTAATCATTAACAGCATAACAAAACGCGGTGACGAGGTTTTTAGGAACTCATTAACAAGGGCATAATGTACACACTTTTATTTAAACGTGGTAATTTACACAATGGCTAAAAGTTTGCTCCCCCCCCCCCTCCCCCCGCCTCAGGAAAACCTGTGCACCTGGATATAAGAATTAGCACCTAGTGTTTAAAAACTAAAGCCTTTACAGGATTATTTACCGCAAGCACTGGTCAGATCCGAAGCAATTTGGGCGCAGTGACAGATGGATTACACTGAATAACTGAAATTGAAATTTAATTTCTTGTTAGCTCACTGCTGCACCTCAGCAGCGGTGCTTTGGGGAGCTCGGTTATCTGGAACACCAGGGATGCATAGTTTATAAGGATAAATACATCTGACAGGAAGGGACAAATCACAGTCGTGGTCTGAAATTATTGCAGTGCAAATTTAACAGAGCAGTGTTTTAAAGCAGTGGAACTCAATAAAAGAGGTAGGTACTTTCCTCCTTGATGGTAAGAACTTAACATTGCTTAAAAGCAGCTCCGTGTTCGATATCTCAGGTACGCAAACGAGTCACGGCAGAACTGGATCAGCTGGAAGATACTTCAAATGATATATAAAACGTTTCACTGGCATAAAAAAGTTACATGGCAAGAGGCTACTTTTTTGTGGAGGGAGCTGTTCTTCTTGAAATACACAGATCTAAACTTGTAGTGACACAAAGCCATATTTACCTTTGATGTTCAAGGTCAATCTCTTTGCTAAAGGGGTCACCAAAGATCAGCAGATTGATGTTTCGTGAAAATAAAGTGCATTTTTCTGCTCGTGCTTTTTCTAAAAGGCAGCCTCTAATTATATGAACTTGTTTATCTACCAGGATTGTCAAAAAAGCAACCCAGACTTGGAAATGACCAGGAAATGCCAGAAGAGAAAGCCACTTTTGGTGCAGCTCTTGCATGACCTTCTCCCCTCCCACCTTTTGTTCCACTTTATGTTATTTTTCAATACAAATACTCCTTCCTGTTCCTGAAGCCTGGCTCCACATTCTCTTCCAAAGCAGTAATATCAGCAACTGTTGTGCACCACCACTCAAGGTTACCAGGTGTCCTGACAAAGCAGGGAGAAGCTTTACATGAAGAGAAATGTCATTTTTTAAATAGCGCTTTTTCCTTTTTTTCTTTTTTTTTTTTTTTACAAAGCAGATTGAGTGTCAAGTTTTCAACTCATGACAACAATATCCTCTGCAATTCATCAGTTCCCCCATCCAGCTTGTCCAAATACTTAACAGTGTTTTTGCCTTTACACTGCAACATGATGTAGCTGAAAGGTGCTAAAATGAACACTTTTAGATCATTTTCACTCATACACAAGCTGTCATGCACAGTTGAGACATCAGGTTTTAAATCTATTTACAATTTTACATATTTTACAATATATATTTCATCTTTACAGCTACAGAATGAATTCAAACTAACATTGGTACCTTTCTGAGTTACTGCTGGAACTCGGATTCAGGTTAAACTAATCATTAAAAACAAGTAAGTGCATGCTTAGAAGGAAGCTTTCAGGAAAGATGTCAATGGACTAGTGTTGCTTAAAAATTACACCAGTTTGTGTAGAAAATTTAAATTCGGTTCAAAAACCCACAAAAGCCTAATAGAAACCTACTCGACTAAAATAAATACAATCCATTACACTTAACCAAAAAAAAAAAAAAAAGAAAAATGTACCTTTAAAAATGTACTGATTTAAGCTCGTCTGATTTTTTTTTTTTTTTAAGCCTTAAATTTATTTTCCCTCCCAAGTAGCAGATAGTACTAGGTGAGGATAATGCTGCTTTTCAGAGTGAACACTGATAATTATCCTGCATAAACCTGAGGCTGCAGTGGTGGGGGCAGCTTGTCATTCTCCACGTTTTCAGAGTCAATGGCTGCTAAGGCTTGGCTTTTTGGTTTTATTTCTAACGGATACTTCTCAACGATATCTTCCACTTCCTTTGTGATCCCATCAGTCCAATCTATCAGGTCTTTCTCGAGTTTCTTGGCCTCGCTGACAATTCTTTCCTGTCTCTCATTCAACTGAGAGAGGAGGTCTAAGCTCTTACACATTTGTTTAACCCCCAGGCACACGTCGGGGGAGAAGCTGTCAGATTCCTGCTTCTTCGGGGACGTCTGACCCGTCATGAAACGATCAAAATCTTCTTGGCTTAGATTTAAAGACTGAGCATCCAGCTTTTCAATGAAGGCCACAGCACAGCACTGCAAACAGAACAGAGAGATCACTGCAAGCTACAGACTGGAATGTGTGTGTTCTATTCCTGATCCTGCTGCTGGACCAGTAACTGATTTTTTTCTATTTTTTAATGCCCCAACAGATTGATCTTTCCCAGAAGTTAACTGTACCAAACAGCTCCTATGCCTCTTTCCTCTCCCCAGAGTCTGAAGAAGACAAAAACTCAGCTGGACAAAACGAACTCACTGGACAATGTGCACTCCAAACTTCAGGGTCACCTCAGGGTGTTGGGGAGGTGGGAGAACAGAAGGAACACGACAACGAGACAAGAGCACTAAAATAATATTTAATAATCTGATCAGCAGAGATCTGCCATGCTCTCAATTAATATTCTGAAGGAAGCAATGTCAAATGCCCATCTTCATCTTGTGGGTCCTCTGCTCCTACTGAAATAAACTTTTAATATTCTAAGTATTTCATTCAACTGCATAATTCCCTCACGAATTGCTTTATGAGGAAATGCAGAGCACACCAATAAATGCCTCCTGCAGGAGCTTTAAAAAGCCTGTTTACCTCCACAGATTAATGGCCTAGTTCTGCAGTCCCTTCAAAAGAAAAAAAAAATCTCATGGGCTCTTGCAAGAAGGAAACTTTGCATCTGTAACATCTGCACTGTCCAAACTTGGGATTTTAGGAATAGAAAGGACTTTTCCCCTTGCAGAATAAAAATACCCCCAAGTCTTAGCATGGGACTGTTCAAATATTATAAAGAAAAAAAAAGCACTTTTCTGGTTTGGAAAGCAGAGAAGGAAGAGAGAGGAGATAGAGTACAGCCATTTCTGCTGTGTTGTAAGTAACCTCAACCACCATTTTAAGATTTTTTTTCAATGTTATGTTTCCCTTTACTGGCAATTCCTACACCCAAATAAAAGACAAACTCCTCGTATAAAACCCACACTATTCCTGCACTTACCAGGTTGGTGAAATAATATCCATCCTCTCCTGTCATCAACCTGCTGGGGTTGCAGAAGCGCGTGATGTACTGGATGTTGGACTGCAGGCGGGGCGGGTTCCCCTTCAGAACAATGTATATGAGCGTGGGGAGGAAGTCATCAGCAGAGGCTGGTTCATTTTTGGTGATTTTAATAGCATTAAATATGTGCTTGCTGCACTTGGTGATGCAGGCTAATTTATCACGAGGGACGCGCTTCGAATCCATTTCAATGATATCTGTAAGATAAAAAGAGTTCTCAGATCATTAAAAGTGTAATAATCAGACACCTGAAAGAGCAGGCAATGCTAATATTGCATCATTTCTATCTGTGGTTCTTGCTGTTCCATAAAAGTATCTGTTTATTCAACCTTCTCTTGGTTCAGTCCATGTGTTTCAAACAGACCAGCTAAGCCGAAACACTTCTGTGCTGGAAAAATTATTCCTGCCTTCCACGTGATATTCCAGTCCAATACCACAAAGACTCCCACAAATCTAACAGCCTGACCCCCCTTCTGATGCCAAGAGGTAAGCAAGAGAGATGAAATCTGAAGCTGCAAAACGTAAACTTTATCATTCACAAACCTGTAATTGCCTTTACAACCATGTCAGAGACTTCTGGGATCTCTTCGTTGACAGGAACACACAGCATTTGGGGAGTCACCCAGTGCAGAGCCCTGTGAGAGGACAGGAGTGTTAAACCGCTCTGGGCCGATGCCATTCAGGTGTTTGAAAGCAGCTGCTTCTTGAAGTCCAGGCACAAGGAGTGCTTTGTGTGGGTGAGGCACTAGTCCAGCCTTAAGACAGTTTATTCCACTGAAGTAATTTATTTTCAGAAGAAATACTTTCTTGTTTTTTTGCCATAATTTAACAAAAGCAAACCAATTAGTTTTTCCCAGTGCAGCGACTTTCATTACCCATTCTATTAATTTCTCCTGCTTTTTAAATACGGTGGTTTTAACCCTTTCTGCTTAACAATTTTGCCACTTTTGGGTGCACAGCCAGGGGGGTTTTAACACGTTTGATTCAGAGCTCATTTACAGGACTGGGGATTACTCAACTATTTTTCCTCTAAAGCATTACCTGATTCTCTTTTGGACAGCAAGGTCTTTCTTCTCATCATCAGTTGTTTCAGGGCAAAAGACATATTTATACTGCCGAGTCATGATGTACTTTTCAATCTGATCCATTGCCTTCTCAACTTTTTCAGGGGGCACTGCAAGGTACAAAGCCCATAAATAAAGTATTCCATGGCTCCTCTGAAGATGTAAAACAGTTTGACCCCGACATCATCGAATCAGTACGACTGCCTCGGGCCAACCTGAGTTCATACAGGATGGACATAATTGGAATATTTTCACTCTCTACAGCAGAAGTGAAAATACGATGGGTTGAACAGCCCATGCCAAAGGAATCCCACGCACAGGGTCACAGCGAAGCACATTCAGCACACAGAGCAGGTCCAGCTGCTTGTAGCTTACAAAAATATTGTCACCCTTTGAAAATAAATCCAGTGAGGTCCTCCGAGTCCTCTGTTGCTGTTTATGTCTAAAAAAGTTCCCTGGGGCCCCCAACACAACTGGCTGCTGGTGCATTACAGGGTAACAGGAGGCTCAAAGCCTGTTTGTTACCTGGGTGGAGGCAACACATTTCCCTTATTTTAAACAAATAGCATTGGATTTAAAACAACTGAACCAAATTTTAAGGGACTTTAAGCAAAACCTGTGTAAACAAATTCATTCAGACAGCAAAACTTTACAGAACTGGGAATAATTCCAACTATGGGGTTAGAATGGACTGGTTTGGAATGCTGCAATATTTTACAATTTTTACTTGAAAATGCAAGAGGCTTGAGCCCCAAATAATCACTTTTTCAACAGTTAAGATATGAGGAAGAGGAACTTGATACCTTTCCAACGGGTCTGTAACTTGTCTGCTACATTTTGGTAGAAGTCCTGGGCACATTCTGACTGCTCCTCAATACTTAAGTCCTGTAACAGAACACAGATTAAGTGTGTGTACAGAAGAATTGGCAGCAACACCTCTGATGGTTTGTTTCTGTTTCTGTCCAGCTGCAGTAATAGTCTGAGAATGCAAAGGTGTCATCAGAGGTGTTTCTGTTGGCTAAATTATACTAAAAGTTCTGAGAAACCAAGACACACTGGCTCTTTGACATGTGAAAGACTTGCATTTATTTATTTGCTGAACAGAGAAATATTAGCAATGGAGCTGGACAGGTGCGATTCCGTTTTCCCCAGACACATCCCTGAGTAATGCTGACAAATAACAGGTTACGAAGAGAAAGTTTGTCCCTGTTTTGCCTCTGATTTTCAGAAGACTCTCTACAGTGTATCAAAACCCCAAGAACATAAATCATAGTTTGAAAGAGTATCTATACAGTAAACATTTCTAATGACAAAGTTACTCTGACATACAATGTTATTTGTAAAACAACACTCTCCTTTGGGCATCACTTAACTGAGCTCCTGAAGAACATAAGAGAGGTTTGAGGGGTTAAAATTAACTTTACTGATCAAGTCACTTTTCACCATTAAATGGCATAAAAAAGCTACACTTAAAAAAAACGGAGAGAGAACTCGGCATCTGAATTCTCCAAGGGCAGAAACTGGACAGTTGCCCTGAACACAAAGTCTCAGCTCTGCTGGCAGTGCTGCACTTTAGGTCTGGTTTATGTGTAGGAGCAAATTGTGTGTTTTGAGTTCTTTTTGACCAGCACAAACTATCAAGGAAGCGGGAAATGAGAGCACCTTTGGTGTTTGAAACCAACAGTAACACCACACTGTTTTCACAAACTCTGTGCTCAGAATGAATCAGTTCTAAAAGAAAAAAGCAACACCTTCCAGATGTTTTCAAAGTAGAGGGAACGTAAAATTCCATCAGAACTGCCTTTAACATTCAGTCCAATCTGAGGAAACAATTTGAGTAACTACAAACTAACCAGGAAAGGTGGTAGAAGGGGGAAAAAAAGAGCTGTGCTGAATACTGACTCATTCCAACCATAGGTGGCACTACAGACTGATTAATATTTCAAAACTATTGATTTTTTTTTTTAAGTGAAAAAAGAAGATGTAACCTTTATTTCATATTAAAAAGAAAAGTACAGTCAAGCTCCGGCTCTCCAAATAAAAGATGTGTGGGTTGATATTATCTTTATAACCTTTTAGACCTAAGATGCCCCATCCCTGGAAGTGTCCAAGGCCAGGTTGGACAGGGCTTGGAGCAACCTGCTCTAGGGGAAGGTGTCCCTGCCCATGGCAGGGGTTGGAAACTGGATGAGCTTTAAGGTCTTTCCCAACCCAAACTATTCTGTGACCCTTCAATATCTAAAAACTGTATGTAATATCTCATCATTTCCACAAGTCGTATTTACCTAGAAAATTGCTGAACAGACTAATTTACATGTGATTTATTCAGGACTAATTTATTTGGGTTGCAAAGGCAAGTTCTCTGAGATACTGGGGTTGGAGGGATTCTTTGGTCACACATCACACCAAAAAAAACCAGGCAGCCAGAACTTAAAGGTGCCCTGAGATCTTCATTTGACTGAGCACATCACCTGAAGGCTCCTGTGTACACTCCCTAAAATCCAAACTGCTGGAAGAAGTGCAGCATTTTCTCCATCCTTCCCCAGTTTCCCCATTTTATTCATGCAAAAGTCATGCAGGACTTACCCTTTTATGATTCATTGTGTCCAAAAATAGTTTACATTGCTTATAGATGTCTTGTCCAGGCTTGTGATATGTCTTGAGAAATTCGATGAACTCCTTGGACACTCGGTCTGTCTCGATGCTTGCCTGTCTGTTTATGGAAGGGCTGGGAGCCTTGGCTTCTTGGATCTCTGCTGGGAAAATTTGGGCACGATCAGATGAGCTTTGTATATTGATGGATAAATTCAGGAAGTGTTTAATTCAGGTCTTAAAATTTCAGGTTTGTTTTTTTTTTCAGCTGTACAGATGATTGATCATTTATTTCTCAGGCTTTGCCAGTGAAATGCTGACTGCTGTTAAACAGAACTCCAGGAAACTGAGCATTCCACTGAAGCAAAAAGATTTACAGCCACACCCCCCATTTGCACTAATGGCCTTTTTATATCAGCAAATGACTGTAACATGGGTTTGCTTTTGGGTTGCTTACATTTTCATTCCCAGGTAAGGTATTTCCATGTAAAATCAAGGATTCTGCAGCAGCTTAAGATAATGGAGTGGTCCCTCTTCCATTCCCCCTCACCTCTACATTCCTGCTCCTTTGCTTGCACCAACACAGGTATTTATTCACCTGGCTCATGAACCAGCTCAGGGAGCAGCAGATTGGGCAGTTCTAGTCCAGGGACACAGCACACCCCACTGGACGCAAGTTCAGAGAGCTGCAACCACAGGGGTTTTATTTTCCCCGCACAAAACACTGGATTTTCCGAGCTGCAAGTTAATTGTGCTGCTCCAATACCTTCACTAACCAAGTTCAGTTCACCCACCTTTCAACTTGCCAGCCAACACTGTTCAAAATGGGAGGATTGAATAGAGATGATGTAAATGAACATGGTGAAAAGCAAGCAGCAGAGGGACAGAAAACATGAAAATATTCATGGTCAACACGATACAAACAAATCTTTCAATCTGAAAATACTGACATGCACAACAACAACAAAAAAAAAAATCCATGTTTCAATAAGCGCACATGCAGAACTCCAAAATAAAAAAGAAATACATGGGATTAATATACTTAAGGTGGCTTAATCTAGACTTAAGGTAGATTATTGAGGGGTTTTGTTTGTCTGTTTGTTGTTATTTGCTTTTAAAAAGATTCAGCACTGAACTCAGAGCTGTGTCATCCAGTGACTAACAAACACTGATCATCTGACCAAAGCACAAGACTTTCAGCATAACCTTCTCTGGGTAATAATTTGGTCAGGCACCATTAGAACATTTGTGGTATTTAAGTGATAAGAACAGAAAAGGTTTTGCAAATATTTAAATTCCAACTGCAGCAATTGAGATAGAAAGTGCAAAACAAACTCCTTCCTACTTCCACAAGGACGTTTTTCCAGAGGGGATTTCTTTGTCCCTACGATTCCCAGCAGTGCAGTACAAATGCCTGGGCAGGGGTTCAAGCTGAAGGGTGACCACTCCTGCACATTGATCTAAATTTGCCACATTTCATATTAGGTAACCAGTAAGTGGAAACCATAGTTCTGAAATAATAAACAAAGGAAGCAGGTCTGCTCTCAAAAGGGTAGAATTGTAAGATATTTCTTCCATGATTAATTACTGATCTCAGTTTGAAGCACAGTTGAAGATTTATTTACTTCCTTCAACATTGAGTTCACTCTGCTATAAAAATAATGAAGCTCATTCTGCAAGTTGACCATAAGGAATCTGACTTTTTCAGGCATATATTGAAAACAGATTTTGTTTTTAATTAATAGAGAGATGCAGTCAATTGAGGCAGTTTACTGTTAAGTATTAAAAACCAATGTTGGAATGAACTGTCTTCAACGAGTCACACCAAGAACTACTTGTAGTCACTCAGAAGGTGTTGCAGCTTCGTTAATCTCTGGGCTGAAATCCTGGTTTAAGGAAAATTAATCTGTACAATGTGCACTGATTATTTAAGGAGTGCAGGAACAAAGGTACTTGCAGCAACAAACTATTTTCAGGTTTGTCACGTGCTCTAAAAGAATTAAATCCAACTAAAATGAAGCCGATTAAAGAAAAGAAATTCCATTTGACCAAGTTCAAGAGAACCCAGTAGAGGAAATACGCCAAAATGAAGAGCACTGGAGGAGTTAAGAAAGGATCACCTTCACAAGGAACAAACACTATTAATAGTAAAAATCTTTCTCAAGGCATTCTACAAAAATGCTAATTGTCACAGCAGAACAGGAGCACTCCAGTGATTCACTATGGTTGTGCCATGGTCACAGAGCTGAGTCCGAGCAGGGAACACAAAAAAGAGGTTTGTCATTAGCTCTGCTACACAAAACCACTCATCTTCTCAGTGTAATTTGCAAAATAAAGAATGGTGCATCTTCAGGTTTCTTTAGTCAGCAGAACAAGTCAGAATTGCACATAAATAACATAGAACGAGCTCCTAAGGCTGTTTGCATCCAGGGGGTTGGCATCCTTTTGGTTTAAATGGAACTAGGATGTCTTCTCTTGACATGAAATCATCTTCTTGGTTAACATAACAAACATCTGGAGGTTTTGAGAATGCAAAAGTTCTTGAAGTGTCAACTATTAAATTGAAAGAGCGGTTTCAACTTATAATCAGAATTAAAAGAGCCATCTAGAATTCTTTTTTGATAAAAAACATGAAGCAGCACAAGATCCAGCTACTTCTTACCAAGTTCTTACTTTTTGAAAGTGTGGTCACACTAAGGTGGAGCTCAAAGAAGCTTCAGCTTTATTCTTGTACTCTGGGTACCACCAAAAGGCAAAGAACTGGTTTAGAGATTCAAGTTCACCTCAAGATGCTGGACTTGCTTTTTTTTTGTCATCTCCACGTTCAAGAGCACGAGTTGGAACTGGCACAACCCTAGTTTGTACTTTGCAAAGCCCAACTAAGAAGGAGGCTCACTAAAAGCAGGCAGACAGCTTGCTCAAGCTGTGCTGCATTACCTTCAGAAGGGGAAGCCAGTTCCCAGGAGGGAGTAAAAATCTCCTTCAAGTCCCTGAGAATGTTATCAGCATTTCTCTCCCTCCCAGGCTGTCCTTGCTTAACGATTTTCTCTGGAGCGGCTGCAATGAACGCGAAAGCAAAGCGGGACACCCAGAGCAGCAGCGTGGCAGGAGAGATGGCACAGGGGTAAAAAAAAAAAAGAAAATATGGAAAAGTGAGAAGAAGGAACATAAAAAAAAAAAGGTTTAATTACACAGGTGAATGCCTCATGTAGCCAGCTGCTGCCACACACCAGGACAACTCCAGGATTAAATTCAGGCACGTTTCTTATCAAGGAAATAAGGCTGTAAGGCTAAGGTAGATTGATGTTGATTTCCCTTCTGGAATTCCTACTCCACAGCCCAGCATTTTCTGGTTTTTGCCTGGCTAAGCTGTTGCTATGCAAAGACATCAGTGCCATTAATCATTCTTACTCGGAACACATTCTGCAGAACAAACATCCAGACAACCACAAACTTGGTATTCACAACCCACATACACACAAACACTACAAGTCTCACATTTATTTTCAGTTGAAGGCACCCTGTTTACACATCCCATTTTTTCTGCTGAGGCTGTCAAAGTGCTTCATTATGGCAGCAGCAGCTGATACATTATCTCAGTGTTTCTGTCACACTTAGACATTGCAGTTTCTTCGAGGTGACTGACAGCCAGTACCTTTTCTCCTGCTTCCCTCAGGAGAAATTCCCCTTCAGCTCCTAAACCCTGGTATGACACTGTGGCTGACTCATGAATTTAGCAAGGATGTGTGTCAGAGGAACAAGTTACTTCAGTGGCAGACCCCCACCAGGAATACATTTATGCTACGCTTTAGTGGAAGAACTCCTGTGTAATGCACACACAGACACAGCCACAGGTTTAGGATTGCACTGTTCTATTTAAAAGATTGTTTGGCATCACTCTAAACCCCACGTTTTTCTGTGTTTTCAGAAGCAATTGCTCTCCAGAAGTGTCACTATTCCAGCTTCTTCAAACCCCAGAGCGCTACTCTGCCTTTCAGAACGTGACATCTGTCACAAATACTTTTTAATTTAACACGTTGTACAGAACCATTAAAAGCAAAGGAGACAGTTACCTTTCTTAGCTCCTGCTCTGGAAGAAGCAGTGAAGAACTTCTTCACAGTGGTGACCTTTCGTGTTTTCTCATTGGTTTTCTTCTCCTCAAACTTTGAAAAGGTCAGGGACTGGGCCCCTTGGGTGCTCTGACTACTGGCATAGGCTTCTTCCTCCTCACGCTGAAGCCTGGAATTGGAAAAATATAGGTTCAATTTAAGTGCTTAAAAACAAGACAAATAAGCTAATTCCCTCTGCATTAATTAATTACTCATTTGACAGGCTAATTTCCCCTATGCCCATCTTCATTTCTTGCTTCCTCCCTTCACCACACGACGTCCACCTTTTCCACGGCGCAGTGGTAAAAGTGAGGGAGAGGTCAAGATGTCCAGGGAAGATTAAACAGTAAGGTCAAAAGGGAGGAGACTGAGGTGTAATCATGGTCACCTTCCCCTCATGTCACAGCCCTGAATTCTATAAGGCAAAGGTGAGGGGACAGACTGCGGGAGGCTTTCCAAAAATCCATTTGTTGCATCATGCTGAGTTTCGCATCCACGGGCAATCCTGTCACAGCCTCAGAAACATCCTAAATATTCTGGGAAACAGTTCACTGTTTGGCATCATTTGTTTTCTAAGTCTTGGTAATAAATAAAGTTGAAGGAATGGGGCAAAGCCCCTCACTGCAGCTCTGCTGAGTGCCCTGCAAAGACCAAGCCCAGCTTTTGATCTGCAGGTACAAAGCAGGGAAGGCCAAACGTACCAATCCTTCAACTCTTCTTCCCGCGCAGGAGGATTAAAATAGGTTAAATTATATTGCCCTTCAAGATGCTGGAAGGTTGAGCCATTGTCTTTGAACATCCATCCAGCTCAGGATGGACCATAAATAGTCTTGGATCTGCAATCTCTTGAGGCAGGAATTGTATCTTATCTGTGCTGACAAGGCTGTCTGTGCACTACAACAAACAATCACAGCTTATCTGTGCCTTTAGCATCTCCCTGCCGAGCAGCTACTTATTAAAGAACTCCTTAAATACCCCACTTTATTGGACAGAGATGTTACAAGACTGACAGCATAACTATCTGCTCTAATAATACTTTAGATCTTATTAACTTATTCTTATTAAATTGTGTAAGACAAATTTATGGCAAAGGTGAAAACTGACATGTCCTCTGTCCTGTACTCACTGGCACTGCTTACCTGGCACCTTTGGATTGGGCCAGAAAAGGTTCCAAACAGTTTCTCTGCAATTATTCTGTCCCAGTGCCAGACAGGAACGAGAATTTGAAAACCAAACCAAGTGACTGCTTCAAAGCCCGAGGTAAGAGGGTCTAGGGGAGTGAGATACCAGAAAACTTAAGGTTTCCAAATTGTAACTATCACTTTGGGCCCAACTGAAACTCAGAGACCTTTCACAGATGTCAATTCCTCCAGTGCACTTAATTAATGCCTTTTCTTTCTTCCCCAATGACCTTGGTTAACGTATCACTGGGTAACTCAAGGTCTCCAAAGGCTTCCAAGCTCTACCCAAATCCAACAAAAAGCAGTTGTATTTTCTCACCCAAGCACAGAAGTCCTGTAACACCCATTTTTAGGGTGAAGCATTTATCGCACCAAGAAAGCTAAACTGTGTTGCAGAAAATAAGTGTTAAGAACAATTATCAAAATTATTAAAGCCAAAAGCTTTGATGCTTTTGGGCTTAACCCTGTGGTTTAAAAGAATGACCACAGACAAGACTAAAACCAGTTTTTTCAACCAGCTGCTGAAATGTAAAACCACGGGGCTGGCTGTGCAAGACAATAACTGCCAACTCCACAGGCAGGGGTATTTTAATCAAAATTGTCACTTCCACCCTTCCAACTGCTAGATAAAATTACAGATTTAAGTATGCAAATTAGGTCAAAGTATTTATTGAGCGGTAGGTGGGTGTTTACACTTGCTACTTCATAGACTTGCTTCTGAAACCTCTTAAATTAGAATGTCATAAATATTCATCTCTGCATCAAGAGGAAGGTTTTAATTCCTGCTGGAAAGGTCAAATATGAGAACTTGTGATGAAACTGAGCCGGAGCAAATAGGACTAGAAAACAGGAGCCAGGAATAGTAGTGAAGTCACCCTACTGCAAAAGCCGAAGGAATAAAGGGGGCTCTTTACCGCTCTGCCAGCTCCCAATCCTCTTGAATTTGCTTCTGCCTGGCCTTATGGTATTCCTCTCTCCAGCACTTGGAGCAAAATCCCTGCCAAGCAGGATTGCCATAGTAACCACATCCCTTCTTGCACAGGAGCTCCGACTGATCCACGTGGATTCCTCTGCGTTCAGATTTCAGGTTCATTTTCTTCCTGTTTAAAAAGAAAAAAGGGTTAAAGTCAGAGACATGGCAACAGCCAGCTAGAAATAATTTCTTTTGAAGGTTTGCCTTTCAGAAGGAAGTCACCTGTTTTAATTATTTAACAGTTCCATAGCAACGAAATAAGTGCCAGAGGAGGAAGGGCACAGTTATATAAGCTGGGAGCCCCAAAGCCAGCCCAGCATTAGCAAGGGTTTGCTTGGCTGTGACCTGCAAACAGCACCAGGGCTGGCCCAGGGGCACGGCAGCAGTGCCAGAAACACTCAGGGGGAAAGGTCTGAGTCTCTGATCCCACCAGCCACAGGCACAAAGCACCAGAGAGAAAAAGAAGTATAGGAAGTTCCAATCACCAACAAAGGGAGCAGGCTGAGTAAGAGGCAGAATGTCCATGGGTTTTGCGCTCAGATTCTCTGCAGAGAATCACGCCGGTCAGGCTTTAGGTATCAGAACTTTGACATAAGGAATGCCTTCAGAGCACAGTGAGGTATCACAGCGGGCCCAGCCGGGCACATTAACATGCATGAGGTGCATCTCCCTTTCCTCCAGCGCTCAAGTTACTTCAAGAGTTAAGCTGGGTGCCTGCACACAGCACAGCTCTATAGAATTTATATATAGTGACTGCAACAAAAAGATTCTCATGCCCACACCACTCCTGTGCCAAGCCTGTCCTCCACGGATCCAGCCCTCCTCTTCCCTTCCCTTGACACAAACCATCCCACGTGCCAGCTTGTTCCCAAAGGCACCTCAAATCCTGTGTTCTAGTGCTAAATGCTGCATTCATTTGAGAAGCAAAGCAGCCCAGGATCATCTGCATTAGCAAGTCTAAGGTCTGCCTATTCAAATATTAATATCTGGATTACAACACTGACAAACACACACTAGAAATATCACAGCAGGTCTTGACCAGCAAATCCAGCCCCTTCTTCGTCCTGCCACCCTCAGCAGAGAGAGCTTTTTGTAAGCTGAGCAAACACCTCAGCAACTGCTCTCACAACCAAAGGTGCCCCAGGACATTCTTTTTCCAACAAGAGAAGCAGACCCTGCCCTGCCCTCCAGCACAGGGCTTTGGATCACACAAGGCAAACAGAACACACTCAGAAATGCCATGGATGGAAGGCAAGATGAAAAGTGTTTTTCTTAAGCTGAAGAAGAGCAGTAGCTTGTCAGAATTATCTTGTTTTCCCCTCAAATTCCACCCCAAACTCCTCTCTGGGTCATCCTCCAAAACAGATGTGGGATGCACAGCTGTCATTGCCACTGACAGTTTACTACTATAGGAAATAAACAGCTATTTCCTTCCAAGCTGGATTATCTAAGATCAACCACTTAAAAAGACTGATAATGTTTAACATTTCCCATTAATCTAATCAAGTTATTTTAAGTATAGTAACAGGAAACACACATGATTTTCTCTGAGGGGGGAATATTCCATCTTATCCATTGAGACTCCTTCACTAACATCTTTTTCTATCTCCAAAGAAGTAATGAGTTTTGAAAAACAATCTAAAAATAGTTTCATTGTAGAGACATGTATATTAAAGGAATCAGTCTCTTAATGGCATAATTATGAAGACATTTCCTTATTTATACAGACAGAAAGCAGCTGAATATTCTTTTCTTTCCCTCTGACAGCTAAACAGACATTAATGTGTTTCTGCAAAGCAAAATGAAAAAAAAAAAAAAACCAAAACCTGGATTTTAAATATTTGAGAGCTTTACTTCATTCCCATATGGGCAAATTAACAGAGAAACATAAATACTTTGCCTTCACAAAAATATTTTGGTTTCATTTGCTGACTTCTCAAGGAAGGTCTCTGTGTAGGGTATAACATACTGACAGCGTGTGTTATACAATCTACCTCACAGCCCAGAAATTAAACATCTACTGTCTGTCAGCTGCACAGCCTGGGACAGAAATTGCACTTTGGCACTGTTTGGACACATGGCCCACTCTGAGAGCATCACACCTGCCCTTTACCACCAGCTCTGAAAAGGGAAGCAAAAGCCTCAAAATCTTTACTTGCTGCTGGTTCAGTTTCAAGACCACTTCTTAGAACCAGAAGCTGCAGCAGCATTTTGATCAGAGGTTTCTATTGCAGGTGCCTGTACTAGAAAAAAACCCAACGTGCATTAAATGCTCAATATTGCCATGAGTGGCAAAGCTGATCGCTCTGAATGTTTTCACTGCAAACCGTGAGGAGCTATGAGGACACACAAAAACGTTTTCATAACATGAACTTCACAGAAATTCTACACTGATCTACAGCACCCAAGGAAATAAAACCCTGTTCCTCTCACCCACCACAGCAGTCACAACAGCTTTGCCCCTGCAGTCTGCAGGCCAAAGTCGTGAACTCAGGTGTCTGTTCTTCACCCTGCTCCACACACTGAGATGTTTCCAGTAACATCTGTCTCTCTGAAAGCCCCACACGCTATTCCTATGCCAGTTGTGCACTTTCACTCTCTCCAGAGATGCACAAAAATCAGCTTTCTGTGCCCACAGAGCTTCACCCACACACCAGTGCCACGATTACCTCTGGCACCCCGCCCCCCCGCCGTGCACATCAGAGCTAAAAATAAGGTTCTGTTTAGTGTCAAAGTCCAGCAGCTCTCCCCAGGTCTGTAAACAGCTGCAAAGTCAAGGCACTTAGAAAGCTGCTCTGTTCCCTCCCCTTCAGGTGCTTTCGGTGGCAGTTGCATCAGCTCCACTCGCAGGGACCGAAGAGGTCACCCTGAATCAATGGGAAGAAGTCACACACTGCACAGAAAGCAGAGGCTTTCTGCCTCCTTGAAACAGAAAAGGCCATTACAGAGAAAAGTTTCACAGCCGATTTCTGCAGGTCAGCATTAACGTTTTAACGAATGGAAGAACTCAAGTTTTGATTAAACTGACAAAAAAAAAACCCTCTCAAGTCAATTTTCAACAACTAAATCACTGTGTAATTGATGATCTTAGAAATGTTTTGTTGGGACTTCTGAGTGTCCCAAATGCTCTTTTCCCCCCCCTTTCTCTATTCCCTTCTCTCCCTCCCACCCTAGCTAAAGGTGTATCATTCCTTATTCAAAGATCAACTCCTCGATGTGTTTGCACAGTCACACCACTTATTTTGTGTGGTCAGACCTCTTATTTTACTCGTGCCCTGAAAGCATGACCTGTTCAAAGCTCAGTTCCGAGTAACAACACAAAACAAAGAACAAACTTGTTGTTTTCCTGGACTCAGAGAGCAGGCAACCCTGAAGAGCTTTCATACCACCTGACCGCTGAGAAGCCAAGAAAACAACAGTAGAGAAGGTAACAAACTTCCACATCATAAAAAAAACCCAATAACAAACTCCCAAACCCAAACCAAACAAACAGAAGAACCCAGCCAAAACCCCACAAAACTAATCAAGGACAACAAAGTACCAGAAGATACTAACTAACCAATCAGTAAAATCTGGAGAGGTGATTTACACCAAACATCCTTCTTGCATCTCCTGTATCCCAGTTAAAACACATCTCAACAACTTCAAGGAGCACATCTCCCTCCCAGGAGCAAACACCTGTAATTTAAAATATACTGACACACTGCTTTGTTTAGGTGCCTCAAATAGCTCTGCTGTGAATACCATCAGGGAACGCAGGGAAATAAGTGACACCTCCTTGCACATCCCCTCACAAACAGCATGGTACAGAATCTTCTTTTAAGGGTTTCTGTACCAGTACTAGACCTCACCACAAATTAACATCTGTGTTGAATGAAAGTTTAGAAAAAGAACGGGCTCTTAGTTATTAATTTATAAAATCCCTTTCCCCATGTTACTTATTTGCAAGTAAAAGCTTCTTTAACGCAATTTATCAACACATGTTTCTTGTGCCTAGACTTAACTAAGTTTTTTTTTCTTTCATTCACCTGTTCACTTAGAGCAAATACATTTTAAAAAGTGCAATACCAACTCAGAGGTTCCTCACACCCCTAGGTTCTCCTGTCAAGTTTGTCATCCAGGAAGAATATCCAACAATTCACAGGTCTGACTCCAGAAAATAGACATTCACATTGTTGTTTTTTTTTTTTCAGGAAGGATAGACCAGCTGTCCGCCTACCAGTTCCTCTGTGCCTCTGTCAGAACTGAAGCTGAAAACAGATGTGCAAACAGCTCAGGGTTTCAGTCACCACAGCCAGGGAAGCAGACCATGAACAAAACCAGGAAAACCAACTTTTCTGCAGAATACTCTGGCTGACAGCCACATCACTTTCCCCAGCACATACTTTGATCTGCCTCTGAAGATTTACTAAAGAAAGCACAGAAGGAGTTACGACAGAGGAAACATGAATTTCGTTATGAGTCCATAAATCCTCAGGCCATTTTTGTCCCACAGTGGGGACTGAAGGAGCAGCAGTCATTGCTCCAGGACACTGGACCTTTTCTATGACACAAAAAAGACTGTATTTTAATTGTCACGCAAACCAGATTATAAAATAGCCAGAAAAACTCACAGTGAACCTATTAAAGCAGGTATCAGGCACAGCAAAGAGCATGTGCATCCTTGGCTTTTATGTGGTAGGGAAAAAGGGCTCCTTCAATCCAAACAGGATCTGTCACTGAGGGCTGATTTAATGCACACATGAAAGACTAAACTTACATAACACCTTCTTTTCAGCAATAAACCCAAGATAGTTTTCATAACACATCAGGGTTTCCAAAGACTGCAGACACAGCTTTGGCTTCAGCAGAAGCACTGTGTGAAATACGGTTTAGGAGCAGGATAGACTTCCCATGGGCTCCAGCAGCACCAGCGTGTTTTCCTGGTTCTTTTCCAGCTCCCAGGGATGGAGCAGGCAGGTCCCTCCATTGCCAGTGCAGGTTGTGTCACCACCACAGCGACAAGATATCGACTGGCTCATAAACTATTTATTAGCCCTGGATTGCTGAGGTCACCTTTGAGAGCAGGGCTGGCTGGAAAAGCTCACACCCCAAAGCTGAACACGAAGGGTCTCGTTTAATCCACCTATGAACACCTCTGGGAAGAGGCAATGGCAAGGCAATATATAATTACTGCAAGCTCTGAAAAACACTTTGTTACAAACTCTCTGCACACTAACGCTGGAAATGAAAGCAGGAGCTTTGCAAGACTGTTCTGTAAATGAGTTTCACTATTAGTAACAAAGTTCATTAAAGACTGTATCTAAATCAGGAAAACACATAACAGACTCAGAACTCGTGGGTTTGTTTTGTGTTGTGGCTTTCTTTTTGTCGTTGTTATTTTGTTGTGGGGGGTTTTTTTCCCTCCACTAAACCAACACTCTTCTCCAAAAAACCCCCTTGGCACAACTATTGGCAACAACCCACACCAGTCTCTTCACTGAACCGATGCAAACGTGATTCAGCTCCTCAAGTTTCTTCATAGCACTTAATGCACACCTCGAACTCCTCTTACTCAAAACCATCAAAGTGCTCCAAAGAGCATTCACAACGTCTCACCACTCTCTGCAAGCGGTTTGGTCATTGATGGCCACCCCAGGCACGGGATTTTAGAGCAGGAAAAGAAGGAAAACCGGGGGGAAGTCTCCAAACACACAGTTCTTACATTAAGTGTTGCTGTTTCCCATTTTACTGGTGCCTGAATGCTACATCGTACTTCAGGTCGAGAAAGAAGCAACTTCACTTACTAAAAATAAAATTACAAGGTAGATTAGAAAAAGCACCCAAACATGAGGGGGTGGAAAGATGGGGTTGGGTTAAGTTCTCTAACAACTGTGTATTTTGCCAGTGGAAAATGGCCCCTAAAATGTGTTTAATCCAAAAAACAATCACTAACCCAAATGCCACAAAATTCATAAGAGCAACCTACGTGTTGAAATAGTCGTGATTCAGGTGTAACCCCAAACATTCAGGCGTGTAATTAGCAGAAGGCTAATTAACCATGAGCTAATTTCCTCCAAAGGAAAGGGTGGGGCAATATGATCTCAGGAGCTACAACAGCCATCAGACAAGTTGGGAATTAGGCAAGAAACCCAGCTGCTGTCTTTGCCGTGTTCCCAGTTTTAACGTGCCCCTTTCTTGCAGTCGAGAGATTCCAGCTACAGCAGTTGTTTTCCTCGGATAAACAGTGCAGGCTGCTAAAAAAACAATCCCAAGGAAACAGTCGTTGCTGTGATGCCAGACAAGGGCCGAGCAGCCACCTCAAACAAACCACACTGCTGGGGACTGTCATTGGAGGCGAAATTGCAGCCACTACTTAAAAGCCTCCAAAACCTCATGGCCACGAGGCTCCAGCACTGCTCCCAGTTTACTCAGCTCGGAGATGAGCTTTCCCCCTCGAATGTCAGCACGGGCCTGAAGCTACAGGTTTGGTTGTCCCCATGAAATCCTCAACTCCTGCCCGTAGCCATGACCCCTCAGCTACCAGCAGGAGCAGCACATACTCATGAATTAACAGACTGTGCCTCACCATCTACATGTGACCCACAACTGTGCTTTTCAATGAAGTCACAGGAAACAGCTAAAAACTCTCCGCTCTCTTTGACTGGAATCCGAGAATATGAAGAGGATTAGCTAAAACTTCTGAAATCTCCTCAGAAGCTTCTTCTCCACTCTATTTTTTTGCCAACACGTCACCTGGACACAGATTGACATTAAGTTGCCCATAACCTTTTGAAAAACTTCGAAACATCTTCTACACTTTGTATCTGACTCGTTACTTAACAGCACTTTAGCAGGACTTCACAAGCACAGTTTTTAGGTCTAGTTTTAGATCACAAGTAAGTTAATAATTTGGGAAAAAACCCAAGCGTAATTGTGGATTATAGAGCAAACATCAAGAGGGGGAGGAAGAAGCTAAGAAAGACTGTTCTGGCTTAAATAACACCGGAGAACAAAATTAAATACCTGAATCATGGACTATCTTCAAGCTTATAATCAACAAGTTTGCTGTGTAAAGGAGAAGTAAAGGGGTGTTAGGAATCGCTATATTGGGCTTTTTATCCTATTCTTCCCTTCCATTTTATGCTGGTTTGGGGTTTATTTTGTCAGCAAAGCATTCCATTGAGCTACAATTCTCTTCCTAATCCTCCCTGCTGCAAAACACTTGTGTAACCACATCCAGAAGGCCAACACATCCAATTCCAGAGGAAAGCACTGTTCCTGGAAAACACCACGTCCTTCTGTGCTGGTTGGTCATTGGTCTCAAAGGTGTCTTGAGTAACTGCAAAACCCACAGCAGCTCAGTGCTCTTCCCAACCTACTGGTGTGAGGCACTGCCAGCACAAAGCACTGCTTCAAAAACAGTTTGATAACTGTTGGGATTTAAATCATGACCTCTACAATGCCACCCTTTCTCCAAAACCGTGCAGAGTGCTGCTAATTCCCAGCCCTGGGCCAGATCAGGGTCCCACTCAGCAACAAACAAACAAACAAAACAGTTTAATTTTTCTTTTAAAACCCCCTCAAGTCAAGCCAGCTCCACATCACAGCGATGCTGCCCCTGCCACACACCAGCAGGATTTAAGACAGCACTGAACCAGCCCCTCAGAGAACTTTTTTGTGACTCCAAGCACGTCATTCATCTTTCAATACCACACACCCTCTCTGAGGATACAGCCACTCCCTGCTTCAAGGAACAACCTGAACGCTGCACAAAGTGCCTCACAGAGTGACAAACACCCACAAAAGCAGCCAAAACGCGCTGCTGAGCATCTTTAAATATTCTCCAGACTTCACCTGGCTTGACTTTAAAGGACTTTGATCCTCGGCCGCGCAGTGAGAAGCCAGGCAGTGGCAACACTTACAGGAAAAAAGCCAAAAAACTCATTGATCTGCAAGGAGCTCCTCAGGAAAACAGGCGGGGCAGAGGGGGAGGAGGAGGGCATATTGGGAAAGGTATCAGTGACACCTGCTCCTTGTTAACTGTGGAAACAGACCCACGGAATTAAAAAAAAAAATAAAGAAATTCTTTAGAACCACATTAAAAATATTTTAAAAATATAAAAATACATACACATAATAAAAAGAAATTCGACTTGGGAGCTGCACATGGAGGAAGACAAACACCCACAAAAGCATCCAAAACGCACTGCCCAGAGGCGTCTTAAATAATGCTCCCAACTTCACCTGGCTTGAGTCTAAAGGGCTTTAATCTTCAGCCGGGCAGTGGCAATACTCACGAGAAAAAAGCCAAAAACTCGTTGATCCACAAGGAACTCATCACGAACACGGGCTGGGGGGGGGGCATATGGGGCAAGATATCGGTGACACCTGCTTAACTGCTCGAGCACACCCATGGAATTAATATATATATATATTTATATATACATATACACACACACTAAGGGTTAGTTTCAGAGCTGCACAGGGAGGAAGGTTCAGTTTCAGTGTATCCCGACGCTGCCGCCCTGTGGGGCGCGGGGGACCCCCCGCCCAGCCCCGGGGAGCGGGGCCGGAGCGACGCCCCTGGGACACGGACCCCCAACCACCGACCCTCATAACGAGTGCTGGGCGATCCCGGAGGGTCCCGCAGCAGGGGCAGGGCCCGCGGGCCCCTCGGCTCTCACCGGCTGCCCCGGGCGGCGGGGCCGTCCCGTCCCGTCCCGTCCCGTCCGGCTGCGCTGCTCCCGCTGCTCCCGCGGCCCCGCTCGGCCCGGCCCGGCCCGGCGCTGTCTCCGGCCCTCCCTCCGCTCCGGCAG